>CM053789.1:547040586-547640586 GCA_028749045.1 Cupressus sempervirens
TCCTTTTGCAAGGAACCTATATGTTAGTACATCATTTTGTGGATAATATCTCCACTAAGGTTTCACTCTGATCAAGGGTTTCCCTAGTTTAAAAAATTGGTATTATTATGTATGGTTATCTTCTTATGGTTAAAGCACTTTCTGATTCAATGTTTTAGATTTAATAAGGTTAATAAGAATTGTTTTATTGGATAACTGACTCACCACCACCACCACCCCCCAATAGCTATCTTGATGGACTTTACTTTCTAACAATGAGTATCTAAGTGTTAGGTCCTTGAAGGTAAATTTTAAAAACTTAAGGAGATCTATAGCGAGTCATTTTAGAAGGGATAGTTTGAAGTTTGATGGAACCAACTATGACCATTGGAAAAAGAAGATGAAGACATATTTTCTATGCACGGGCTTAGTGTATTGGTTGATTACTATGTCTGAGAAAGAAGTAATTGAAGAAGAAAAGGTTGAAGATTCTATTGAAAGATAGAGAGAACTATTCATGTGCAACATGCCTAATATAGAAGCACTTTTGACAACCCTTCCTGAACATGAATACAATCATGTAAAATTTTTAAGATTATCACATGAAATTTGGAATTCTTTGTAATCTACTTATGGAGGTGATAAGCATGCTAGGAAGGTTAGATTGTAGAATTCGATATGTTTATTTAAAGAAGCAAAAATGATGGAAGATGAATTTGTAAGATTCTTTTTTGGTAGAATATTAGAAACTGTTGCAGGAATTAAGGCTTTTGATGGAAAAAAAGATGAAGATAAAATTGTATGGAAGATTTTGAAAACTTTGGAACCTACATATAAGAAGACAATGTAGATGATTGAATGCATGAAGAAGTTCAAAAGAGATACCCTTCTTGGAAGATTGGAATAAGTAGAGATAAGATTGAGACAAAGTGGAGATTTTCCTAGAACTAAAACTACATTGAGCGCATTAACTGTATGACTTGCATTGATGAGGAGCATGAGTACTAGTGGAGATTATGCTAGCAACAATAGAGGAAGATCTAGGGAAGATAGAAAGATTGAAGAAGGAATCACCTTACTTGTGAAAAGAGAACCTCAAGGTAAGGATTTTTTTAAAGATTGGACTTGTAATGAATATGGTCATTTTGCTTCTAAATTTCCTAAGTGAGTAAAGAAGTATAGGAGGAATTTCAAGGCTCAGAGACCTAGAGAATGTCTTTATGCAAATGATGAAAATATTAAAGCTAGTGTGGAAAAATTCTTAAGGGAAAGTGATAATGAGAGTGATGAATTAAGATCTGTTGCAATTAAGGGAAGAGTGTCGTAAAAAATAAGAAGTTAGAGAAGAAAAGGAATTAGTGTCACAATTTGAAAAGAATAAATTAGATTGGATCATAGATAGTGGTTTTTCACATCATATGATAGGTGATATGAATAAATATTTTGAGTTCAATAGTTGTGATCAAGGAATTGTTATATTTGGAAACAAAGAAGCTTGTCATGTAAAGGGAATAGGATTTATTATTCTTGATGGTAAAACTAACACTGATGCTAGTTACTTTGTTGATGGTCTGAAATATAATCTTCTGAGTGTTAGAGAGTTGGTTGACAAGGGATGTTAGTTACAATTCATAGAAAGGACACTCATTATCAAGGATAAAGATGGTAAGATGAATGGTACTAGTATAAAATCAAGAGGTAATATTTTTTAGTTAAATCCTACATAGATGAAACACTTGCTTGCTAAAGTTTATAACAATTGGTTATGGTAGAAGAGGTTTTATCATATAAATTTTGATAACATTGTAAAAGTGAGAACTAAACTTGTTGTTTGATTTTTTCCTAAAATAGTAAAGCCTACTAACATGATATGCAAGGAATGTGTTATGTCAAAGTAGAATAAATCTTTTTTGAGCAAGTAGTTTATTACATAAGAAAACTTGGAGCTAGTTAACATAGAGTTGAGTGGTCCTACAAAAAAAAGAGCGCTCTATAATGAAAGCTACTTCATAATTCTTGTGGATGATTTTACTAGGATGATGTGGGTAGTATTTCTTAGAGAGAAATATAAATAATTTGAGAAGTTTAAGGTATTTAAGAATAAATTTGAAAATGAATCTAGATTAAATAATACATGTTTAAGATTTGATAGAGATGGAGAGTTTACTTTGAATGAGTTTAATTTTTTTTTTGAAGTAAATGACATTAAAAGATAGATTTCATCCCCTAAAACACCTAAGAATAATGGTATTGTAGAAAGGAGAAAAAAATCAATAATAGGGCCAAAAAGAGCTATGATGTTTGAGAATAATAGCCCATAGAAATTTTGCTAGAGAAAAATAGTTGACACATCAATGTATACAATAAAAAAGTTCTTATCAAACAAGGTATTTGTAAGACACCTTATGAGCTTTGCTTTGGACATGCACCCTTAGTTAAGAATTTTATAATTTTTGAAATTAACTATTACATTAAGAGAGAAGATGTGATTGGAAAATGTAACCTAAGAATTGATGAAGGTATGTTTCTTGGTTATTCATTGACGAGTAAAACATACAAATTTTTAATCAAAGAAACAAGACTATTATTGAGAGAAAAAATGTGATCATTAGAAGTGATCACATTATAAGCCTTAATAGGCCAACTTTATATTGTAGTACTTAAGCCTGTGGGTATCATCCCCGCCCCAATTTTACTTTCTATTTGGAAGGTTTCGGGGTCACCAAATTGTGTGTAAAAGTGTTATGAATGCTTTAATGTTTTTAGTTTCTCATGCATGCAATTAGATCAGAATACTCATAAAGGATTAATTTTTAATTAAGGATTAAGTTTTATAGGTTATTGATTCACCCCTCCCCTCTTAGTAACTTAGCCTATCATAATATTTCCAACAATTGGTATCAAAGCTTTGTGGTTCTTAGGAATGAAGTTTAATAGTTTGAGCAAAGATCAAATGCTATGGAGGTATTTAGACTTGAGAAGGCTATTGACAATGTGAAACTAGATTTGGAATTGGCTATTGGACAACTTAAGAAAGCAAATGAGAAACTCTCTCAATCCCTAAAAAGAAGAAAAGATCTTGCAATCCAGATGAATGACCAACTCTACATTGAAGAAAGAATTAAAGACATCCATTCAAGTGATTTAGATGAAGCTGATGAAGCAATCAAAGAACTATTTGAAAAGAATAGTACTCTTCAAGAAGAAGTAAGAAAACTAAGAAGAGAGCAAGAAACTCAGTCAATAAGATTATGTAAAGTCATGGAAGAGAAAAACAAGATAAAAAAAGAGATAGAAGGAAACAACAATGAAATTAAACACATATCCCTTCAATAGATAGACTTCACTAATCAGCTCACCAATGTAAATGAAGAAAACATGAATCTAAGATCAAAGAATGAAAGATTGTAGAATGATCTAAACACTGAGAGGAAAACCAATGAGAGGATGATGAAATCTCAAGAAGACATAAATTAATTGAATGAGAAAAGCCATTATAGACAAAATGGAAAAGTAGGAATTGGATATATAGAAGAAGGTGAATCATCCAAGCAAGGAGCTCAAAAGAATCAAAGACCTACTTGCAATCACTATGGTGAGATAGGCCATACATCAAACAAATGTTGGAGCAATGGGAAAGGTAAATTCAATGGAAAGTGCTACAATTTCAATCAACATGGTCATAGGGAAAATGAATGCAAAGAGAAACCTAAGTTTGAAGGAAAATGTCATAAATGTAAGAAACATGGTCACAAATCCTCAAAATGCAAAACTAAGATATTGAACCCAGTAGAATAGATTGTGAAAGCTATATTTGGTTGGGACTATAACACTTGGTGCAAATGTCAATACTATGGATAATTTAGACACATTGGAATGAGTTGTGTGAAACATCACATGAGGAAAAGAGGTGTTTCCAAAAGATGTTTCATTTGTACATAACTTGGTCAACTTGCCAAGAACTGTATGAATATTGGAAGAATTGAAGATGAAAAGAAGGCAAAAGCTGATAACATCATAAAGTAGATGAGATGACAATGGGTTCCAAAATCTTCTAACAGTACAAGTTTGAGCAATAATGATAATGTCACTGAAGAATTGGGTCACTCCACCATTTCCACTTGATCTCTCATAGGAGAACTAGAACTAGGATTCAAAAGATATCTCACATCAGTTCCAATTAGCAAAATGAAAGATCCAAATCAACATTCAAGATGTAAAGGGATCACCAAGTAAAAGATACAAATAATTACCAAGTATGGTTAGGTTGCAAACCTTACCGAGCGAAGTCAGGTTGTAATACCCTACCAAGCAAGGTCGGGAGCTACTATATTTGTTGTCTGGTTACCAAGTCATGGAAGAGTCTTTTGAGAAATCAATGCAAGTGAAGTGGATAATAGTCTATCATTTGAGCAAAAAATTGTACTAAACATTTATGGAAAAAAATTATGAAAAGGGAGAAATCGAAGTCATTTCTCACAACAAATTATTGAGAGCTATCTATGCAAGGTGATCCTTAGAGCATTGAAGCAATTTGAGGGAATTATTATTAAAGATTTTTGTATTCTCTAAAACTTGCCAAGTGAAGATGACATCCACTACCAACAAATTTGAGAAAGGTTGAGTCATGTTAGTTCAAACCCTTGCCGAGTGGGATGGAAGGGGAATGAAGATTAGCTATGTCATAGATATGGAACTCAAGTTCAGGATAGATGTCATCGCTCACAAGATTTATAGCTTGAATAGATTTAATAGTGTGTTATGTGAAGCAATGGATTTAACATACAAAGTGGTCAAGATTAACTTATCACTTGACCTTGCTGAGTTGATTTTGAACTAGTTCAACAAGAACATAGAGAGTATAAGAACTTCCAAGAACAATCCTTGTAAGCTCGGTTCACTTTTGGCTTGTCTATTTTTCTATGTACAAAAGTTCTTCCCATATAAAGGTACAATAGTATGGAGGAAGGATGTACCTATTATTTATCAAATCAATGAGTATATAGCTGAAATGGGAGAGAACTATGTAAGTATTATGGAAAATCACTTTGATGCATTCAAAGAGAAGATGAATAAAAGATTCAAGATTCCCAAAAATTAGTTGATGATTACCAAAATGATGTTTGTTTCATGGTTGATAGTGACAAAGTATATATTTAGGCAATTAGACCAAGGACAATATGGGTAAAACCTCTTGGTTATGAGGTAAACGTAGATGAACCCAAGGACATTATTGAGGCAGTGATTAATGAGCCTGTTGACCCTAAAGTTACATGATTTGGCACTTATAATGAGGAAAAAGGTAGAATTAAACTTGAAATCAAACTCCCTTAGGCAGTCAACAAAGGAAAGAAGAGAATTGCCAAACTGAAAACCAGTTCCACTCTTCTGTTGACTAAAGGAAAAGGGGATACTGTTGAGGATGAAGAAGTAGAAGATGAATAGAAATCAGAGGATGAAAAGCCACTGAAGAAGAAAGGTAAGGGTAAAAGCAAAAACTTGTGTTACCCTTTTGTAAAGGAAAAGGCTAACAAAAGTATAATTGTTCACTTTCAATGACATAAAATTGGTATTATTATTTTGAATTTGAAAATGAAATAAATTAGTGAAATGTGTAGAAATGGATGAAGTTTACGATTGTAATTTTTAATAATTATTTGGAATAAGAATTGATACATTTTCCTAATTTTTAAATATGAATTTTTTAGGTGATGAAAAATGCTAAAAATTAGGGGTCTAGTTCCCACCACAAAATTATACAAAAATAAACTTATCTAACTTCGATCTTAGACTATGTTATAGATAACATATATAGCAAGAACATTCAAACATAAAAATTGGCTTTAGATCTATATTTTCTCTTTTATAATGATTCAAATTTTAACTCACCTAAAATCAATAGTTTTCATCTCCCACCACATTTTTCAAAACAAATCTATTCTAACTAGGACAAAAATTATATATTCTAGAAGAGGAATCTCTCCTCTAGAATGCCATATAATTTTAAATTTTTTTTGATATGATTTAATATTTTTTTCTTTGTCAAAATCGACATCTTTTTGAGTGTTAAAATACATGCATGTAGATTTTTTTAATTACAATATACTATATCTAATTAAAACATTATAAAATCTATATGAGAATGTTCTTGAATCTAAGCTCTATAAAATGGTGTTTATATGTTTTTAAAAAAATATCATAAAAAATAGTAAGAGTAATTGAAATGCCAATTTTTTAAAATAATTTCATTTTTTAGTAATTGAATACACACTAGTATAAAATGTGCATCTAGTAGACATTTCCAATTGGAAAAGGGTGAAACCATATATAACTTAGCTAGAATGAATTTATCTAGATCATATATTTGAACAAAATTTATTTTTAGATATAAATACTCAAATTCCATAGTCTTGATATGTTGGCCTGAAAGGTGACACAACTTTATACTTTTACCCATAAGGTAATTATTACAAAGCCTACCAAGACATCTACTATTGTGTTTACAAGAAGATCATCTAGGAAGAAAGTGGATAATGAAGGAGGAGATGTAATCTTCAAGATGCCTCTACCTACTTTTGAGGAAAGGATGAAAGATTTAGAATCAAGATCTAGCATAATAAATTTCAAGGGACTGAAGCATGAGACTATGACTATAGAGGAGTAGAAGAAAATAGAGGACTTGATAATATCTAAAATGGGTAAATGAAAGTATTATCTAGACCAGCTTACTCAGCACATTCTTGATATTCTAATGGAGAAGATCAAGCCAAGATGGGAGAATACCATGAAAACTACAATAGACATATATGAGAAAACCTTGAGGCAACTCATGCCAAGTTTGGATGACAAGGAGATAAAGGAATCTTTGAAGAAAAATGAAGAAAAGATTACTTTGAGATTCAACACTTGTCTTGTACTATTCAAAGACATTAAACATGTAGTGAAGAATGCTATAGACACATGGAAGAACATTTATCTTCTTCAGAAGCTGAGTGACTTTGTGGTTAGTGTTAGTGACAAAGATGAAGATGATGATGAATAAAAAAAAGATGAGGAAATTGACAATGAAAAAGTTACACATTTTGACAATATAGATGATGAGGAAGAAGAATAGGGTCATTAAGCTACTAAGGAAGATTTACCAGATGTTCAAGATTCTGAGGAGATTGAGCCAAAGAATTTTTTTGCAATGGTCATAGCCTCACTTCCTCATTCTCCAAGAAAAATACTAAAAACATCAATCCCAAAGAAAGCTTTGGTAGGATTGATTGTGACTAACACTGAAAGTGCAAGAACTCAATCAATATTTGCACTTGTCCGACTTAGCACCACATTGACTTAAGTGATAAGCACTTCATCTACCAAGTAGTGAACACTTCCCTCTACATCAATTTTGGTAAATCTAGGTATTTCTACTATATGTATTTTCACAATAAGTGTAGTATCTATAGCTAGTCCTACTATTTCTACAATTGTTTCCATTCCTGGCATGCAATTAATAAGTACAAAGATAGTTAAGACCAAGTCTCAACTAGTACAAAATTTTTGGGTAAAGTAAAATAGAAGGAAGAAGACATAGATATTGATGAGGAGATTGTAATTCCAAATTAGGACATCTCAAATCTTAATCTTGATTAGATGCATGTTTTTGGAAAAATTCTTCAAAAGAAAGCCAAGTAGCAGAGGATTCGAGAAGAAAGAAAAAAGGAATTCCAAATAATAGAAGATGCAAAGAATATCCTTGGAGAGGCATTAAATATAGAGGTTGATACTTCTTAACCAATTTTAACTAGTTAGCAAAGGTAGTCCAACAATTCAATGATGATTTGAATGGACAAGAGAAATTATTGTAGAGAGCTAAGAAGAAGTTTGAGAATAATTTTTTGGAACTTATTGCTCAACATCTACTATTCTAGGCTCATTTGAGACCTCTTGCAACAATGTGTCTTCACTATTCAGTAAACTCTATGATTACTCAAATTTCACTAAGGAAATAAAAGATAAATTGTCAAAGATTGATGAAGATCTGAAGGCAAGTGCACAAAAGTTGCAACTTGACCTGAGCTATAGCTCTTCACATTACAAAAAGATCAGATTCCTAACTAATATGTAGGTAGAATTGCTAAGAGAAGATGCAAGAATAAGAGCTACATTGATAGATATATAGGGCATGATTCTCCCAAACATGGATGCATTGAAGAAATACATTGCATATGCTAAAATGCTCATCCATGACAACAACTTCTCCATTGTAGACCACATGATAGAAGTATTAGTAGAAGTGAAAATTGCATTGCACACATGCAAGGTGTGGCAAGATAATTGAGACAAGACATTGGCATTAATTTTGAAGTACATTCAATTTTCTTGTCACATTTTGGCATTACTATATAATATATATAGCATAAATCTTTGGCATTAATGTCAAAAAGGGCGAGAATATGTATATTGTAGAGAAATTATATATTGTGTAAAGGGGATAAGATGTATAGAAAAGAGGAGAAAATGTATATATCAGATGTGAAAAGATGTATAGTATACTATATATTAAGTATGGGGCAGTATTATAATATTATTCATGTACAGATACTTAGAGGTACATCTCTTACAAAACCAATTTTGAAAAATCTCAAAAATAGTATACTAGATACTGAGTTAGAGACATAAGGTGTTGGATAAAAGATGTTATTAATCATTTTGAATTTAGTTTTGACTAATAAGTGTTTTTTTCACTAATGCCAAAGGGGGAGATTGTTAACATTATAGTCATGTTTGTTATTAGTGACTTACACTTATTTAGATTGTAAGTATCTACCAAGCACATTATATAGTTAATAGTGTTAACCAAGCATTTTAGTATCTACCAACTTCAACAGTTACTACTGAGTCCAAGCAATAGAATTCAGTTTGCACTGAGCAGTTACTACCAAGGTGTTTATCAGTAGTATAAACTAAGCATCTTAGTGTATGTCAAGTTTATCAGTGCAAATTGAGTTGTGTAGTGCTTATCAAGTTCATAGTTGATGTGATGTGAGTCTAGTTTTAACCAAGCCACTCAGTGTTAACCAAGTAACTCAGTTTATACCAAGCTCGTAGTGATAGCATTGATTGAGCTATGCAGTATGAATCAAGTGATTCAATTTATATTTCAAGTTTCATAGTATTCACTAAGTCACTAGTGTAGACCAAGTTCAATAATGCTTGGAAGTGATTAGAATAGATCGAGCTTCTACATCTACTAAGTGCATAATGATGCCAATCATTGACAGTGGATGTTGAGTATCAGAACCTCACCTAGCTAGTCTTTAGAACCTAAGTTCTTGCAATTGGGTTGACTTTGTGGTTTTTATGTAAACTTGTATTATGGCCGACTTTGTAATTTTTAAATTAGATTGGTATATATGTAACGTACAAGTATCACATCCAATGTAATAAATGAAAGTAATGTAATAATCAAAAAATAACAGAAGAGTGAATTACGAGGGCTACAACAGTACAAGGAGCAGCAAAGATTTATCTATCACAGAAAGGTGAATACTATACTCAAAGGAATCTCATTCAAACAAACCAAGTTGCAAATCAAAGATCAACTACTGTTTCATCCTAATAGGTGAATCATTCAAATCCTTTCACAAGGTAGATTTAATAGTCTTATGTAAATCTCTTTACTAAGTGCATACTTCATTGTATGTTTGTAAATCCTTTTGCAAGGTGGACCTAGTAGTCCTTATTGCTCCTAACAGGGCAGATCATCAAAACTGATCATTGTAAGCCTTATCAAGTAAGCTTTATACTATAGTACTAAAATTTGTGGGTATCATCCCCACCATAGTTTTAATTTCTATTTGGAAGGTTTCTAGGTCACCAAATTGTGTGTAAAAATGTTATGAATACTTTAATGCTTTTCAGTTTTTCATGCATACAATTAGATCAGAATACTCATAAAGGATTAATTGCTAATTAAGGATTAAGTTTTATTAGTTACTAATTCACCTCTCCCCTCTCAATGACTTAGCCTATCATAATATTTCCAAAAATAGTAACCTATATTTTAAGGAAATTGAGAATGGTTTACTAATTATTTCAAAGTATTTGTGGATGATACAATCTTTGGAGTTGTTGATGAAGCAAGTGAGAAATTTGCTAGTGAAATGAAGGAGTTTGCAATGAGCATGATTGGTGGGATGAAGTATTTTTTAGGCTTGTAGATTGTGTAGAATAGTGATGGTATTTTCTTATCACAAAATAAGTATTTGGAAGACTTTTTGAAAAGATTTAGTTTGGAAAGTTGTAAACATGTTGGTACACCTATGGTAACTAGTCATTTAAGTTATCTAGCAAATATGAGACACCTACTATTGAGTAGAAGAAAGAGGTTTTCTATATTTGACTCATACAAGACCATATTAGATAATGAAGTCAAGAATTGTTGTAATATTTCAATTTGATCCTAAAGAATCACATTAAGTGGATTTTTAGATATTTGAAGGGTACACCTAATTTTGAGTTATGGTATGATAGATCAAATGAATTTATGTTATGTGCATATACTGATGTCGATTAGGAAGGTAAAATGGATGAAAACAAGAGTACAAGCGATTGAGTATTTTTCTTAAGAGGAAGATTAGTTTCTTGGCCAAGCAAGAAATAAGATTACATTTCACAAAGCATAATAGAAGAAGAGTGTGTAGCAGCATCAAATAATTGCAATTAGATCATGTGGATGAAGAAAATGTTGAAGGATATTAGATTTGATTTTACAAAGATCATTATCATACATTGTGATAACACAAGTATATTGAGTATTTCTAAGAACCCTATGTTACATTCTAAGACAAAGCACATATCTATTAAGTATCATGTTTTGAGAGATAAATTTGCAGAGAAAGAGATTAGACTGAAGTATATCAATACAAAAAAGCATATAGTACACATATTTACAAATCATTTTCCAAAGGATACATTTTTGAGTATTTGAGTGGTATTCTTGGGGTTATGCCCCTACCTACTTCTGAGTAGATGATGCATGTATTGCATTGGTCTAGTGGTACATAGCACTATTATTCATCCTGACTACACCTTGGTTGCTTCCTCTATGGGGGAGTATCTTTTTTTGAGGTGAGTCATGAATGACTCTTGGTAGCTGGTATTTAACAATATCTTTGGACACTTTATCTTAATGAAGATATTTTTTACAGCAAAATTGACATAAGGACACCTTTATCATTGATGTCAATGGGAGAAAAGATGTACATGAAAAACATCTTATGATACATTGAAATGAGGGAGAAGATGTAAATGATACAAGGAAAAAGATGAAAACATGGGAGAAGATGTAAAGAGTATTGATGTTAATAGGAGAAGTATATCAATGGGGGAGAAAAAAAACTGATGGAGAGTTGTTCCTAAGATTTTGATTTGATCGATGAAAAGGATTTGAAAAGAAAGAGTACAACAATAGAGTTGTTTGGTATTCATGGAACTTAGTTGTTTTTCATCTATATTGCCATCAATGCCAAAGGGGGAGATTATTAGCATGAATGCTGATGATATTCCTATGGGGGGTATCCTAGTATTGCAAGAGAATTTGGGAGATAATTGGTATGACTATATGTTCCATTCATGGCAATGTTTATCATTGATGTCAACATTGTAAGTTATTCTATAAAGATTGACAAAGAAGAAGATAGAGATTAAGATGATAAGGTTTGAGAATTGAAGATGAGGTCAAGAACAATTGAGGATATGTTCTATAGGTAATCTTGATGATCAAGTTAAGAGAACATGAAGAAAGTCAAAGAATGGTAACTTTATTTGAGATTTATTGAAGATACTATAGAGATAAAGATCCTAAGAAGTGATTTTTGGTAATTGGATAATATCTCCTAATAGGGATAGGATCTAGTTAAGAATAGTTATACAAAGGTAGAAGACATTATGAGTATGATGTGATTGAGTATGCAAAGTCAGAGATTGTACACATAAATATTTGTAAAGACTATGAGTCAACAATGTTATGTAAATTTGAAAATATGTAATGTAACATGTATTGTTTTATCTTAATAAGGTCCTATTGTTATTGTAAATTGAGAAAGCCTCAATGTTGACTCAATAAATTAATTAAAAGTCTTGGTAGAAAGGAACGTTGTTTTCCTTGATATTAAATATATCATGGGTGTGAGTATAAGAGAATTATAAGTGTGAAATACATGCAACTGGGCAATCTAAGGGATTTATGTAATGCAAGTTTATGGATTTTATATTGAGATCAGAGAAGTGTCTGTTACAACTAAGACACAATAAAAGATTGAAGTGATTATATTTGGTAGAGAGTGTTAGTGGATAGTTGATCATTTGGTATTATTTTGAAAGGAATAATTCTAAGGCCAGTTGGATAGTGAGCTTAGTGGTCTTTCCCCTTAATATTTTTGGATAGTGGGTCCTTCTATCTTTCACAACTCTTAGAAATAGTGTTGGAATATCCTCACAAGGATTCAAAGTCTCCTAATAGGAATTGATATGTAATGAATGCATTTTATTGACTCCTAACACAGTCCATCCTTTTGTAAGGACCCTATATATTAGTACATCATTTTGTGGGTACCATCCCCACCAAGGTTTTCCCTTTGATCAAGGGTTTTCCTAGTTAATAAATTTGGTGTTATTGTGTATGGTTATCTTCTTGTGGTTATTTCACTTGTTGATAACATGTTTCAGATTTAATAAGGTTAATAAGAGATATTTTAATTGGATAACTAATTGTCCCCCTTCCTCCTCTTAGTTATCTTGGTGGACTTTACTTTCTAACATGAATTTTGGTGTATCACTTGACCCTGCAAGCCCTTCTAGCTCAGTTTGGACCTATCTATTATTTTTCTTACTCATATCCTACTCATCCATAATCCATTTTTGGCAAAGGAGATATTATTAGAAAGCTAGTTTTGAGCCTGTCATTTGGGTTTAGGTATTTTTAGTTTTGATATATATGTTGAACATCCAATCTTCAATCTAGGAATGATTTATATAGTTGGAAAGGTCTTTTAGAGATCTTTCAAGTGATACTATTTTTTGCTAGATTTTGAATCGGGTACATTTTGTTCAATTTTTTACATTTTTGCATTCTAGTGGCTATCTTGATTGTTTTAGGTACATGGATTTATTTTGTTGCTTCAAAGGATTTTTTATGGGTTGTACTATCTATTGTACTAGCCTTATGTCTATTATGATCTTTTTAGACATCATTTTTATGTAGTCTAGAAAATATAGTCAGATAAAGTGCTATATTGCATCTCTATTTTATTTTTAATTATTTTGCCTTATTTTGCCTTTTGATTCAAGAAGTGTCTTTTGAAGACACTCAAAAAAATTATTGTATTCTTGGGATTCACCATATCTTATGCCTTATTATACATGCACTACTCTAATTAAAGTTTCATGGGGGGTTGATGTTTTTCCTTTATTTCCATCTTCGTTTGTTAGTGTATTTTCCTTCCATGATGTTAGCCTCATAATGTGTCTACTATTGATCACCTGAGTACACACGTATGTTCTTTTGTGCATCTTGAACATGGTTCTTCAATATGAAGTTCTGTTAGCCCACTTTTCAAGCTTCCTGTCACCTCATCCTTGCCTGCATTAGGAGGGATGCTTCTATTGGTTCTTATATATTCTTTCTTGGTTTGATGGAGTGTGCTATTTATTTATTACTTATTCCCATATAAGTTAGGTAGATGTGGATTTCTCTATTTCTCCTCTTTACACATATTTGGTTGTGCTTGGGTACCTCATTAGGCCTTATTACTAGGAGAGAAATTTACTTTCATTAGTAGTCTCTACATTTTTAGCTACTCTTTAAGTTTATCTTAAGGGTGTAAGGTGTTTTCTTATTAACTCTATTTTACTTAAGCTAAATCTTATGCATATAATAATTAATTATTTTATTAATTGTTATTATGCAACTTAGGTTTTACCTTTTAGACTTTTGATCTCCTTTATAAGGATATATCTCTCTTGTAACAAGAACACTTTTTTATTAATAATTTTTTAAATTTTTCTCATCAAGAATTTCTCCTCTATGGATCTATCAATTCCAGCCTCCATAGTTTTTGCTTCTCTCTTTCTATGATAGGTGTTTGCATGCAACAATTCTTTGGAGATGTAGGGTTGATCTTTAATCAACTTCAACAAAACTTAAATGGGATATTTCATACTAAAGTCAAACACTTTGATTGAAATAATGATTTTTTATGGAAATTTGTGCAACATTGATCCTCTCCTCATATATTTTAGAATATTAGGATAGAAAGAAACCTTCATTTTTAAATGACAAGGAGGCCCTAGCTTAGGTGATTGCTAAGAAAGTTATAAGGGGAATTAAGGAAAATTGTATTATCATCAAGAAAAAAATGTCCCAAGAATGAATGATTTTCTTAGGATGCACCATTACTCTATGAATTCAATATAAAGAATGTTAAACACAAGCTAACAGAAGGTGTGATATGGTGTAGCCCACTTGATGAATGGATCAAGGCTAACTTTAATGGGGCCACAAAAGGAAATCCTATGGAAGAAAGATGTGGAGGCATAATTAGGGATATGTATGGAATTTGTATTGATATTATGGCATGTCCACTTGGCATTCAAATTAGGCACATGGTTGAAGCTAAGGGTGTCTCCTTTTTATTAAGTTAGCTAAAGACACTAATTATAAAAATTGGGTGGAAGGTGACTCAAATAATATCATCAACTACTAAAATAATAAACCATGCCAACATGGAATCTCAAAAAAATATTAAAGAGTCAAGACTGGTCAATTTTAAATTCTTTTCATAATGTCATAATTTCCTATACGTACTGTGTGGCCAACTTAGTAGCTAATTACATTTCTAATTTGGGTGTATGGGTAGTGTTGGATCCCAAAACCATAGATTGGAATCCTATGAGTATTGCCAACTTGATGCTGGGATGTCTAACCAGTTATGGCCAACTTGGTAGAATTGAACAATGAAATTTGAGTTCCCTACACTTCTAGCTCTATGAGGCTAAGGCAATTATACTTGATCTTGAATAAATCACTCAAGTACAAGGATATTTATAGTAGATTGGTAGAACATGAATATAATGAAAGCTTCCTAAATGGCATGAATTGTAGAGAGATTTTAACTTTCAAATTATGAATTGAGAATAATAAATGAACATATGATTTTTTATTTTAAATAAGGGTAAGTATAGATTAATGCAATAAATGAATATATTAATTCTTCAAAGGAAAGAAATGAAATAATTGCCAGCATATGGATTATGAATCAAGAGTTATATAAAGCCCAATGCTTAATTGAATGGGAAAATAGAGTTAATATTATTAGTTAAAATACATAACTTTATAAAGTTCAATGTATTTAAACTATAAAATGATTAATAATCAAGACACAATGGATCAATTATACAAACACAATTGTAAACTAGTCTAAAATGCATTTTAACTCCTATAGTTTAGTGACAAACCAAACACAGATACATAAACAATTGAATATTTTGCAACATTTAAGATTATCAAGTTTAAAATGCAATAAAGACCTAATTCACTTATCCAAATATTAAAATATTTATAAAAAGTAAATAAAAATATTCATAAAGGATACAACTTAATAATAATTTAAATTCTTAATTTTTTATGCAAATAAAATAAAATAAATATTTCTTACTAATCATGCTAGAAATAAAATTCACATTGGAGACACTCCTTATGGATGATCCATTCGATGCAGTTTGACTCTAGAATCACATATAAATATATTTAATCAATAATCCATGATTCACGAGCTTAGTTTAAAAATTCATTCATTTTCCAATGGAAGAATAAAATATATCAAATGTGCATGTATATTAGCATGTAAAATTATATATGAATATGAATTATATTTTTCTATCATATATTTATAAGAAGAATCACACCTTTTTGTAACAAATAACTGAATGTATGACTTCATAATGTAATTTTCATTTTATATAATTGGAAATTTCATAACTTTGGCATGAATAATTTGAATATTTTCCTAACTATAATCCTCTACTTGAATTTTATGTATGTTTTTTCTTCTCCTCAAATCTTCTTCCTTGAGAGCCAAGGGTGCATTTGTTTGTACATAGGCTATTCTTTTCCAATGTACCACAGACATGCATCCTACACGAATTACCATTAGACATAAATCATTGAAAAATATCTACTTAAAAATTATGAATAATGGTCTTGCTTTCTATTGATTGGAGGATGATTCTTTGACGACATTTGAGAATTACCAAATTCCAAAAAAAATGCATAGTCGGGAATGACCTTCATACCATGTCAATTTATCCATGCGTGTATTCCTTAGAAATGTCTAGGCTGATTATTATGCAGATACATATCATATTTGGTATTGGTTTTTTGATGCCTTTGATAATAATATCCTTGAGCATGATTTACACAACAATTTGTGTGATGTCTTCTCTTGGATTGTGAACTCTTGACGGTAAAATTATTTGACCACTTGTATTTATATTAGACTTCCACATATTCCACATATCATATTTATCTTTCATCTAGATTATATTTCTACTAAAATACACCTACATTCCTCATAGAGTCAGATTATTGGTTTTCAACAACGGTATAATGTTTATGCTGCATATTATTATCTCTGGTAGTCACTGATCATACTTATATTTTCTCTCCATCAAAATATGGAAACCATGCTTAGTGTTGCTAGAAGTACTATCTTGATGATCTTTGTAGCATAAGGGAAGATTTAATGCTATACCCATTTATGTAAGCATTAGTACCTTGCTTTGTCTTGGCCTAGTTTTTCACCTTGTTGAGATCCTCAAAATTCATTGTGAAAATCTAATTTTTCCCATCTAAGAAATTAGGGTTTGAAATTCTCATGTTCATTTGTGCCCTAGAAAATCCCTAATATTTGTGCCATATTGTCTCACAATTTCATTAATTGTTTGAAAATTTTAGTGGTCAAATCTTTGTTAGGGTGAGAGATTTGAAAAAACCCTAGATATTAATGAAAAAATACTTTGAAAATTCTAGTACCTTTCTAAGTTTATTCTATAAGGCTTTTCTTTTTTATTTTTGAAACTTTTCACAAAATTATGTTTTTGCCCTAGCCCGTGATTCTATTTTCAACCCATGTGGTAAGCCAATTTCCTACAAATTCCCTATTTATAATCCTCCTGGTGAGCTATTATTGTAGCAATTGATCTCCTTATAAATCTAAAAATATCGCATTCTTGCAATTTGAAGATGCAATATAGTTACCTAAAGTGAGAAAGTAAGGGAGCAACACCTGTTCTGTGGGACCTAAGGAAATGCAGAAACTAGTAATTTAATAACAACCCTATGATCTTTCCAAGATCAATGGTTTTCTCATTCTTAGAGGATGAAAGTGGTCGAGTTTTAACTAAATTAAGAATGCAAAAAATTGATGTGTGTCATTATGGGGCCTGTAATATGTTACCTTCAATGTTCTATTGTAATGTGCTAGTTATCACACTAGGATTGGTTCCTAGGTTAGACTGAGTTCTCTTTTTAGGTTGTTTCTTAATCATCAATCTAAGTGAAAATCAAGGGTTGTCAAATACTCACAAGATGAAGATGTAAGATATTCAAAGAGAGTGAGAATGTGATGGGTTTTCATGTGTCCTTATGGGTCCCCAAACTATAGAATAAAATGTATTTTTCCCAACCATTAATTAGAAGGTAGATTGTGTTGGGTGATGCGGCGCGCTCCCCTAACCACAGGTGGTTAATTATGTGGTGTTCCATGTTCACTAATAGTCATGGCTTTTTGGTGCAACGGCAAATGGACACTACAATTGGTATCAGAGCAAGGTTGTCTTTCAGTTATCCTCTGCAGGAAAGTCTCACGGTTAAGTGGGAGTCTCATAGTTGAGTGGGAGCAATGGCAGATGAGGGTAAGTTAAGGGTTGACAGGTTAAATGGGCAGAACTTCCAGTTATGGAAGATGCAAATGGAAGACTATTTATATCAGAAGGATTTATGGAAGCCATTGGAAGGAAAAGCCAAGAATCGGGGAACTATGTCAGAGGCTGAATGGGATCTTTTGGACAGAAAGGCACTCGGAAGCATTCGGCTATGCTTGGAACCATCGGTGGCATTTAATATTACAAAAGAAAAGATGACAGAAGATTTGATGAAAACCCTAGCGACATTGTATGAAAAGCCCTCCGCTTCAAATAAGGTATTTCTCATGAAGCGTTTATTTAATATGAAAATGACAGAAGGTGGATCTGTTGCAGATCATTTAAATGAGTTTAATACTATTACTAGTCAATTATCTTCTGTGGGTATCAATTTTGATGAAGAAATTAGGGCTCTCTTGATTTTGTGTTCTTTGCCTGAAAGCTGGAATGGCTTAGTAATGGCAGTGAGTAATTCTGTTCCTGGATCTAGTACCCTAAAATATGATGATGTGATCGGTGTTATTTTAAGTGAGGAAACTCGTAGAAAATCCTCAGGTGGATCTACATCAGGAAGTGCTTTAAATGCACAAAGCAGGGGCAGAACGACTGAAAGAGGAAGTAACTCTGGAAATCGTGGGAAATCAAGAGGAAAGTCAAAGGGGAGGAGGTCTCAATCGAGAGGACCAAATGATTGCTGGTACTGTGGGAAACTAGGGCACAAAAAGAAAGATTGTTGGACTCGAAAGAAAAATGAAGGAGATAAATCAGATGGAGACAAAGAGGCAAATGTGGTAAGTAACAAATTCGAAGAGGATGTTTTGCTTCTGTCTTTAGAGAGTGTTGATGATTCATGGGTTTTAGATTCTGGTGCTTCTTTTCATGCTACACCTCATAGAGGTTATTTCATTGATTATGTCCAAGGGGATTTTGGGCTTGTTTATATGGGGGATAATGAACCCTGTCAGATTGTTGGAAAGGGAAAAATTAAGATTAAGTTACAGAATGGGAATCATTGGCTACTACATGAGGTAAGACATGTTCCAAAGCTGAGTAGGAATTTAATTTCAGCAGGGCAACTCGATGATGAGGGTTGTGTAGTTACTTTTAATGATAAAAAATTGGAAGGTTTCAAAAGGTTCCCTTGTAGTAGAAAAAGGTGTGAAAGTAGGCACCTTATATCTTTGTACAGGTCATATTGTTCCTTCTACTTTGATTGTTTCAGAGAAAAATGAATATTCAGGAATAATTACTTCAATTGAGCAGGGAGAACAAATAGCTGCTGTAGATTCTGATACAACGTTGTGGCACAATAGACTTGGGCACATGAGTGAGAAAGGTATGAAAGTACTTCATTCAAGGAAAGTTTTACCAGGTCTAAAATGTGTGAATATGGATTTCTGTGAAAGTTGTGTGTATGGAAAACAAAAGAGAGTGAGTTTTGTAAAGACTGGGAAGGAAAACAAAAAGGAGAAATTAGAGCTTGTGCATACAGATGTATGGGGACCGGCTCAGGTATCTTCCCTTGGTGGCTCTCATTATTATGTTATATTTATTGATGATGCACCTAGAAAAGTATGGGTTTATTTCCTTAGACAGAAATCTGATGTATTTCAAACTTTTAAGAAATGGAAATGCTTGGTTGAAAATGAGACTGGTAAGAAATTAAAATGTCTCAGATCTGATAATGGTGGTGAGTATTGTAGTCATGAATTTGAAGATTATTGCTCCACTAATGGTATTCGTAGACAAAAAACTATTCCAAGGACTCCATAGGAAAATGGAGTGGCTGAACGCATGAACAGGACTATAATGGAGCGTGCAAGGAGCATGAGGTTGCATGCTGGGTTGCCCTTACACATGTGGGCAGAGGCTATCAATACTGCAGTATATTTGAGTAATAGAGGTCCCTCTACTCCTTTGGGCTATGGTATTCCAGAGGAAGCATGGACTGGTAAGAAGGTGAGTTATTCTTTTCTCAAGACCTTCGGTTGTGAAGCTTTTGCTCATATAGACTCTGAAAATAGAACCAAGCTAGAAGCTAAATCAAAGAAATGTGTCTTTTTTGGATATGGCATTAATGAATTTGGTTATAGGCTTTGGGATTTTGAAAATCTTAAAATTATTAGAAGTCGGGATGTCATATTCAATGAGAAAGTGTTGTACAAAGATCTGTTGCAGCAACATGAGAAGAAAGAAGATGATTATGTAGTGCTGGATGATTCTCCAAAAGTTGATGTTCCATCCATTCCTCATGATGTGCACAACTGCAACAACAAATACCACACACACCAGTGAATGTTAGACGGTCAACAAGGCAAATTAGACCTCCACAAAGGTTTTCTCCCTCTTTGTATTCTATTTTACTTACTGATGCTGGTGAACCTGAAAGTTATGATGAAGCTATGCAGGTGGATACTAAGATTCAGTGGGAGTATGCAATGAAAGATGAAATGGACTCTTTGCTGAAAAATAAGACATGGGATTTGTGCAAGTTGCCTGTAGGTAAAAAGGCTTTACAGAATAAATGGGTTTACAGGTTGAAAGAAGAGGAAGGAGGTAAGAAAAGATTTAAGGCCAGGTTAGTTGTAAAAGGATTTGCACAGAAAAAGGGAATTGATTTTGATGAGATATTTTCTCCTGTTGTTAAAATGACTTCTATTCGTACTGTTTTAAGTCTTGTGGCTACTGAAGATTTGCATTTAGAGCAGATGGATGTTAAAATAACCTTTCTTCATGGTGATTTGGATGAAGAAATATATATGGCTCAGCCACAGGGTTTTGAGGTCAAAGGTAAGGAGAACTTAGTGTGCAAATTGAAGAAAAGTTTATATGGCTTGAAGCAAGCACCTCGGCAATGGTATCTGAAATTTGACAGTTTTATGCATGAGTATGGATATAATAGGTGTCATTCAGATTACTGTGTTTATTTTAAGAGGTTGGATGATGATAGCTACATTATTTTATGTTTATATGTTGATGATATGCTTATAGCTGGGTCTAACATGGATCATATTAAGGGGCTGAAACGCCAATTAGCACATGCATTTGCTATGAAGGATTTGGGGGCAGCAAAACAAATCCTTGGTATGAATATTTGCAGAGATAGGAAGAACAAAACATTGACGCTATCTCAAGCTAATTATGTTGAGAAGGTGTTGCAACATTTCTCTATGGAGAATGCTAAAGCTGTCAGCACACCTTTACCTGGTCATTTGAAATTGACTAAGGAGATGTGTCCCAAGACACAGGAAGAGGAGGATAAGATGTCCAAGGTACCCTATGCTTCAGCTGTAGGAAGTTTGATGTATGCTATGGTATGCACTAGGCCCGATATTGCACATGCAGTGGGAGTCGTTAGCAGGTATATGAGTCATCTAGGATTTGAGCATTGGAATGCTGTCAAGTGCATTCTCAGATATTTGAGAGGAACATCCAATAAGTGCTTACACTTTGGGGGCTCTACTACTGATTTACAGGGCTATGTTGACTCAGATTTGGCTGGGGATATTGATACCAGGAAGAGTACTACAAGTTATGTCTTTACTGTTGGTGGGGTAGCCGTGAGCTGGGTTTCTAGGCTACAGAAGATTAATGCTCTCTCCACTACAGAGGCAGAGTATGTTGCTGCTACAGAGGCAGCCAAAGAGATGATATGGCTTCAGTTCTTCTTGGAAGAATTGGGACATCCTTAGAAGGACAATTATTTGTTCACAGATAGTCAGAGTGCCATTCATCTTGCTAAGAATTCAGCTCTGCATTCTTAGACCAAACACATACAATTGCGGTACCATTTCATTCGGTCAGTTTTGGAGGATGGACAGTTAAAGCTAGAGAAGATACATACCAATAAAAATCCAGCAGATATGTTGACAAAGGTTGTAACAAGGGAGAAGCTGAACTCCTCTTTAGCTTCAGTTGGTCTTTTAGACTAAATGTGAATAAAAGAACAGTAGAGTCCAGGGTGGTTTGATCCAGTGGGAGCCCCATGCGGTAGTTGTATTGCTACAGGATCAGTCTCCAAGTGGGAGATTGTTGTTTAGTGTGGAGCCTGATCAGTCCCCAAGTGGGAGATTGTTAGATTGTGGAGCTTGATCAGTCCCTAAAGCGGTTTAATACTTGTATAAAAAGGGCTTAGGGTTGGGTATTTTTATGTGTGGTGATACGAAATTGGTTCTTGCGGCGGTATTGAGCTGTAAGGGATTACAGATTGTAATCAGGTTGTAATCACTAGATTGTAATAAGATCGGACTTGCTATTTGGTGGACATAGCCCAGGGATTGGGTGAACCACATTAAATCTTGGTGCCTTGTGTTCTTTTTTGTGTGTTCTATTATTTTCTGTTATTGGTTATATTTGCATGTAGTTTTTATTTCTGTATGTGGTTTATCCTAACAGATTGATGGCCCTTACATTCTCACAAAATAAAGATACAAACAGTTTAAAATGTTCTACAATATGAGAAACTGACAAGTTTCCTTGTGGGCCCATATTATGTTCAAGTAGCCTAAATAATGAGCATCTTTTTAGCTATAGTTTTAGATGAATATCAATGGTGCTTGTATTCTTGCAAAGTCAAAGTGTGAGAGCTTGATACATAGAATTTGTGGGTCTAGTTTGTGTTATGAGTTGCAAAAAGGATGATATCAGCATAGATCTCCAGTTTGCATGCTTTGATTAGTTCTACATACTATGTATGAAAAAGATTAATAATTTCTCCTAGCCATCAGATCAAGTTAAGATCAACAGTTCTTGCATCCTCACAAAATAAAGATATTTGAAGTTTACCCAATGCAAGAATGCGAGAATTCATCACATTTCTTATTGATATGAGATTATTTTGAAGTGAAGAACCTATAATGGAACAATCATTATTTAGTCAATGATGTCAAACCTGCTACCTATTGGTGAGACAATTGCTTTTTGGTCTGAAAGCTATCATTTAGTTGACTAATAAAGAGGATTTGAAAAGAGGAGATAACAATAGTAGCTAGAGAAAGATTGAGTTATTTGGTAGATAAAAGAAGCACTAAGACCAAGTAAGACATTGATACTATAGTGAATGGTTTATCTACTTAAAGTTTGAAATGAAAGGTTTCTCAAGTTAAGACTAGAAGAGGATCAAGTATGAAAAGTGTCTACCAAGCCTTGCCAAGTAGAAATCAGTGGATGTTGAGTGAAAAATAAGAGGTGCCAAGTAAAGATGAAAATTAGTGCATGCTAAGTGATTGTTAGGATATGCAAGTAAAGTTTAGTTGATGTCGAGCATGAATAAGCTTTAGTATTCACTGAGTAAACTAGTGTTGATTGAGTGGAAGAACAACATAGAAGTTGAGTGATAGCATATTGATGTCGAGTGTCAGTATTCATGTTAAATCATAGATTTGACAAATTTGAATTGATTATTTTATTTTTTTGAATCCTGTGAAGCATATGGAAGATAACTATGATAATTTGGGGGCATAGAATTCAAGGTAAACCATTTTGTGGTGAATTCAAGGAAGATTGAGGAGGAAGTTTCTAGAAGAACCAAATAGAAAAGTGGGTAGATTCATTATATCCTACCTAATCCTACCTAACCCTAAAATAGATGATTATGGTCAAGTAGAAAAAGATCTTAAATCTCCATTTATAGAGAAAGATGGCTAGAAGAAAAGGTTGTCATGTGTAAGAACCTAAGAAATTTAGTAACTCTAGGGTATTACTTCATTCAGTGAATAGAAGCAATTGCAATTGGTATATAAAGAAAGAAGCCTTAAGAGTATGAATGTTTGAAGGGTGAAAAAGCTATCAGAGCTGAAGTGTGTGAAAGCCAAGTAGAATGAAGGACTAAAAAATAGATCTATAATTTCCAAGTGAGTTCTAAATTTTTATCAGGTCAAGCCTTACTAGTACTATCTAATCATTGTATTAGTCTAGGGTGAATCCTTTGGATTAAGGTTGACCTAACAATCATTTGTAAATCCTTTAACTGGGTGATATTCTAATGGAATGGTCTAAAGTCCTCTAAAAAGCTCACTCCTAACAAGGTGATTGAAATCCTTTAACCAAGTCACATTACAGTTTGTATTGTATCCTTTAACAAGGTTGGCCTTTTACAAGGCATCATTTTAGAAGAGTGAGAATTAGTAGCATGTTACTGGTGGTTTTTCCCAAATTGGGTTTGCATGCAAAACCCTTGTGTCAAATATGTTATTGAATCTTTTATGTTTTGTTTTTACATTTTTGCAATGTTGCTTTGACCTAGGATAGTAACCTACAAAGTTTAATATTTGTATGATTTAATAGATGCATGCATAATAAGGCTTTATGGATATGGTACTACTAACCATTGAAAAGTTTTATTTGTACATCTAGACCTTGGATAACTGATTCAACCACCTCCTAGTTATTCTAAAGAATTCCAATAGTTTCTATGTGGGTCCATTTTTTAATAAAGCAACAGGAAAAAATCATAACCATCCATTGCCTGAGGGATCTATGGTGCTTGCATTTTTGCATAAAGAAGATGCAAGGTTTTTAGTCAAAATGAGAATCTGAGGGGATCATACATGTCTTAGTGGGCCCATTTCTTAAAAGGAATGTAAGGACATTGAGAATTTTTTTTGATCAAGGGATGTAAAAGGATCAATGGTGGTCATATTCTTGCATAATAAAAGTGTCTAATGTCTATCCCACAAGGTAAAAGGTAATGCAATTTTAAAGTTTGAATCATAGCCAACAGAATCTTCCCAAATCAATTACCAGTTTTCAAATTCTTAACATAACATGTATAATTTGATAGTTAGAGCATTAATGGTGTTTCAAGGCAACCTCAAGTGAGAATTCTACATAAAGTTTGTAATTTACTCCATAACCTGTTACAAAGTGAAAGAGATTTGAATCATACTAAAGAAAAGCTTGGATTTTTTTTTTCCATAAAGTGAATTGTTTTGAATAGATTGTCTAGCTGAGATCAAAAATTTATGAGTAAGTGCCTCAACTTTTGTTGTCTAAAGATTTCTTATTCCAAAATTTGTTGAATTGATAAAAATGCCCCCACAAAGAGATTTTTCTAGAAAGGTGGATTATCAACATAGGAATGTATATGATGCTTTCCTTGAACAATTGTCCCTCTCTACCAGCTAAACAACAAAAGGAAAGGAATTAGTTCCTAAGAACCCTAGACTGATAATTAGTAAGGTTCTCTATGACAAGGGAAACTGGTCGAGAGATGGAGAGACATCAATAGTCAATTTAGATTTATTTAAAAAATGGTTTTCATAAAGAAAATATGATACCCCATTGAGTAATGTTTGGGAATTTGACATTGGAAAGTTGGTTATCCTTGGTGTTTTTATGGATGATGACTTATTGAAAATGTTGGCAAAAAGGTATGATCCTATGTTGATGGTTGTGAAGGACCACATTGAAGATAACCTTTTTAGGGTAAAAATTAAGGTGATTACATAAGTCTTTATGCTGAACCCTAACCATGCAATGCATGCACAAATTCACTTGGATGATCTGCAATTAAGGTATGATGCTTAGAGAGTATACCTTCGAGCAGGACCATTAAAAGAACACTTTGTAAATGTAGGACATCTTTTATTGGTAACATCTCACACCCTAGAGCCCTTACTAAAGAAGTACTTCAATCCTAGGGTAGATTCCCTTTATATCACCCTTTGCAAAATCTTTGGCATGGATGAGAAAGATCACATTTAAGGCTCTTTAGTCTTTATACTTTCTCAAACTTTACATTATGGTACGAGTTCTATTTTTTATTCTAAATATTACTTAGCTGAGGAGTTACACAATGGGTTGGTTGGCATTAGTAAGGGAAAGGTTGATAAGCTCTTTTGTTGGTATTCAATTTTGATGTACATGTGCTTGTACAAGGGAGCTTCTTTCTTTGCAAAAGGCATGAAACTAGAGTTAGAGGAGAATGGGGAGAAGCTATTGAATCATCTTGGAAGTGCAAACATGATTTGGGAAGTCACAGATGCCAGTTTCCTCCATTTGCATAGATATTTTGTTTCAAGGATGAGAATTTTGTTAACTGGAGATAACCTTAGGATTACCCAACCCTTATTAGATCTTATCACACCTAAAGATCATGCTAAGGGTTTGAAAGATAGCCACAACTAGGGAGATGTTATCCTTTACTCTATTTCAAATGTATTTAGAATCTATGGTTTCCAAGGGAAACATCATGTCCTGCCATACTAGGTGCCCTTAAAGGTAGAAATTGTTGAACTCTTATGGTAGGTAGGAAGACTTGAAGAGAGGGATTTGGTGGGAAGATCTAGGGGAACAATCTTTTCAAATTTTATAGTCATCCACAATTTTGTGCTTACTAAGGGAGAATTGAGACACTTAGGTAAGCTCCTAGACAAATATCAAATGGCCTAGTCTCATTCTCATTTTATCGATCTAGAAGGTTTCCATGATATGTTAAAAGAAAGGACTAAGGCCAAATCATATGAACATATTGTTTACTCTCCTAAAGATATTATTAGGAATGAATTTTCTCTTCAAAAGAAGGAAGTAAAGAAAGAAAAATGGAAGGTATATAGTAGGGTTTTAGATTTTATCAATACCCTAGATAGGAATTATGATGATTAGTTGATACCAAATAATTGGGAGATAAAATAAATAAACTCATTGCACATTTTTTTGGGATTATAAAAACTCTAAATGAGAAGAAGTAAATACTAATAAAAACATACCTAGATCAAGCCAGGGAGGTAGAAAAGAGAATGGCTAATAAATTAATAATAAGCCTAGGTTAGTACACCTTATAGAGGAAAGAAGGCTATGTAGAGGCTAGTAATATAGTTGTACATTGTGTTCTACTCTATAAGAGGCAACATTAAAAAATGCAACCTTCAACACCAACATAAAAAAGGAAAAAATTTGAGTGGGGATCTTCATCAAAGGAAGAAGAACACTCCCCATCTCAAACCCTATTCATTTTGACAGTGAAGACTCCATGAGGGAGAAATTGGAGTAGATAGGGGGGCATAGTTATGTTCTAATAAAAAATCAGGAGTAGAGGAGGGAATTCTTGAAGAACCTCCCATGCCACTCTTAGCCCTCACAGTTGAATACTTCAAATGGAAAGAGATGGATCAAGTGATGGAGCAGGCTACTAGGAAATTTTTGGATGATGACAATTTGATATAATCCAGGTCTATCATATTTTTGTGGAGAAGCAATATTGAAATTTTGAGGAAAATTGTAAGAAAGCAAAATAGAGAAACTTAACAGACATGAATCTTATATGGTAGAGGAAATAAAGACTAATTTGATGCAAGAATTTATTCATATAACCCCTTTAGGAGGAAGGAAACTACTGAAGGATTTAGGAGTGCTCATACTTCTAGAATGGGAAATTGTTAATGCAATGATTTTTGATGCAGTGAGAAAAGAGAAGGAAACCAAATTCAATACTGAGGAAGAGGTCAATGAAGCCCATAAAGGCATGAAGTATAGCAATGATCAAAAGGCCTTTAATAATATAGTCTATATAAAAGATAGATCAAGCAAGAGTCTAAGAAGTTTCAGATGTTGAACACATGAGAAGCTTGGTGGTGTATAGGGTTGGAGAAGTGGATAGTGAGAAAGTTGGTCAAATGAATAAAAAAGTAGCTGATTTTAGTATGGAGGTAGCTACAAAAGACAATAAAAAAGTTCTTGACCTAAATAAATAATTTGAAAAATTACTAGAGCCATATGGTGAAAGGGGAAGAAAAATTTATGGAATGGAAAGAATAATTACAAAATTGTACAAGCAACAAGGAAAGAGAAAAGTAAGTGAAAGACCGAGGTAGCTTCTAATTGCAACTTCCCCTACCACATGAATTCTCACATTTAGAGTTTGGTGTGCAACATGAAGATAGGATCAGAGACACAAATTTTTTTGGGTGGATCATAAAATAAACTAGACTCTTTTGGTTTTAGAGTTGTCAAGGTTAGTAGATATTGGGAAGAAATTATACAACAATGAGATTAGGGAAATTTTGAATAAGTGAATCAGTAGGCAGGATCATATTACTAATTTGTGTTTTATTGTCATTGATAAAACCAATGAACAGATTAAAAAACTATATGACCAAGCCAATGACCTACTAATATTTTTCCAAAAAAGAGACATGTTGCAAATAAAATTAAGAATATTTTTCTCAAAATATCTCAGTTGGAATTTTGATCTTTTTTCCCATGTGCTAAAGTGCCCAAGTATCATAAAAGGTAACTTGGAGGAGTGGGGAAATGAGCTAAAGGAACTAATGAGTATCATAATGAATGATGTAGTTAATAAAGAAAACTATATTTGATTTGTAAGAACTGTTGAAGAAGTTGTTCAAGTCTTTTTTTTTTAATTCTTTCCAAAAAGATTTTGATGAGTCAAAGAAATTGGGAAAAGATATCCTAACAAAAAAAAGTGAAATCTTGGATTTTAATTGGCTGGATGACACACTTTTTCAAAAAATAGATGGAAGAATATTCTTCAACTACACAACTACTATAAGTGGCATCTGAGGATAGGTTTGTAGATAAGGCAATAGTTGCAAAGGAATTGCAATTAGTTGACAAGGTTGTCTAAAGAGATGATAAAGAAAAGGATTAGAAAACTAAAATAGATATCCAAGTGTCAAAGCCAAGTATAACAAAGGAAGAAAAGGTGGTCAGATAGCCTAATGAAAAGAAAGAAGAAAAAGATCAATCACCAGATACAATGGAGGAACAAGAAAATGCCAAAATAGAATTGACCCCACCACAAAGAAATTAATGAAGGAGTCATTATGTTATCGAACAAAAGGTCACAAGTATTCTAGTTTTTCTCATGCAACATTTGAAAGTGACATGTTTGTCTTACATGCAATTCTGTTGTTCTAAGGACAATTGTCCTTTTCCCTCTAGACTTGAAGCTTGTTACAACTCACACTATATAAGTGAGTTTCTAGGGCTAGAGTAGGTTTTGAGCTTCTTTTGCTAAACTAAGTTTTTAATTTTTGAGTCGATCCATACATACTGTAATTCTATTCCAAAATTGAATAGGAAAGTTAGCAGTTGCTAGTCTATTTGTGTTATTTTTTATTGATGGGGACAATCATTCAAATTGTATACAATTACAAAGAAATCAATACAAATGTAGAAAGATAATTGTTCATTATAGATCTCATCTCTTCTCTCATTTCCATTTTGTTCTTTGAGACTTAATAAGAAATGTTTATTAAGTTTCAATTCTAATTCATTTTGAATTATTTTTCAATTTGCTTTTTCTGATAATATAATGAGTTATGTAAATGCATAATGTAAATTGGAAGAACTTCATGGTTTTCATTGAAGATATGATATGTATAACATCTAGAAATAAATATTGATAATCCTTTCACAAAGTGTCAAGATAAGATCTAGAAAAAGATGTATTATCTATGTGAGTTTATAGCCCAATAGATGAGGCACTGGTCATTCTTAAGAGTTGATTTAGTTAGGATGTTTTAAATGATGCAAAATTTCATATCAATCAATATTTTATTCTATTATTAAATCTTAAAATGTAAACCTGTGCTTGACTCATGAGATTTTAGGGTTTGATAAAGTAGCTTTTGTCATCTCTTTACTATTCTAGAGTTTAAAGAAAGAAGATAAACATCGATTATTCTG
This sequence comes from Cupressus sempervirens, assembly GCA_028749045.1. Lineage (NCBI taxonomy): Eukaryota > Viridiplantae > Streptophyta > Pinopsida > Cupressales > Cupressaceae > Cupressus > Cupressus sempervirens. Next base: position 547,070,185 of record CM053789.1, read on the forward strand.
GAGTTCATGTTGAGAATTTGAATACTATTGAATAAGAATGAATTCCTAGGTAAAACCCCCTAAATCTTGCAGAATTCAAAGTGGAGAAGACCAGAAGGTCTTGTTATTTGGTTTTTAGCTAATTCTTAGGTTTTTTGACATTCTAAAAGGTTGTTAAAATTTTGTCAAATTAGAAGCCAACAAAATGGAAACTCTGTTGGGGAATATGTGAAGAAGCTCATTACTTGAAATATTGGAGTCTCTGGTATAAAGTTGTACATTTGTAGTCACATTTTTAGTAATGTCCTGCCCATGCTTGTATGGATTTCTTTTAAGAGAAAAACCTTGGGAATGTTATAATACCCACATACAATAGGAAGTACATGACATGTGTTATGTCTAAGTAGTGCCTTATCTACAACATAGAGTTTTCATTCCAAAAAGTGCATAGTATAGAAGTTCTTCTGTGTTGGGCCCTTATGTCAAACCTTTTAAAAAAATTTCTCTTCCCATGAGATCTTTCATGTATTTTAGACATTTTAAAATCTTTTTCCCTTCATTGGGTGGTGACTCGGTCAAAGGTTTTGTAGCTAGCACTATACATGTTAAGTAATTATTTCAAATGGTGAACATAAGGAAAAATAAAAGAGCATACATGTAGGCCAATCAAGAAGTACCTCTATAAATAGAATTGCTTCATGTGGGTAGGAAGAACTAGGTGAAGAAAAAGGGAGATCCTAACCACACATGGAAGCCTAAGATAGTTTGTCTACCCATTCATAATATCAACCAGTGAAAGAAACAAAATCTTCTTCTCTTAATTCTGAATATGAGAACACTAGACTACTAGGTGAAATATTCACAACCCCACTACTAGAAGAGAGGATCTACCAAGATAAAATTGTATCTTCTAGATAGGAGACATCTCTTTTAGGCCTAATGTGTCAAAAGAAGAAAACCATAGGTGGGGGTATAAAAACACCTTGAACATTAGACCAAATCCTAGACAAGTCCCATACATTGAGAGGAACCTAATAGATTTAAATGATCTAGTAGATTCAAAGATCACCTCTGTAGACCCTAATGAATTATTGTTAGAAATTGAAATCCTTAGTAAGAAAGTTGTAGAGGAAGATGCCAAATTCATTTGTTTGGAAAAAGAAAAAGAAGATATCACCATGAATGCTCTTATAGAGAGAGAGGCCCTACTTAGAAGGATGAAAGCTCTCAAAGAGTAAAATAGAATGTTAGAAGATAAATCTTCTACTTTGCATTCTTATTCTTTTGGAGATGCTGGAGAAATAAGGCCAAAAATCCAAGACCAAGAATGTCTTCTAAGAGAAAAGGAAGGACCTGTCATCTCACAACTCCAACCCTATAAAACTATAGAGAAAAATTTCATAGATCTGACAATTAAAAATCCTGATAAAGGAAAGAAAAAGGTTGTAGGAATACAAATAAATGAACCCCAGGTTGCCTCTAAAAATCCTGTCATTTTGAAGCTTATTTTGGAGTTAGAAAGAAAAAATAAAGAAAGAGAAGATTTAGCTAGTCCTATAGCAGCTAAACAAAATATCTTAGTCAATACCAATTTCTTCTTCCATAAATATTGGTCAAATATCCCCTACTTATCAAGCTCAAATCTCTATACAAAACTAAGGGGTTGGACCTAGTAACTCAAATGCTCTAGGTTTCTAGAAAAGGCCCATCTACATGGAAATATACAAGAAAATGAACTTTGTAGGTATCCCTGGATTTCCCCATCCAATCTCAAATGAATTAAGAGATAATGTAACTAGATTCTCAGAAAATAATGTTATAACTAGTGAAAAACATCTTAGAAAGTTCACTGATATGTTAAATTACTATGAAGTAGAGCATGCGGATGTGAGCATGAAATTGTTTGTGCACACACTTACTGAAGATGCAAGGGATTGGTTTAGAAGGTTACCTGATGACACCATTGGTTCTTGGGATGATTTAGAGAAACTTTTTAAGGAGTAGTATGGTGGCAATACTAATGCAAGTTTTATGTTGAATGAGTTTATTAACATAAAGAAATATCTGAATGAGTCAACATTGTAAGATTCTAGAAGGGAATCTATAAATTATTTTGAGTCATGATACTAGGTGAGAATGTGTGTCTCACTACATATTTCAATTCTTTTGATGGCAAGATGACCTATTTCTCAAGAGATAAAGATCCCAAAACATTGAGAGATGCTTTCAAGATAGCTATCAATATTGAAAACAATAGAAAAGCATTTGGTAAGTTGGGAAGGAGAGATGATCCAAAATTGTTCAATCTTGGGGGAAATAAGAAAGAAGGTGACAATCATGTTACAACTAAGAAGCGTGATGAAGACAAAATGGATCAATTTTAAATCTACTAAGGAATTTGAATCCTTCACCAAATTTTGCAAATAAGCCCACTACTGGTGAGAAGCCTCACTTCAATAACAACTACAATAAGAATACCATATTGTATAACTATCCCTATACCACACAATAGAAGAATGGCAATCCCATTCCTAACTCTACCTAAATCCCAAAGCATAAGGTATACCATATCCACTACAGAGAAATTCTATAAATATGATGGAGGACATGCCTTGGTGTATTATATGACAATCTCATTTTGCCGCATATTGTGTTGCTTCCCAACCATTTTCTACAAACCAGCAAGCATAGCCTAATAAGGGGAGAAGAACCATGAAGATGTGGTATGTAATATGATTAATTTATGTGATAATGGTGAAGAATCTAATCTAGAAGAGTCTGAGATTGATGTTAATAATTAAAGATATATGTATCAACTACATCATCATTAGGTATTTTCATATCATGCATATCAAGATGATGATAGGATGTGCAACATGATATTAGATGTTGAGCATATGAATTTAGGAAGCCATCTAATGAAGAAATTGATAGAATAATTGGTGAGATGGTTGCCCAAGTTCACAACACCTATAATCTCATAAATAGAATAGTAAAAATAATGCTGGAAAAGAATCTGGTATTTTTAGCAAGTATATAACTCATAAAATGGATGATGGAAATAAATAAGGTAATCTAGGGATAGGCAAAATCAAAGATAGTAAGAATAAGAAATGGAAACCTAAAAAGAAAGTGCAATTCCAAGGTGTAGAGTCAACAAAGATGAATACACATGTTCAAAGAAATCAAATCTTGATGCTATTTGACAAGTGGAGGATGCTACTATTCAAATAAAAGTACCCAAACATAATCTGTTCAAACCTATTGCATATGATCATGTAGACATGATCTATATGTTATCACAAATTATTGTTAAAGTCTCTCTATTTGAAATGTTTAGGATAGAAGAACATAAGAGTAAAGCCCTCTCTTGGTTAGGAGGAAGAAAAAGGATTCATGTCCCAAATACCTCAAATGTATTTGGATAATTCATTTGCAGCACATATAGAAAATGTTGATCCTTTCTTTCTTAGTCTAATTATAGATAGAAAAGCTTTGAAGAATTACATGATTGATTCAAGAGCTAGAAATACTGTCATGCAATTTAGGATCATGGAAGGCCTTGGTCTGAAAGTAGATACAAAGTAGGCTAGGTGTAGAGCCATGGATGCTAGAGAGGTCCTTTTCATAGGAACAATCAATGATTTTCCTTTTAGACTTGCTAGTTTCCCTGATGTTGACTTAAGAATGATTATCTTAGTAGTTGACATTCCTCCACAATATGGAATGTTTCTCTCAAGAAAGTGAAGTGCCACAATGGGGGTAAGCCTACAATGTGATTTGTCTTATGCCACATTTCACATAAAAGATAAAGCCATTATGGTTGATAGAAAGCCAATAGTTATGCACATGATTGAAGATAATATTGATACAAATGCTACTTGTTTTCTAGATACTTAAGTGAATTCTTAGTGAATTCTTTTAGAGATGAAATCACCATTTAGGAAATTGAAAATATTGTTCCACTAATTTTATAAGAAGTAGAAAAATGCATAGATTCTCAAAATCTTTGAACTTTGTATTTTGACAGAGCTAACTCAAAAGAGGGGTCAGGGGCTGGAGTAGTCTTCATATCTCTAGAGAAAAATACATTCAGGTATTCATTCACCCTATATTTCACTTGTACCAATAACATAGTAGAGTATGATGCACTTTCACTTGGGCTAAAGGTGGAAGCAAATCATGGTATCAAAAAAATGCATGTTATTAGTGATCTAGAATTAGTTATGTTTCAAATTAAGGAGACATATGCATCCAAGAACAAAAGTTTGAAACAATACAAGAATGTTATTAGGAATCAAATTGAATCATTTGATACTTTTGGTATTTCTTGGATGGATAGGAGTCACAATAAGATGGTTGATCTTCTGGCTAATGTAGCCAATAACCCTGATGATATATCATTTGCTGGTGTTTCTAAGATTAAAATGCAGAACAAACCATCCATTCCTGACAATATAGAAAATTGGAAAGTATTTGAGGATGATAAAGATATTTTGAATTTTCTGCTTAATGAAGAAAAATACCATGACCAAGAACTGGATTGCAACACTTTGGTTAGAATATAGATGATAAAGAAACTATTTTTGAACAGGAAATTTTGCAATTAAAAACAAACAAAGTGCCCAAAGGACTAGTGGTGCCAGAGAGTATTTTTGACAACTGGGATAGAGTTCATTTAGAAGTCAAAGACAAAAAACCATAGGAGTTTGAAGAAGTAAACCTTGGAATAATTGAATCACCTAAGAAGGTATACATACATAAAAATCTATCTCCTATTATAAGAAAATCTCTAGTTGACTTGCTAAGGATATTTAGGCATGTTTATGCATGGCCATATGATGAACTTAAAGCTTATAGGGAAGACCATTTTCAGCATGTAATATCCATAAAAGAAAATGTCAAGCCTTTTAGATAGAATAAAAGACCTGTTAATCCCACATTAGCCCCCAAGATGCAAGAAGAGCTTATCAAATTAAGGGATGGGGGGATTATTAAGCCCATTATACATTCTTCACAGGTATCTAACCTAGTATCAGTTAGGAAGAAAAATGGTGACATTAGGTTATGTGTTGACTTTAGGAATCTGAATGTTGCTTCCCTGAAAGATAGTTATGGATTACCAAACATGGAAGCCATGCTAGAATAGGTAATTGGATTTGAATGCATGTCCATGATGGATGGTTTCTTTAGATATAACCAAGTGTTGGTTTATGAGAAGGAGTAGTTCAAGACAACCTTCAAAAATCCTTAGGGGAACATATGTATATGTTTGGATGACTTTTGGCCTAATCAATATAGGAGCTACATTTGAGAGAGCTATGGCTATTGAATTCAAGGAATAGATGATAAGTTCATGGTTCTCTATTAGGATGACTTGACAACTTATTTGAATATGGTTGAAGACTACTGTAGGCATCTAGAGAAGATTTTTGTAAAAGATTTGGAGTATAGAATTTCATTGAACCCAAAGAAGTGTACCTTTGGAGTAATAGAAGGAAAAGTGCTTGGCCACACAGTATCCAAAGATGGATTTAAGATTGATATAGAAAGGGTCATCGCAATTGATAAAGTTCCTAAGCCTAAAAATGTCAAAGGTATTCAGTCCTTCTTTGGCCAAGTCAATTTCTTGAGAAGGTTTGTGATCTGAATTAAAGATTCAGATAATAATACCTAGTGTGAAACCTGTGGTATTAAAAAACAATAATAATGAACAATAAGATTGCCAACCAAAAATTGAAAACTCCATTCTATTCAAAATATGAGTTTATACAAATATGGAGGATCTCAAGGGTCACTAGAAGCCCCTTGAAAATGAAAATGAAGAGTCATTGAATGTTTAATACAAATAAACTTATTCAAACTACCAAGATTATCAAAAAACTATATAAAAAAATAGGTCCACTTGGATAAGGCATAACTTTCTAGTCCTACCTCCGATTTGTAAATCATTTACTTCGTTGGAAAGCTGGTCAAAAACTCAAGAACCAAGGTTAGATGTCCTCGAGGAAGATTGTCCCAGAAATGCTCCAAAGGCCTTCAAAAATGCAGTTTACTGAGACATAAAAAAAAAACTGAAGAATTTTTTTATTTTTTTATTTTTCCACTGCCAACTTGATCAGTTTGTGACAAATTTTGTTGAGATTAGTAGACTTATTTCCAAAATGCTTAAGAAAGGAAAAGTGTTCAAGTAGGAAGGTGAACCATATATTACTTTTCAAGAAATCAAAGATGCCATAAAAAATGCACTAGTTCTAAGAACACTAGATTATGCAAAGCCAATTCATGTATATTTTATTTTACCTCTTTCCACACTGTAGCAACAATTTTACTTTAGAAGAATGAATAGGGATATGAAAAAACCAATGCATTGTTTAGAAAATTAGTTCAGCCTGTAGAATTTAAATATGAGATTATTGACAAGAAGACATATGCACTTGTCAAATTTGTAAAAGCCTTAAGATGTTATCTAGTTGGTGCCATTGTTATTGCATTTGAACCTAGTGCAGTAGTCAAAGATATATTCTCCCAACAATAAGTGTCTAATAGAAGGTGTAGATGGATTAATAGAATCCAAGAGTTTAACATCAAAATTCAAATTACTAAACTAGTGAGAGGCCAGCAGTTAGCAAAGTTTATGGCTCAATCAAATTTGGATGCTAACCAAATAAATGTTGTAGATGAAGACCACAAATTAGAAACATGTGATATAGATGATTGTGATTGGTACAAGAATGTTATATACTATTTTCAGCATATGGAAGCTCCATCTCATTTAATTGATAATGAAAAAATGTCCATGAAGTTGCATGCAATTAGATATATCATTGTTCATGGAAGCTTATGGTGGAGAAATTTTGAAGGGATACTATTAAAATACATTGATCATAAAGAGTAAAAAAGGGTACTCATTGAAATGCATTCAGGAGTTGTTGGCATTATGTTATATTTGTCATTAGTGACAACACTTACTAAACTCTGTATAGTTACTGAGCTCATCACTCAGTATACAATTTATACCAAGCATTCAGTGGTTGCCAAGTAAGTTCATTAGTTAAGTAGTTTATACAAAGCATTCCAGAAGTTATCGAGTGAAAGCAGATAGTGCGCAGTCCAAGAGTTATCACCAAGTAGTTAGTGGTCACTGAGCTTTGTAGTACTTACTAAGTCATCAGTTACTGTGATGTGAAGCTAGTGTCTACTGAGTGATGGATGTGTAGTTTTTATCGAGTGCTAGCAAGGTAAACATAGTTCAAATTAGTTTCCACCGAGTGATACTATATCTACCAAATCTCCAATGGTCATCAAGTTCGAAGCTATGTTGTGTGACTAGTATGGACTGAGCCTCTACTTCTACCAAGTGCATGATGATACTGAGTAATGCAATGGATGCTAAGTATCAAAATCTCACCAAGTCAGCTTACAAATCCCAAGTTTCTACTATTTGGCTGACTCAGTAATATTTTGTTTACTTGTGTTTCAAGCGACCTCATAATTGTAAATATTGGAATGGTATATATGTAATGTATTATATTCTTTGCAATATATGGATGTGTGGATATGTAATGTTTTAAGAAGAGTGAATGCAAATCAGCAGCAGAGCAGGTATTCAACAAGGTCTACAAGGAGCATTAAAGTTATATCTATCACAAGAGGTGATCTGTACTTCAAGGATCTAATCAGAAATGAAGTTGTAAGTTAGATCTACTATTTCATCCTAAAAGGTGACTCAGTTTTCTAAATCTTTTAACAAGGTAGACTTAATAGTCTTTCTTCAAATCTCTTAACAGAGTGCATACTTCATTGTATGTTTTGTAAAACCTCTAACGAGGTGGATCTAGCAGTCCAAATTTCTCCTAATCGGGCAGATCATCATAAATGGTCAATGTAAGCCTTAATAGGCCAACTTTATATTGTAGTAGTGAAGTTTTGTGGGTATCATCCCCACCCTAGTTCTACTTTCTATTTGGAATGCTTTTGGGTCACCAAATTTTGTGTTCATGTGTCATGAATGTTTATCTTTCATTTTCTTATGCATGTAGTAAAGTAGATCAAGTAAAGATGAATGATTTACATTGTTAAGTGCTGGATTTATGAAAGTTTTTTTTAAGGTTATTGATTCACCCCTCCCCTCTTAGTAACCTAGCTAGTCTTGATTATTTCCAACAATTGATATCAGAGCTTTGTGGTTCTTAGGATAAAGTTTGATAGCTTGAGAAAAGATCAAGGACAACGGATATATTTAGACTTGACAAAGCCATTGACAATGAGAAGCTAGATCTGGAGATGGCCATAGCTCAACTCAAAGAATCAAAAGAGCATCTTTCTCAATCCCTAAAAAGGAGGAAGGAACTTGAAAAATAGATGAATGACCACTAGTATGTTGAAGAAAAGATTGAATATTTTTTCCCCTCCAGCAGTTCAAATGAAGCACATGAGGCAATCAAAGAACTCCTAGAAAAGAATGGCTCTCTGCAAGAAGAGGTACAAAAATTGAAAAGAGAATATGAAATTTAGTCAATAAGATTGTGCAAAATCCTAGAACAAAGAAATAAGGCAAATGAAGACTTGGAGACAAGGAACAATGAAACTCAAAGTCAATCCCTTCAATAGAAAGTCTTATCAATTGGCTCTCCAATGCAAATGAGGAAATTATGAGTCAGAGATCCAAAAATGAAAGTTTAAAGAATGATTTAATCAACGAAAGATTGAAGAATGATCTAAATTCTAAAAAGAAACTCAATGAAATGATAATGAAATCCCAAGTAGACATGGATCAATTGAATCAACAAAGTGAGCAAAATCTCTATAAGCAAGAAGGTAAAGCAGGACTTGGATACAAAGAAGAAGGTGAATCTTAAAAAACAAGGTTCCCAAAGGAATCAAAGACCTACTTGCAATCATTATGGTAAGTTAGGTCATACATCAAACAAATGTTGGAGCAATGGAAAAGAAAAATTCAATCGAAAATGTTACAATTGTAGTCAACATGGTCATAATGCTAATGAATGCAAGGAGAAACCAAAATTTGAAGATAAATGTCACAAATGCAAGAAACAAGTTCACAAGGCATCTAAATATAGATCGAAACCATTCAATCCAACTGAACAACTTGTAAAGGCAATATTTGGTTGGGACTACACTACTTGGTGTAGATGTCATTATTGTGGAGAATATGGACACATTGGCATAAACTATGCAAGGCATCACTTGAGAAAGAAGGATACTACAATAAGATATTATACATGCACTGAACTTGGTCATATAGCTAAGAACTACATGAATATAGGAAGATTTGAAGATGAAAAGAAAGCTAATGCTGATAATATCAGGAAACAAATGAGACACCAGTGGATTCCCAAATCTACCAAGCAAGACAGTTCCAATGATGACCATGTCACTTAAGAAGTGGGTGACTCCACCATTTCAATTAGATTCTTAAAGGAGGAACTAGAACTGTATCTTCAAGTCACATCTCAAGTAGCTCCAAATGAAAGAATGTAAAAGATCCAATTTAGTATTTCAGATATAGAGGGATCACATGAGATCAATATTTATCGAGCAAGGTTGGTCATAGACTCAATTGAGCTAAGTCGAAAGTAATAAAATTTTGTTTAGTCATAGAGTCACAAGCTTGTACCAAGCACAGTGAGTGGATGACAGTCTGTCACACACTACATTATGGTACCAACATTAATGGATAATTTTCATCAAAAAGGGTAGAATTTGACTTCATTTTTCACCGTGACTTGAGAATACTTAGAGCAGAGCGATTTCCAGTGCTTCCAAGCAATCTCAAGCAAATTTGCAGCGAAGATTTGTTCAATTTTTTTTTCCCTCATTTACTATGCAACCATGGCATTCGAAAGTAGCAGCATTAGTAAGGCAAAAAGAGGTTCTGAAATGTTGGTAAAAGGCATGGATTAGAAAGCACCCAATTTCAAGTTAGTTCCAGCAGTTGCGGAGTCACTAGATCCAAATGGAGCTCAATCTCAAATTCCTCCAAAAGTACTCCTAATTAACAATATTTGCACTCATTTTAAGTGTTTTGTTCAAGAAATTAGAACCCTAGAGATGGACAGTGCCCTAGGAGAAATGTGTGTTGATGGATCATTGAAACCCGAGCATAAGCATCTAGAGGTCAAAGGGTTAACCCATATTTTGCATATGCCAAGGAATTTTCAAATTAAGTGGATTAGGTATATCCTCAATTGTGTGCATAATGGTCAGTTGTGGTTAGAACAGTCAGTGTTGATCATGAAGAAAATGATACATAAGACCATAGGTCTCCTTATGCTAAATAAGGTCAAAACTACCAAAACCCTAGGTTGAGATGAGCTTCAAAAGAAAACCCTAGTAGAATGGGATGGTAGAGGTTTGAAGATTAGTACAATATTAGACGTAGAATTAAGGTTTGGTATTCACATCATTGCACACAATATATGTAGCTCCAATCATTTGAATAGTGTGTTGTGTGAGGCAATTGATCTGGCATATAAGGTTGTAAAGAAAAAAATTGAATTTGATCTATCAGAGTTATTGTTGAAGCAGTTGAACAAGAATATGGATAGTATCAGGACATCAAAGAACAACCCCTGTAAATTTGGTTCTTTGTTAACATGTTTTTTCTTTTATGTTCAAAAGTTCTTTCCATCAAAAGGTTCAGTAGTATGGATGAAAGATACTCCAATTTTGTATTAGACTAATGAATTCGTTATAGAGATGGGTGAAAATATTGAAAGTATAATGGATAATTATTTTGAAGTGTTCAAGGAGAAAATGAACAACATGTTTAGGATTCCTCCTAAGCTAGTTGAAGATTATAAAGATGATGTATGCTTTAAGGTTGATTGTGATAAAAGTGTATATCCAGGCAGTCAAGCATAGAATTGCATGGGTGAAACCTCTTCTATATGACATTAATATTGATGACACAAAAGATATTATTGAAGCCCTAGTCAATGAGATAGTAGATCCAAAGTTACCTATTTTTGGAACATACAATGAAGCCAAGGCTAGAATAGAGCTTGAAATCAAGCTACCTTAGTCAATAAGCAAAGGTAAGAGGAAGGTAACCAAATTGAAAATTGCAAGTGTTGCTCTCATGCTTACCAAGGTAAAAGGAGAGGATGAAGAATAATTTGAAGAAGAAGAGTAGGAATCTGAGAAGGAGGAAGAGCTAGTGAAAAAGAAGGGTGGGGTAATTATTACCAAGCAACCCAAAGCCTCCACAATTGTATTCACAAGGAGATCCAAGAAGAAAGGTGGCAAAACATTTGTGTTCAACAAGCCCCCACTTACCTTCGAAGAAAGGTTGAGGCAAATGGAAGAAGGTACATGCATCACAAACTTCAAATCCTTAAAGTTTGAAACTAGAATAGATGCTAAGAAGATGCAAATTAAGGAACTAGTGCTCAATAAGATGGGAAAATGGAAATATTCCCCTGATCAAATTTCCCCTCTAATTTCAAATCAATTATTGGTAAGATTGCAACCAAGATGGGAATCAGCTGTACAGACAACAAAAGATATATATGAGAAATATTTGAAAAAGCTACTACCTAATCTTATAGATGCAAAAGTTAAGGCAGCAATGAAAAATAATGAAGGTAAACTAATGATCAGATTTCATACATGTTTGATTTTGATCAAAGACATTAAGCATTTTGTTAGAGATGCTACAAACATATGGAAAAACATCTATCATTTGCACAAGCCCAGTGAAGATCTAGTAGAAATCAAGGATGATGATGATGATAGTGACAATGATGAAGAAGATAACACTCGATGTGTTACTTTTGATGTTGAGGACTATCAGACATTAAAGAATGATGATGAAGAGAAAGAGGAAGAAGTTGAAGAGGAAGACAAGGAAGGAGATGAAGAGAATGATCCAATGAGAATAGCAACACAAGTTATAGCCTCTCTTCCTCACTCTCCACCAAAGACTGCTACATCATCTGGGTTGGAGATAGCTTTGAAACAAATATGATCGCAACTAGAATAGACACATCATCTATTCAATCACTATTTGCTTCCTTTCAACTCTAGGTATCAATAATGGAGGTGTCTACCAATTCATCTATCGAGAAACAACCCTCCTCTTCATTACCTCCTGAGTCAACAACATCAGTAGCATCCAATTCTAGAATTTTGTCAAATTCATCAGTAGCATGTACAGTAAGTTCACCATCATGTTCTATAGTTTTGACTACTATAGCTTTGATAGAACAAATTTTTATTCTAGTAATTTCTTCTATTGTAAGTACTCTAGCTTGTGCTCCACCTGTTGTCACCTCAATTTTTGGTAGCACATCAATTTTGGATTCTTTTAGCACACTAGCAAGTATCTCTTTAGTTGGTCCTATTCAAGTTTTCTCTGCAAGTACAACTATCTCTAAAATTATTTTTATTTCTAAGTCCAAGGAAGTAAGGTTAGAAGTAGAACCAAGGACACCTCTAAAACTTCTACTTACTAGTAAGGAAATTGATGAAGACATAGATCTAGACAAAGAAATTGTAATTCCTAAATTGGATCTGGATACTACTACAGTTGAGGAAATGAGACTAGTTAGCCAGCTTTTGAAACAAAAGGCAAGGTAGAAGTAGTTAAGAGAGGAAAGAGACAGAGAATATCGAATAATTGAAAATGAAAAGAATATACTAACAGAGGCTATAGGTGTTGATGTGGACTCATCTCAACACATTTTCCTACAGTTGGAAGAAGTAGTCAATAAGTTCAATGAGGATACTTCTGGTCAAGAGAAGTTAATTGAAAAGATAGAGAAAAAGTTTGATAATAAGGTGATTGAGCACATTGCTATTAACCAAGTAGAGCTATCTTCAATTTTGAGTAATCTTGAACATTCTTTTACCAATGTAACATCTCTTTTTGGCCAACTATGTGGTGTTATCGAGTACACCAAGGAGATAAAAGAGAAATTGAATATGATTGATATAGATATGAAGGCCAGTTCTCAAATTTTGCAACTTGACCCCAGCTCAAGCTCAGCACATCACATTAAGGTGAGATTTTTGTCAGATATGCAGGCAAAATTGTTGAGAGAAGAAGCAAGGATCAGATCCACATTGATAGATATCCAAAACATGATTCTTCCAATCATGAACACAATGCAAAAACATATTGCATATTCAAAGACATTGGTCTAGGATAATAATTTCTCAATTGTAGACCATATGATTGAACTTTTAGCAGAAGTTTAAGTGGCACTCTCCACCTACAAAATTTTGCAAGACAACTAGGATAAGACATTATCTCTTATTTTCAAGGTACACTTCAAGTTTCTCTCACATTTTGATGTTTCTATTTGAATATATTGCATAACTCTTTGGCATTATTGTCAAAAAAGGGGAGTAGGAGATATGTGGAGACAAAGGGGGAGAGAATAGTTTGATTTATGTACAGAATAAAAGAGAGAGACTATGTATATATTATGACTTATGTATGAAGGAGATATATGCAAATGTATATACAATAGCTTTACAAAGATAAATTTTGAAAAATCAAAATTAGTATGTCAGTGTACATAAGTCTTGGCTTATAAGTGTTTTTGTCACTAATGCCAAAGGGAGAGATTTGTTGGCACTATGTTATATTTTTCATTAGTGACAACACTTACTCAACTCTATATAGTTACCGAGCTCATCACTTAGTCTAGAGTTTATACCGAGCATTCAATGGTTGCCAAGTAAGTTCATCAGTTAAGCAGTTTATACTATGCATTCCAAAAGCTACCGAGTGAAAGTAGACAATGCACAGTCCAACAGTTATCACCAAGCAGTTAGTGGTCACCGAGCTTCGTAGTACTTACTAAGTCATTAGTTACCATGATGTGAAGCCACTTTCTACTAAGTGATGGATGTGTAGTGTTTACTAAGTGCCATCAAGGTAACATAGAAATTAGTTTCCACTGAGTGACACTATATCTACTAAGTCTCCAATGATTAGCGAGTTTGAAGCTAAATTGTGTGATTAGTATGGACTGAGCCTCTACTTCTACCACATGCATGATGATGTCAAGTAATGCAGTGGATGTTGAGTATTAGAAGTTCACCAAGTTAGCTTACAGAACTCAAGTTTTTACTATTTGGCTGACTCAGTAATATTTTGTTTACTTGTGTTTTAGCTGACCTTGTAATTGTAAATATTGGAATGGTATATATGTAATGTATTGTATCATTTACAATATATGGATGTGTGGATATGTAATATTTTGAGAAGAGTGAATGTGAATCAGCAGCAGAGTAGAGTATTCAACAAGGTCTACAAGGAGTAGTGAAGTTATATCTATTACAAGAGGTGATCTATACTTCAAGGGTCTAATCAGCAATCAAGTTGTAAGTTAGATCTACTATTTCATCCTAATAGGTGACTTAGTTTTCTAAATCCTTTAACAAGGTAGATTTAACAATTTTTCTTCAAATCTCTTAACAGAGTGTATACTTCATTGTATGTTTGTACAACCTCTAACAAGGTGGATCTAGTAGTCCAAATTGCTCTTTAAAGGATAGATCATCAAACATGGTCAATGTAAGACTTAATAGGCCAACTTTATACTGCAGTAGTGAATTTTTGTGGGTATCATCCCCACCCTAGTTTTACTTTCTATTTGGAAGGTTTCTGGGTCATCAAATTCTATGTTCATGTGTCATGAATGTTTATATTTTAGTTTCTTATGCATGCAGTAAAGTAGATCAATTAATGGTGAATGATTTACATTGTTAAGTGTTGAATTTATGAAAGGTTTTTTAAGGTTACTGATTCACCCCTCCCCTCTTAGTAACCTAGCTCGTCTTGATTATTTCCAACAGGAGTATGTGAATGTCATTACTGGAAATGACTATTGCCCATCAAATAATGAGAGTTGGCCTCTAGTGGCCAAGCTTATTTAAGGATGAACATGATCTAGTTAGGAAATGTGATTCTTGCCAAAGATTCTTTTGAATGTTGAAATTCTTTGAAAATACCCCTTTGAAGTTAGTAGGAGTGAAAGTACCTTTCCAACAATGGTGAATGGACTTCAGAGATGAAATATCAACAAAGTTTAGTATTAGTTATTCATAGATACTAGTAGCAATAGACTATTTCACAAAATGGGTGGAGGCCATTCCTACCAGAAAGGCTACTAGTAAAGTGGTGAATAATTTATTATTAAATAATATAATAACTAGGTTTGGGTATCCTAACAAGATTATGATTGACAATACTGTGCATTTTAGATCAGAAGAATTCATAAGATTTTGTGACAAATATAATATTAGAAAGTCAACATGATCTCCCTATCATCCACAAGGGAATGAGAAGACTAAATCAACTCATAAAATTCTATTGAAGATCATTAAGAGGACATTAGATGATAATAAAAGGCATGGGATTCCAAGCTTCACTTGTCAGTTTGGGCTAGCATAGTGATAGTTAAGAAAGAAATAGGTTCTTCACCATTTGATTTAGTATATGGAATCCAAGCTAGTATGCCTCAAAATAATTTAATAGGCCTATATAATTATATCTAGATGTATGATGATGATATCATAGATGACATGCAAGAGAGAATGGAAGAATTGGTAGGATTGACTAAAATCGGGAAGGAAGCCTATGTTAGAAATGCAAAGTTATAGTTGCATGCCAAACATTTATATGATAAAAAGGCAGTGGCTAGAAAATTTGAGCTTGGAGATTTGATCCTAATGTAGAATGCAAGAATTGAAGAGAAAGGCAAGCATGGCAAGTTTGATCCAATATGGCTTGGTCCATATTTTATTGAATCTACATGGGGCAAGGATTCATATATTTAGAAAAGAATTATTAGGTGATATTCTTGATTTTCCAGTTCATAGAAAATTCTTGAATAAGTAATTCTATTGAAGGTACCCTTTTTTTCATGAACAGTAGTTTAGGGCTATGTAAAAATTATAAATCTTTTATAGTTGTTTAGCTCTCTATATCTATTTATTGTGTTTCCTTGTGTGTGTTTCTCTCTAAAAAGTAGTTAATTTTGTCAAGTGTGTGGTCTTCTTCTACCAAAGATTCTAAGCCCTCGTATGAATATAGATTATTCATCATCCCTAGATAGAGTCACTGTTTGCCTAATTTTTCACCTTGATGAAATCCTCTAGATTCATTGTGAAAATCTAGTTTTTCCCATCTAAGTAATTATGGTGTGATATTCCCATGTTCATCCATGCCCTAGAAAATACCTAGTTTTTGTGCCCTATTTTCTGACAATTTCATTAAGTATTTTGAAAATTTTAGTGGTCACACCTTTGGTTAGGGAAGGATGTTTGAAAAAACCCTATATATTAGTGAAAAAGTACTTAGAAAATCCCTAGTACCTTTTTAAGTTTATTCTATAAGGTTTTTCTTTGTTATTTTTAAAACATTTTCATAAAATTATATTTTTACCCTAGCTTGTGACTTTATTTTCAACCCATGGTTGTGTTGTGGTTAGCCTATGTCCTTCAAGTTCCTTGTTTGTAACTCTCCTAGTGACTTATTATTGTAATTGTTGATCTCCTTGGAAATCTACAGATATCACATTCTAGCAGTTTGAAGATGTAGAATAGTTACCCAAAGAAAGAAAGTGAGGGATCAACACCTATTTTGTGGGACCTAAGGAAATGTAGAAATAACTAGTTTAATAACAGCTCTATGATCTTCCCAAGATCAATGGTTGTCATATTCTCACAAGAAGAAAGTGTTTGAGTTTTAATTAAAGCAAGAATGCAAAAATTTGACATGTGTCCTTATGGGGCCAGTAATATGTTACCATCAATGTTTTGATGTAATGTGCCAGATGTCACACTAGGATTTGTTCCTAAGTTAGATAGAGTTTTCCTTTTGAGTTGTTTCTTAATCATTGATTTAATTTAAAATTAAGGGTTGTCACGTCCTTGCAAGATAAAGATGTAAGATGTTTAAAGAAATTGAGAATGTGATAGATTATCACATGTCCTTATAGGTCCACAAAGCATGGAATAAAATGTATCTTTCCCAACCATTGATCAAAAGAAAGATTGATGGCCCTTGTATTCTTGCATAATGAAGATGCAAGTAGTTTAAAAAGTGTGACAATACGAGAAACTGACAAGTGTCCTTGTGGTCCCATATTATGTTCAAGAAGCCTAAAGAATGAACATCTTTTTAACCATAGATTTAGATGAAGATCAATGGTGATCATATTCTTGCAAAGTCAAATTGTGAAGTTTTTAACTAAAGCGAGAAAGTGAGAGCTTGAAATATGGTATTTTTAGGTCCATCTTGTGTTATGAGTTTTATAAATGATGATATCAATGTAGATTTCTAGATGGCATGCTTTGATTCATTCTATGTACTGAGTATGCAAAAGATTAATAATCTATCCTAGCTGTCATATAAAGTTAAGATTGAAATGGCTATCGCATCCTTACAAAATAAATATGTTTGAAGTTTACCCAATACAAGAATACAAGAATTTTCCATGTGTCCAAGTGGGACCATTTTTTAATACAATAGCAGATGGAGATCTTAACCATACATTGCTTGAGGGGTCTATGATGTTCACATTTTTGCATAAAGAAGATGCAAGGTTTTTAGTCAAAGTAAAAATGTGAGGGGATGATGTGTGTCTTAGTGGGCTCATTTCTTAAAAAGAATGTAAGGAAAACAATGATTTTTTATGATCATGAGATGTAAAAGGATCAATGGTGGTCATACATTCTCACATATTAAAAGTGTTTGAGATTTAACCAAAGAAAGAATATGAGAGTTCGACATGTGTACCACTAGGTAAAAGGTGTTGAAAATTTGAATTTTGAATCACAACCATCAGATTCTGCATAGATCAACAGCCAATTTTAAAATTCTTAACATAACATGCACAATTTGACTGTTACAGTATTAATGGTGCTTCAAGGAAATCTTGTGCAAAAGAATTTTTATAAAGTTTGTAATTTACTCCATAACCTCTTATAAAGTGAAAGACATTTGAAGCATACTAAAGTAGAGCTTGGATTTTAGGTTTCTACACAATGAATTTTTATGAATAGAATGTCTAGCTAAAATTTAAAAAATCGTAAGTACCTGAACTTTTATTGTCTGAAGATTTAATGTTCCAAAATTTGTTGAACAATAGAAATGCCTCCACAAAGAGATTTTTTTAGAAAGATAGATTATCAACATGGGAATGTGCATGATGATTTCCTTGAACAATTTCCCCTCTCTACCAATGAAATAACCAAAGGAAAGGAATTGGTTCCTAAGAACCCTAGATTGATAATTAGTGAGGGTTTCTATGACAAGGGAAATTATTTAAGAGATCCAAAGACATCAATTGGTGGTTTGGAGTTATTTAGAAAATTATTTTTTCAAAGAAAACATGACAGCCTGCTGAGTAATGTTTGGGAATTTGACATTAGAAAGTTGGTTTTCCTCGGTGTTTTTATGGATGATGTCTTGCTAACAATATTGGCAAAAAGGTATGATCCCATGTTGATAAGCTGAGAACCACACCAGAGATAACCTTTCTTGGGTGATAGCTGAGGTGATTAGAGAAGTTTTTATGCGAAACCCTAACCATGCATTGCATGAACAAACTGACTTGGATGCTCTAAAATCAAGGTATGATGCTTAGAGAATATAAATTTAGAGAGAACGATTACCATAACACTTCATAAAGGTAGGGCATCTTTCAATGGTAACATCTTAGACCCCAAAGCCCTTACTAAAGAAGTATGTCAATCCTAAGGCATAGGCCATTTATATCTCCCTTTGCAAAATCTTTGGCATGGATGAGCATGATCACATACAGTGGTCTTTAGTCTTGATTATTTCTCAAACTTTATAGTATGGTATGAATTCTAATTTTTAATTTGTAGCATACTTGGCTTGAAGGAGATACATAATGGGCTGGTTGGCATCAGCAAGGGTAAGGTTGATAAGCCCTTTTGCTAGTTTTCATTTTCTATCTACATGTGCTTGTACAAGGGAGTTTATCTCTTTGCAAAAGAAACAAAACCTTAGTTAGAAAAGGTGTTGAGATTTGATTGAAAAGATCATTTTTGAGAGATTGTTGAAACTAGATTGAAAGAGTGAGATTGTTTAAGAAGATTATTTGCTTCAATCATTGTTTTTTCATTGATGTCAAGCCTACTATTTTTTGGTAAGACAATTGCTTATAATATTCAAGTACTATCAATTATTTGATTGATGAAGTGGATTTGATTAAAATATGTAACAATAGCACCTAGAGGAAAGGTTGAGTTATGATTATGTAAGGAAGTACAAGAATCAGTTAAGACAGTGATGAAATGATATGTTGATAATCTACTTAAGGTTACAAATTTTTCTTACACTAAGAAATATTAGAAGAACAAGTTACACAAAGTTTTTCTGCCAAGCTTGTTTGAGTTGATAGTAGGTGCCGAGAAAAGTAAGTGCAAGTGGAGCAAAAAATTAGTTGGAGCCAAGTAAAAGTTCATTCTAGTGTATGCCGAGGAGAATGGTAGATGCTGAGTAAAAATTAGTTGGTGCCAAGTACCAAAAAACTTTAGTTTGTGCGAAGTGATTTCATAGTGGATGCCAAGCAATGCAGTATGTGCTGAGCATTACAAGCTTGATAATGTTGAGCTGCTGCATTATTTAAAAGATTGAGGATTCGATGAATTTGAGCCAACATATTTGTTTTCTTGGATTATGTGAACTAGGTGAAAGATAAGGTTGATGAACTAGTGGCACAGATTTCAAGGTAAACCATTTTTAGGTGACTTCAAAGTGGATTCTAGGAGAAGTTTCTAGAAGAGATATGAGATATGAGGTAGATACATTGTATCCTAGACCTAATCCATTTGAACCCTAAATTGGATGATGAAGAATGAGAAACAAAAGACCTTAATTTTCTAATTATAGGAATGGCTAGTCATGAAGCAAGGTTGTCATGTTCGAGAACCTAAGGAAGACAAGGAGTCAACAATTTTGCTTCATCAAGTGACCTAAGAGAAGAGCCCGAAATGGCATGTTAAGCAAGAACGCTTAAGGAGATGAATTCTTGAAGGGTAAACAAGCTATTAGAGCTACAAAGTATGAAGACCAAATAGAATTGAGGATTGAACAAAGATCTGTAATCTACAAGTGAAGTTGTAAGTTGTATCAGATCAAAACCTTATTGTCACTCTCTAAGAATTGTATCAGTCTAGGGTAAATCCTTTGGATTAAGGTTGACCTAACAGTCATTTCTAAGTTCTTTAACTTGGTGACATTCCAAGTGAATGGTCCAAAGTCCTCTAAAAAGGCTCACTCCTAACAAGGTAATTGAAATCCTTTAATAGGGTCACATTTAATAGTGTGTATTGTAACCTTTAATAGGGTTGGCCTTTCAAAGGACATCACTTCAAAAGAGTGAAAAGAGTAGCATGTTATTGGTGGGTTTTCCCAAATTGGGTTTCCATGTAAATAATTGTGTCAAGTATGTTGATGAATCTATTATATTTCATGCTTTACATGAGTAAAAGCATAATCTTGTGTCATCCTTTTATAAAGGAA
The DNA here is from genome assembly GCA_028749045.1 of Cupressus sempervirens. Taxonomy (NCBI): domain Eukaryota; kingdom Viridiplantae; phylum Streptophyta; class Pinopsida; order Cupressales; family Cupressaceae; genus Cupressus; species Cupressus sempervirens. Next base: position 547,090,700 of record CM053789.1, read on the forward strand.
ATGGCTAAAAAAAGTATAATTGTTCATCCTCAATGACTTAAATTTGGTAGTATTATTTAGAATTTAATAATGAATTAAAATAATAAATTTTTTAGAAATGGATGAAGTTTAGGATTGCAATTTTTAATAATAATTTGGAATTAGAATTGATATATTTTACTAATTTTCAAAGACAATTTTTTACTTACTAAAAAATGTCAAAAATTAGGGGTCTAGTTCCCACCACAAAACTATGTGGAAATAAACTTATTTCCCTTCAATCTTAGATTATGTTATAGATAACATATATAGCTAGAACAACCAGAAATAAAAATTCTCTTTAGAACTATATTTTATCTTTTATAACAATTCAAATTTCAACTCACTTGAAATCAATAGTTTTCATCTCCCACCACATTTTTCAAAACAAATCTATTCTAACAAAAAGAAAACTTATACATTCTTGAAGAGGACTCTCTCCTCTAGAACATCATGTGATTTTAAATTTTTTTATATGATTTAAGATTTTTTCCTTTCTAAGCATTGACATCTTCTCGAATGTTAAAATATGTACTTGTAGAATTTTTTAATTACAATATACTATATCTAATTAAAACACTATAAACTCTATATGAGAATATTCTTGACTTTGATCTCTATAAAATAGTGTTTATACATTATTAAAATAATTGTTAAAAATATTAAGAGTTATTGAAACATCAATTTTCTGAAATATTTTTATTTCTTTAGTAATTAGATACAAATTAGTATAAAACATGCATTTAATAGACATTTCCATTTGGAAAAGTGTGAGACCATATATAAATTAGCTAGAATGAATTTGTCTAGATCATATGTTTGAATAAAATTTATATTTAGATAGAAATATTCAAATTCAATTGTTCTAATAAGTTAGCCTGAAAGGTGACACAACTTTATACTTTTACCCACATTTCTACAAGTTGCTTTGATAGTAACCTACAAGTTTTAAGTGATTTCATAATATTATGGATGCATGCATGAGTACAAATGTTTTATGGGTTCACTAAGCTATGAGAAGTTTTATTTATACATATGGACCTTGGATAACTGATTTAGCCCCCCTCTAAGTTATTCTAAATTATTTCAAAAATTGTTATTAGAGTCATCTACTTGAGAGAACTAGTTTAAAGGTACTAGAAGCACAAAGATCGAGATGTCTAAAAGAGAAGTACCCAAGCTCAATAGAGATAACTTTCTTGCATGGAAAATTTTGAAGGAGCTACACCTTAGAGGACTTGGAGATCGTGCACAATCTACCATTTCTGTGGAGCATGTTGATTTTGTTGGTGCCTCAACTACTAAAGATATGAAGAAGAAGAAAGAACACAACAAGGAAATGTTGGAGATTGCCTCTACCCTAAGTTATGCTGAATTTGATGATAACAAAGGTCTTGATAGTGCAAAGAAAATGTGGGATGCCCTAACCATGATCTATGGAGGAGATGCAAACATTCTAAGAGCCAAAGCCGAAAGTCTCAAAGGTAAGTTTGATGATATGAGAATGGAAGAAGGTGAGAATATTGCTCAATATGTTGAAAGGATAAAAGAAGTTGTCAATGCAATAAAAGGACCTACTGGTAATATAGATAATGACACTATTTTAAGAAAAGTTTTGAGCACATTGTTACCTATATATACTATTTGAGTTTTTGCAATTCAAGAACTAAGATGTATTCTAGGGAATAAGTTATCACTTGAAGGTCTGTTAATTAGACTCACTGCTTTTGAGCTATCTAACTTTGATAATTACAAGCTTGAAAAGATTGAATCTACTTTCAATGCTAAAGTATCATTAAACAAACTTGATGAGAAGAAGAAGAAGAAGAAAAAGAAGATGTATGTGTTTAATAATAGTGATACAAATGAGGAGGATGTCGAACTACTTGAAGCACTACTGGCAAAAAGATTCCACAAAGGTAAAAGAAAATTCAAAGGTAAGTTACCCATCATTTGTTTCAATTATAATGAGGTTGGTCATATTGCTACTAGATGTCTAGAGAAGAAGAACTACAGAGGTGGTGACAAGTACAAGAGTAGAAGAGATCAAGATAGAAAAGATTACAAATACAAAGGGAAGGAGTCCTATTACATTGCTAAAGAGGAAAAAAAGGATGATTTTGACAAACATGATGACGAGGTGGTATATGTTGCAATAAATGAAAAATTTGATGAAGATGAGGTAACTACACTTGTGACTTGTGTGAACAAGAATGATAGATGGATCATTGATAGTGGATGTTCACATCACATGACTGGAGGCAAACGTAAGTTCATTACCCTAAATTGTTATGATGGAAATACTGTAAAATGTTGGTAATGATGCACCATGCTTGATAAAAGGAAAAGTTTTTATCAAAATCACAAATAAGATTTTATGTGACAATGCTTGCTATGTTGAAGGATGTAACTATTATTTTTTGAGTGTGTCACAATTGAAGAATTTGGAATGTAAGGTTGAGCTTGAAAATAATATTGCTAAGATATATGACACAAATGGGAAACTAGTTGGAAAGGGTGATCAAACTAGAAGTAATCTATTGTATCTTGATATAGAGGATGCTACTTGTCTTGGTGTAAAATTTGATGATGTATGGCTATGGTAAAAGAGGTTATGTCATGTTAATTTTGATAACTTGGTTAGTATCAATAACATGAAGAAAGTTAGAGGTTTTCCTAAGTTGAAGAAGCTTGATAATGTAATGTGCAAACAATGTTTGTTAGGCAAAATGAAAAAGTCAAGTTTTAAGAGTAAAACTTATACCTCTAAAGGAATACTAGAGATTTTTCATACTAACTTGTGTGGACCAATTGATGTACAGAGCTACAAGGGAGATAAGTACATTATAGTATTTGTTGATGACTATTCTAGGATGATGATAGTTATGTTTCTGAAATAGAAATCTGATGCCTTTCAAAATTTTAAGTGGTACTTATCAAGAATTGAAAAGGAAACAGGTAAAAATTTGGAGTGTTTGAGATTTGACAGAGGAGGAGAATTCACATCAAATGAGTTTGAGATGTTCTGTAATGACAGAGGGATCAAAAGATAGACATCTACCCCTAGAACACCTCCACAAAATGGAATAGCTGAAAAGATAAATAAATCTATAATGGGCTGTGATAGAATACTCATGATGGAGAAGAATATTGCTTTGGAATAAGAGAGAGAAGCTATAAGTACAATTGTCTATACCTTGAACCATGTGTAAATCAAGAAAGATACTCCTTCAACACCTTTTGAACTATGGTATGGATACTCATCCAATGTAAAATACTTTAATGTATTTGGAAGTAAATGTTACATTCTTAAAGATGTTAGGAATGACAAGCTTGATGAAAAAAGTGAGGAAGGTATATTTCTAGGATACTCCATAAGAAGTAAAGCTTATAAATGTTTAAATATTAACACTAACAAAATCATGGGAAGTGCAAATGTGAACTTTGATGAATAAATAGAAGTGTATGAGGATGAACCTATGAAAGAACTAGAAGAATAAAAATCATTTCTATACATTTATGAAGGTATGCCTTCTGAAGAAGATGTTGCAAATCAAGTTACAAATCAACAACAAGTTTTAGTGGTTGTCGAGTCACACCCCATGAATGCCAAGTTGCATTTAGGAACCAAGCTATATTTAGATGCCGAGTTACAAAATGAATTAAATGCACAATCTAATTTTGAGATTAGTGTACATGAAAGAGATGTTGAACTACCTAAAAAAGATGTACACAATGATACTCAAGTTGAAAGAAAAAAATGAAGAAATAAGAGCTGAACCAAGATTGTCCAAATGTGTCAAAAGATATCATCCTGGTGCTCAAATAATTGGAGAAAAAGATACTAGACCAAGGACAAGAAACAGATTGAGAAGTGAAACATGTTTGCTAAGCATGGAGGAACCCAAAATAGTGAGAGATGCATTAGAGAATATTGACTGGAATAAAGCCATGGAAGAAGAGATTGAAGAAATAGAGAAGAACAAAACATGGAGTCTAGTTCCTAGACTAGAAGAAAAAAATATGATTGGTACCAAGTGGGCATTCAGAAATAAGCTAGATGAAAATGTTGAAGTCATAAGGAACAAAGAAAAATTATTTTGCAAGGGATATGCACAAGAAGAAAGAATTGATGATGGAGAGACATTTTCCCCTATTGCTAGATTGGAAGGAGTAAGAACTCTACTTGCTTATTCTGCATACAAAGATTTCAAAGTTTATCAAATGGATGTTAAATCTACATTTTTGAATGGTATATTAGAGGAAGAAGTTTACATACAATAGTTAGAAGGTTTTGTTGATGTTAATAGTAAGAACATGGTATGTAGACTACACAAGGTTTTATATAGTTTGAAACAAACACCAAGAGCATGGTATGAGAGACTTTATAAGTATCTTGTGAAGATTGGATTTGAAAGGACTAACAATAACAACAATTTTTATATGAATAAAAATAAAGGAAAAGGTATTTTTTTATCTGAAATATTTGTTGATGATATCATATTTGGAGGTCAAGATGCTTTATGTAAGAATTTTGTAAATCAAATGAAGCAAGAATTTGAAATGTCTACATTTGGAGAGATCAAATTTTTTTAGGGTTTGCAAGTATATCAGATGAAATATCGTGACATGACACAAGTACACCTATGGTGACATGACACAAGTTTTCAAAGAATGATGATTCAATTGAGGTAACTCAAACATTGTATAGGTCTATGATTGATAAATTGTAGTATGTAGTACATGGCATACTTGATATTGCATTATCTATAGAGATAGTTGCAAGATTCTCTACTAATCAGAGGGAGAATCATTTAATGGCTATGAAGGGAATAATAAGATATTTGAAAGGAACATAAGAGTTTGGTCTATACTACAAGAAGAATGAAAAACTTGAATTGAGAGCCTACACTGATGTTGATTGGGTTGAAAACATTGATGACAAAAAGAGCACCAGTGGATGAGCATTTTTCTTAGGAAAGAGACTAGTTACATGGACTAGCAAGAAACAAAATTGCACCACACAATCTATTGTAGAAGTTGAATATGTTTTTGAAATAAAAGCAGCCAAAACAAGGGGGCTATCCCATTACAAACAAGTTGGATGACTACTAGTAGATAACCATCAGAAGAGAACTAACCCCTAAAGCTTTTTAAAACAAAAATAGAATTTTATGCTATAATAATTATAGTAACTACATGCTTTAAATAAAATGCATGTTAGAAAGCAACATAAGTAAATAATAAAATTATAGAGCTAACTATAGGCTATAAACAAAATGTTTGTTAACCAATAGAAGTCACTTAACAAAAACAAAGGTGTCATAGCCTTAAAATAAAAAAAGTCTATAAACCAGCAGATTAAAAGTATGCAAAAAAAAGAAGGGGGAGGAACCCTTAAGATTTCTTGACCTCTTTCTTCCCTAGGAGGACATTCACCTAGTCTTCCACTAGGAAGTCATAAAGTAGCTTGGAGTCCTCCTCGAGTAAGTCCCCTTCAACTTCCCTCAACAGGCACAAAGTGGTAGCTACCACATTAGTGACTTTAACCGTAAACTTAGTTAACAGTCCCATTCTTTCCTCTAGCACCTGGATTCTCTCCAACACCTCATTGCCAGCCTTATCTGAAGTACCCATACTACCATCTGTGCCAGCCTGCGTATCCTACATAATAAGGGGGTTAGTGGCCTTTTTAGATCCTACCTTGATAGGGGAGTAGATCATAAGAGGGGAAGGTATCTTGTCCACCATTTCAGGGAATTGATCTTTAGTTAGGTCCACACACCAGGGCACAACCAACATCGAGACATGTGACACCTCCTTATTCTCCTTGCCATTACTCGAGATTGACCTAGAGGAATAAAAAATCTCTTCTTCAACCCCCTTCATACCTCCCTTACCAAAGTTAACATTTTTCTCCTTCATTCTTTCTTTGTGGCAGCCCAAACCTTCAGAGTCTGATTCCTCCTCATGTGAGGCTTCCTCCCTTAACTTCCTCTTAGCCTGAGACTTAGCCAATCTCCCCAACCTCCTCCTTCCCCCTCTCTCCTCATCCTCTGACTCTATTTTCATTTTCTCCTTACCTTTTCCTTTTTTCCCCCTTGGGGAGGGATTAACTAGGGACCTATTTGGAAAGGACTAAGGGGTGTGGACTCTGGGGCTAGTAATCCTAAGGGGGGCCATTTGGGGCTTGGGGTTCAAGTGAATAGGAATATCAACTTCAACAGTCCTATGGGGAATTAGGGCAAGATGAAATTGGTACAGCCTAAAAATAAGACCTTGATGCAAAATAGTAAAATTAACCCCCCTTCTCATTTTATCTCTCACATCAACAATAGAATCTTCAAGATCATGCAGTAGGAAGAAAGGAATTGAGATGCTACTGTAAATTACAAAAACATTGTGTGGATCAAATAGCTACTTGAAGGAATGAAGGAAGAGATCATAGAACCAGTGATACTATATTGTGATAATATAAATGTTATCAATATATCAAAGAATCTAGTGATGCACACAAAGACAAAGCACATTGCAATCAAGTATCATTACTTGAGAGAGTTTTTTCAAGATAAAGAGGTGAAGATGGAATATGTCAACACAAAGGAACAAATTGCTGATATCTTCACAAAAAAATTACCTAAGGATGCTCATGATTATCTAAGAGGTAAACTAGGGGTGATACCCCTATCAAAGGCTATCTAAGTAACAAGAGGAGTGCCTTACATCAAACAATCTAATATTCATATGTTACACATTGATACAAAGGATCTTACTTTAGGAGCTGCCTAAAGTAATCAAAGAACTGAAATTTCAAATCAGTCACAAGCAAGGTGACAAAGGGAGAAGCTAAAGAAACTAAAAATCCTGTATCTACATATTAAGATGACAAGATTTGGCATATGTCTTTGGAATTGTTGTCAAAGAGGGAGATGATATTGATGATCAATAGTATGATTATTGATCAAGAGCGAGATATCAAGAGTATTGTCAAAGAGACTGAAAGTGTTACTAATCTTAGAAGGAGCTAATTGATGATATTGTTGATCAGAGGAGAACAAAAGTATGATGAGGGAGATAGAGAAGAATATAAGAAAGAGGGAGAAATCCTAATCTATCTAGTAAGAGGAAGATACAAGAAGAAACATAGAGGGAGTTGTAGAATTTTGTAACCTAATTAGAAGATGGAAGCTGCTGATAGAGGGAAATATTTCAATACAAGGAATTATTTTCTTGTTGGTATTGTCTTATTGTTTTAATCTAGTCAGTTTGGTTGAACAAGATGTTTTCCATTTGAGTGATTTAGTTGATCAATTTGGTTTGCCATCAATTCCAAAGAGGGAGATTTTCCAGATTTGATTGAAAAGATCATTTTTGAGAGATTGTTGAAACTAGATTGAAAGAGAGAGATTGTTGAAGAAGATTGTTTGTTTCAATCATTGTTTTGTCAATGATGTCAAACCTACTACATGCTAGTAAGATAACTACTTATAAGATTCAAGAACTATCACTTATTTGATTGATGAAGAGGATTTGATCAAAAGATGTAACAATAACACCTAGAGGAAAGGTTGAATTATGATTATGTAATGAAGTAAAAGAATCAGTTAAGATAGTGATGACATGATGTCGTGATAATCTACTTAAGGTTACACAGATTAGAAGAAGAAGAAGTTACACAAAGTTTTTTTGCCAAGCTTGATCGAGTGGATAGTAGGTGTCAAGAAAAGTTAGTGTAAGCTAAGCAAAAAAATAGTTGGAGCTGAGTAAAATTTCATTCTAGTGTATGTCAAGTAGAACAGTGGATGCCAAGTAAAGATTAGTTGATGCTGAGCACCTGTAAACTTTAGTTCATGTTGAGTGATTTCATAGTAGATGTCAAGAAATGCAACATGTGTCGAGCATCAGAAGCTTGATAATGTGAGTTGCTGCATTATTGAAAAGATCAAGGATTCAATGAATTTAAGCTAAAAGGTTTATTTTATTGGATTATGTGGACCAAGTGGAAGATAAGGTTGATGAGCTGGTGGCACAAATTTCAATGTAAACCATTTTTAGTCAAATTCAAAGTGGATTCTAGGAGAAGTTCCTAGAAGAGATATGAGATATGTGGTAGATACATTGTATCCTACCTAATCCATCCAAACCCTAAATTGGACAATGAGGAAAGAGTGGCAAAAGATCTTAGTTTCCTATTTATAGGAATAGTTGGCCATGAAGCAAGGTTGTCATGTGCGGGAACCTAACGAAGACAAGGAGTCAAGGGTTTTGTTTCATCAAGTGACCTAAGAGAAGAGTCTAAAATGACATGTTAACCAAGAAGGCTTAAGGAGATGAATGTTGAAGGGTGAACAAGCTATCAGAGTTGCAAAGTATGAAGGCCAAGTAGAATTGAGGATTGAACAAAGATCTGTAATTTGCAAGTGAAGTTGTAAGTTGTATTAGATCAAAGCTTTACTATTATTATCTAACAATTGTATCAGTCTAGGATAACTCCTTTAGATTAAGGTTGACCTAACAGTTGTTTGAAAATCCTTTAATTGGGTGACATTCCAAGTGAATGGTCTAAAGTACTCTAACAAGGCTCAGTCCTAATAAGGTGATTGAAATTCTTTAACAAGGTCACATTTAATAGTGTGTATTGTAACCTTTAACAGGCTTGGCCTTTCATAGGGCATCACTTCAAAAAAATGAAAAGAGTAGCATGTTACTAGTGGTTTCTCCCAAATTGGGTTTTCATGTAAATCATTATGTCAAGTGTGTTGATGAATTTTTTATGTTTCATGCTTTACATTTCTGCAAGTCAATTTGATAGTAACCTACAAGTTTTACGTGATTGTATAATCTTATGGATGCATGCATGAGTATAAATGTTTTATGGGATCAAAAAGCTATGGAAAGTTTTATTTATACATCTAGACCTTGGATAACTAATTCACCCCCCCCCCCCCCAACTTCAATTATTCTAGAGTATTCCAAAAAAAGGATGGGACAAGCTACCAGTTCAACTTTAGAGTGTAGACATGACTTTGGAAGTCACAAATGCTAGTTTGATCTATTTTTTATAGATATTTTGCTTCAAAGATGACAATTTTGTTAACTGGAGACAACCCTAGGATTTCCTAACCCTTGCTAGATCTGATTAGACCTAAAGATCATGCTAAGGGTTTGGAAGGTGGCCACAACTAGGGAGATGTTATCATTTTCTCTATTTCAAATGTATTTAGGGTATATGGTTTTCAAGGGAAACCTCATGTTTCCATACCAAGTGCCCTTAAAGGTATGAATTGTTGAATTGTTATGGTAGGTAGGACTTGAAGAGAGGGAGTTGGTGGGAAGATCTAGGGGAACAATCTTTCCAAATTTTATAGTCATCCACAATTTCATGCTCACTAAGGGAGGATGGAGACACTTAGGTAAGCTCCTGGAAAAATATCAAATGGCTCTATCTCATTCTCGTTTTATTGATCCAAAAGGTTTCTATGATATTTTGAAAGAAAGGACTAAGGCCCAACCTTATGAAAATATTATTTACTTTCCTAGAGATATTATTAGGAATGAATTTTCTCTACAAGAGCAGGAAGTAAGAAAGAAAAATTGAAGGTATATAATAAGGTTTTAGATTTTTCCAAAGGCACATTTTGCTAGGATTATGAAAACTCTAAATGAGAAGAAGGAAATACTAATAAAAGCTTACTCAGATCAAGCCAAGGAGGTAGAAAAGAGAATGGATAATAAAGTAATAATAAGTCTAGGGTAGTACACCATATAGAGGAAGGAAGGCCATATAGTGGCTAGGAATATAATTGTACAACCTATTCCACTCTATAAGAGGCAACATTTAGAAAGCCTACCTTCAACACCAATACAAATTTTGTAGAAATTGAAGCAAGGATCTTCATCAAAGGTAGAAGAATACTCCCCATCACAAACTCCTATCTATTTTGACAATGAAGACTCCATGAGGGAGCAATTAAAGCAAATATTCGGGCATAATGTTGTTTTAATAACAACATAAGAAGTAGAGGAGGGAATGTCTAAAGAACCTCCTACACCACTCTTATCCCTCATGGTTGAAGACTAAAAAGTGGAAGAGATGGATCCTAGATGGAATACGATACTAGGAAATTTCTAGATGATTAAAATTTTGTAAAATTCAGGGCGGTAATCCAATTTTTGTGGAGAAGCAATATTGAAATTTTTGAGGCAAAGTGTAAGAAAGCCTAAACAGAGATACCTAATAGATAGGAATTTGATATAGAAGAGGAAATAAATCCTAATTTTATTCAATAATTTAGTCAAACAACCCCTTTAGAGGGAAGGAAACTACTGAAGGATTTAGGATTGCTCATAGTTCTAGAATGGGACATTGCTAATGCAATAATTTTTGTTGCAGTGAGAAAAGAGAAGGAAACAAAATTTAGTAATAAGGAAGAGGTCAAGGAAACCCATAAAGTGGTAAATTATAGAAATGATCTAAAGGCCTTAGTAATATGATCTATACAAAAGAGAGATTAGACAAGAGTCCAAGAAGTTTCAGATGCTGAATACATGGGAAGCCTAGTGGTGTACAAGGTTGGAGAAGTGGAAAATGAGAAATTTGATCAAATGAATAAAGAAGTAAATGATTTTGGTGTGGAGGTAGCTGCAAAAAATAAGAAATTTTTTCTTAAGCTAAATTAAAGATTTGAAAACATGCTAGAGGTATATGATGAGAGGGGAAGAAAAATTATGAAATGGAAAGAATAATATTAAATTTGTAGAAGCAATAAGGAAAGATAAAATAGGGGGAAGGACACAACCAAATTCTAATTGCAACTTCCCCTACCACACCCCTTCCCATTGGTCCTATTATGTAAATCCCTAGCACACTCTAGCATCTAGAATTTTTTACTACAGATGAACTAAATGAATAGAAGGCAAAAATTTGGGTGTTGCATGTAGATTTGGGTGTGCAAAAAGAAGATAGGATTAGAGATAGAATTTTGTTTTAGGTGGATAGAATCAAGGAAAGAGAAAAGTGAGGGAAGGACCAAGGCAACTTCTAATTGCAACTTCTCCTATCACACCACTTCCTGCATTTAGAGTTAGGTGTGCAACACGAAGATAGATTAGAGACAGAATTTTATTTTTGGTGGATAGAATAAATTGGACTCTCTTCTTTTTAGAGTTTTCAAGGTTAGTACATATTTGGAAGAAATTAAAGAGAAATGAGATTACCCTGACATAAATTTGGAATAAGTATATCAATAGGGAGGATCAGATTACTGCTATGTATTTTACTGTCATTGATAAAAATAATGAACATATTGAGAAAACATATGGTCAAGCCAATGACTTACTAAATTTTGACTAAAAAGGAGATATGTTGAAAACAAAATTGAAAATATGTTTCTCAAAATATCTTAGTACAAATTTTGATCTTTGTCCCCATGTGCTAAAGTGCCTAGGCATCAAAAAAGGTAAGGAGGAGTGGGGAAATGACCTGAAGGAACTAATGAGTATAAGAATGAATGATGTATTTAATAAATAAAATTGTATTTTTTTTCAAAGAATTGTTGAAGAAGTTGTTCAAGTCTAGTTATTTTGTTTATTCTTTCCAACACACTTTTTATGAATTAAAAATATTGAGAAAATATATCTTTAAAAAAGAGAGAGAAACCTTGGATTTTAACTTGCTACATGACACACTTTTTAGAAAATGGATGACATAATATTCTTTAGCTATACAACTGCTACGGGTGGTATCTGAGGATAGATTTTTAAGCAAGGTGATAGTTATAGAGGAATTATTGTTAGTTGACAAGGTTATCCAAATAGATGATAAAGAAAAGGATCAACAAACTGCTACAAATATCCAAGTGTTAGAGCCAAGCATAATAGAGGAATAAAAGGTGGTCCCATAGCCTAAGGAAAAGAAAGAAGAAAAAGATCAATCATTAGGTACAATGGAGGAACAAGAAACTACCAAAATAGAATTAGATCCACCAAAAAGAAATTAATGAAGGAGTCATTCTATTATCAAAAAAAAGGTCATGTAAATATTTTGGTTTTTCTCATGCAACATTTGAATGTGAAATTTTTGTCTTATATGTAATTCTTTTGTTCTAAGCACAACTATCCTTTTCTGTCTAGACCTCAAGCTTGTTGTAACTCATAGTATATAAGTGAGTTTCCAAGCCTAGAGGAGGGTTCGAGTTTGTTTTGCTAAAATAAGTTTTTAAATTTTGAGTCGGTCCATCCATACTATAATTCTATTCCAAAATAGAATATCAAAGTTAATAGTTGCTGGTCTATTTGTGTTATTTTTGTTGATGGGAATAATCATTCAAATTTAATATAGTTTCAAAGAAATCAATACAAATGTGGAAAGATAATTGTTCATCATAGATCTTGTATCTTCCCTCATTTCCATTCTATTCTCTAAGATTTAATAAGAAAAGTTTATTAAGTTTCAGTTGTAATTGAATTATATTTCAATTTCCTTTTGTTGATAATCTAATGGGTTGTGTAAATGCTTAATGTAAATTGGAAGAACTTCATGGTTTTCATTGAAGATATGATAAGTGTAAGATCTAGAAATGAATATTGATAATCTTTTCACAAAGTGTCAAGATACAATCTAGAAATAGATGTATAATCCCTATAAGTGTATATCCCAATAGATAAGGCACTAGCCATTGTTAAGAGTTGATCTAGTTGGGATGTTTTACATGATGTGAGAATTCATATCAATCAATCTTTTACTATTATGTTACTAAGGCTTGAAATTTCAGCCTATGCTTGACTTGTGAGATTTTAGGGTTTGATAAAGTAGATTTTTTCATCTCTTTACTATTCTAATGCTAGAAGAAAGAAGGCCAAACCATCTATTAGGCCCCATTTGGTTGGGGAAGATGATTTTTTGACATAACCAGGTTATCTTATAACCAAGTTTTCGAAAACCTGGTTTTGTGGTTTGGAAAGCTAATGGTCCGTTTGGTTGACACAAAAGATGAATATACTGTGGACCCCACAATATTATTAAAAAAACTGTCATAAAATTCAAAACTTGGTTTTAATTTCAAATTCCACCTTTTTGTTGGAAGAAACTTCTTCCAATTTTTGACCAAAATTGGAAGATGAAATTGAAAACCAGGTTATAATTTTAACCAACTAAACACCAAAGTTTTTTTGCAAAACCTGGTTTTGCCTTTGATAACCCGGTTTTGGCCCTCATCTTCCAGCAACCAAACGAGGCCTTATTTATGGAGTTCATGTTGAGAATCTGAATACTATTGAATAAGAATGAATTCCTAATAAGTCTACCTAAATCTTGGATAGTTCAACATGTAGAAGACCTCAAGGTTTTGTTAGTTGGTCCTTTTACTTTTCTTCTCAGAGTACTCATAATGGTTTTGAGCTAATTCCTAGGTTTATTAACATTGTAAAAGATTGTTTAAATTATGTCAAATTAGAAGCCAACACTTTGCATTCCTATACTTTTTGTCATACATGATCAATATTCAAATTTGGTCACCATATCTGAATAAGATACTTAAGAAACTTCAACAATTACTTTTTGTAAGAACTCTAAATAAGGCCCTTTTGTTACTCCATTCATTAGCACTGACCTTGACTGTTATTTACATCATTATTTCTTTAATATCAACTGGTAGTAAAAGTCAGAAAGTATTACTGTAGGTGCTCAGGACATACAACTATGCAAAGTTAGATATGTTTGAAATATTTTCTCTAAGAAAACTTCTGTTTTTGGTTGCCATTTAAATTGTTCCCATATTGACATTAGAGAGTGGATTAATGATCTAGGAAAGTTCTTCAATCTTGACTTTGCTAACCATAAACATATGTTAAAATAAATATAACTTTAAAATAATATAATTTTTTTTAAATGTAAAAGATGTGTTACATTATATACTTCTTCTACTATAAGGAAAATAAATTAAATTTTGTAAATTTTTGAATTAGTTAAGGTGGTCACACACAAGAGTTTTTTTATTTCAAAAATACTATAGTAGAAAATTCATAATTAATTATTTATTTTGAATAAAAATTTCCAAAAATATGTGTCACATTTGGGCATGAGTCTACTTCTTATATCTAGAATATTATTAAAAAATATGATTATTTTATTTTGATTAAGGTGGCCAGTAATATGCCTACTTATTTTTATCCTAAAATTTTTGTACTATTGCATTAAAATTCAAAATTTTGACAAATCATTTTTTTCTTTTGATATGTAGGAGATATTTCTAGAGCAATATAAATAATGATATTGTTATAAGGATTTTAACTATGTAGTTTTTGAGTCAAACTCATTGACCCATATTTCATGAGTAATTCAACATGATTCCATCTCTCATGAGAATAAATAGAACACTTAACACTCATTAGATCTAGGTGATGCTCATAGAGGTGAAGCACCGAGACTTTCCAGGAGGTCACCCATCCTAGTACTACTCCAGCTTAAGTGCGCTTAACTATGGAGTTTCCTCCATGGTTAAACCCACTCTGCTTGTAACCCATTTTCAAAACCTTCACCAAGTGTTGTGCCTTATGAACCAGCCCTTACTCTTGATGAGTTTACATTCAGGAATTTTGGGGCATCTTCGTGGTCCTCGTGTGGATGACTTGACTATCATGGCAAGTTCTTGTGCCCTACTTGAGGATTTATAGGGATTTCCTATAGATCATCAATTTATTGAATTAATTTCTTACTCTTTAAATTCATTATTCTTATGTTGGTATTTCTATCTTTCCATAGAAGTATGCCACAATAGTTTCCTTAGAGATTTGGGATGGATAATTACATGTGAACCCATAGTCCTTTTCAATTAGTTTTGTTTTTTTCCACTAGTTGCACTACTCCATGAATTTATGATACCTTGTATTAGAAAATTTTTTGGCATCTTTTGTTTACACAATCATCATGATATTTCATTTGTATTTGGTCTAGTCTCTCATCTATATCAAGACCCTCTCATAAGTCATTGGAAGGTATCCAAGTATATATCTTAAGGTGCATTAAGAGAGCTACATAGTTTTGCATTTTCTAAATATCAAGTGCTACTAAGACTATTGGTTTTCTTAACTTATATTGGGCTATTGATGTTGATGATCAAATATTTCATAGTTCATTTTCGTTTTACTTTCTAATTATGTTCAACAATTTAAAAGTTCATTTTGGTTCTTTCTATTCTTGTAAGATTAAATTTTCTATTTTATTATCAGCTAGTGAAGTTGAGTATTGATGGACAATCCTTGCTAGTCAAGAAGCTCTTTGGCTTTTACAATTGATTATTAATTTGACTTTTTTGAATCATCACACTGCTCTTTAGAATAATTTAAGTTCCATACATATTTCTTGCAACACTATAGAACACCAACTTACAAATCATATTGAGACGCACATGCACTTCCATTGAAAAATCAATAAAGATGGTATTCTTTTTCTTGCGGCATTTGCCTATGGATTAGTAGGTTGTGCATAAATCTTCACAAAACCTTTAGCTGTTCCTTGTTATCACTTGTTCAGATCAATTTAAGGGGTGAATGAAGAAGTGGTTGGGGACTCTTGATGAAAACTTGTTTCTTTTAAGTTTTGGCATCAATATTTTATTTTATCTATTTTTCAAGAGGACTTTTTCTCTCACAAAGTTTTTGTCCTTTTTTTTTATTGTGAGGAATTTTCATTTTTTTGCATTGTAGTTATACATTAGTACCCAACACATCAATTTTTTCAAGATCCACAATAGATCTCATTTTGTGTTTTCATTTGTTAATTGTATCTCTTACATATTTCTTCCTATATTACACTTAAATGGAGGTATTCCTATATGCATTTTATCCATACACAATTTCTTGATTTACTTAAGAAATATTGTTTATAGTTTTACATTAATTAGGTCAACATTTTTAAAACGTGAAATGGTTACTTCTTACACCAGCTCTCTACTCTCTTTTCTGCTATATAAGCATTACGTCTTTACAGTGTATAATATCTAATTCTCCAATGCATTTGGAGTGATGAAAAGAATTCTCTCGAACCATTTCTCTTCTTCTATGAAGGTTGTAAAGCTATAAATATATATATATATATATATATATATATATATATATATATATATATATATATATATATATATATATATATATATATATATATATATATATATATATATATATATATATAAAGCTTGGTCATTGCTTCTATATCTTAGCTCTTCTGGTCTCTAGATTTCGATGGCGGTGGATGTGTGAAAAAACTTCATTTTTATTACAGCTATTGGCTGGAAACCTTCAGTGTAATTGCTTTCCAAATTTATTTAATAAAAGAAAATAAATAATTTTACAGTTATCTACAGCTCTATTTTGAAGGTTCACACATTAATATATGAATTTCTTTCAGCAGGCATGGCATAAAGGATAAAGGTAAGGCAGAAAAGAAAACTAAGGAAATGCCTTGAAAAACAGAAACACACTAATAACAACCAGAAACTTAAAAGAAATCACTATAGCTATTCGCTTTGTCTATGGACCAGCAATGTCTTCATAGAGAACTCCAGAATTTAGCGACTGTCTCAGACTACTACGTCCGTCATAGCTGTTGAGTTAGACTATCTTCAATTTAGATTGGAATTATTACCATTAATTATTTGCTTCATTGGAAAAACTGGAATGGTTATAGCAGGAAATTGTCCACAGATAAATATTTTAAGCTAATCAATATTTGACCATCAAACTATCATTTTGTTTGAAGGCCGCAATTCGGGAAAAAGAAAAACTTTTTTGACCAGTGATACCGCAAAGCAGATATTGCAATTTGTTTAGCTAGGGTATAGAAGTACCAATTCAAATCCACGAACTACCTCAAGCCACTGAACTTTTACAAATCAAAACTGTTTCTATACCATAGAAATAAATAAATCACAGGTACTTTATAGAAAAGTTGGTTTCAAAATAAGAATAATGAATAAAATCTTTGTGCCTATTGCAATTTCTGCACAGTTGAAGGTTTTATGCTGGCGGGACAAGAAATGTGGACATCGTCCAATCTTATGAAAGTGTGAAATAGAGGAAAGTATACCACGCGACACACTTATATACATTTAAGTGGGCACCGTAGGTGCTCAAAACATTTTATTTTCAAGAAAACAATCACAAAACAAACCCATGATACTCTTGTGTCAACAAGATGGATGGTAATGTGTGGTGGGAGAGCGGAGTGTGGACCAGAAATGATAGCTAGGGCTTGGAAGTTCAGATTCATTTGGGCATGACAGCTCTGAGACAGAATTGAATCCAGCATTAGCGCCCTCTCGCAACTCAAACTCCTCATTGATAAATGATTCCAGATTCCAAGGGTTAACATATGAACTTGTATTTCCATAAGTTGTTGCCATTGGAGTTGCAGGAAGGGAATAAGGAAACCAGGTACTCTGTGTTTCTTGTTTTAGGGTCTCTGAACAATTGGATTCACTGATTTTAGTGTAGGAATCCTCTTCACCTACGAAAGCGAAACTGGTGGGTTCACTAGTCTGTGGATGAGAGATTTCTGCTGGAGCTGCTGAAGAAGAATTCTGGTCCAACTTAGGATCTGCTATTGTGAAATATAAATCTTTGTCATCTATTTCAGGAATGACACTTGCCTGTGTTGTAGTGTATTGGAGAATGGTTTCCTGCATACTGCTGGCTTGAGGGATCCACCATATGTCCTCAGATTCAGAGAGTGGCCTGTGTGTACGAGGATCAATGCCCTGGCTAATAAGCTTTTTGCTTAGATGACTATGCCAATAATTTTTTATATCATTATCAGTCCTTCCTGGTATACGTCCCGCGATCAGAGACCATCTGTAGCAATTTGAAACACGAAATGTTTTCGTACTCTTTTAGTTTCAGTCTGATTTTATAATGACTTGCTTCGATTCAAAAGGAAAGTTGACACGGGAAATGTTTTCGTACGCTTTTGCTTTCAATCTTATTTTGCAGTAACTTGTTTCAATTAAAAAAGAAAGCCAAAAAAAAAAAAACGGTATGATTTGAAGACCTGTTTCCCAGAAGTCGATGGAGCCTGAGAATTAAATCTTCTTCATCAGGTAGAATATGTCCTCGTTTGATGTCAGGTCGAAGATAATTCATCCATCGCAATCTACAGCTTTTTCCCGACCGAAGCAGGCCTGAGATGAATGAATCTATGAGAAATTAACTTATAAACAAATTTCAAACCCTAAAATGTCAAGGCAACGTAGACCCTAATCCTAATTCTAGAGTGATGACAACTCTAGATATGGAAAGAAAGAATCAACCAATTAGAACCTGCTTTCTTCGAAAGAGATCTCCAGCGGCCTTCGCCATGAGCTTTGACATAATTTGTTAAACGCAGGTCTTCTTCAGGCGTCCATGGTCCCCTTTTAAGTACAGCTTTTCTACTGCAAGGACTCTGGCAGGTCACCATGTATTTCTTCTCTTGTTTTTAATACCAAGCTTAGCAAACTGACCAAGCTTTACAGGCCTAGAGATGCACAAATCTTTCAGCGAAAATACCCTCGTTTTCTAACAATGAGAGTTGTATTTAACAGTTGCAGTAAAATTAAACACGCTTGTAGATCATCTCTTCTCGATAGGCGGCGGGCGGTGATAACTTATCCAGTTGCGTAGGACATTCTCCTATATAGGATTCCTTGAATGAAATATAATTTTAGAAATATGAAGCTCCTATTACACGTATGCATTAGCACCAGAGTAGCCTTTATTAATGTATACTATTTTTTAACAAACGTTAATTGCGATTTTGATAAAGATATTTTGGTTTTTGAAAGCACCTCGAGGTGCTTTGAAATGAGCTATACATATCCAAAAATGTAAGTGGTTTAATATACAGTTCCTTGGGTACCATATCTATAAGGGGCTTCACAATAGATGGAAGTGTATATAAGGTGCTTTTATAATGGGTATTGGTGCTCAATCTTAGTTAAAATGTGTTAAATAATAAAGCTAATTTTTTTTTTTCTGATTTTTCTTTCAACCTTGAGCATAGTTATGTCTTGGTTTTTTCTTGATATCATTGTGAAGTTTTACTGTTATCTTGATCCAACATACATAATGTTCATTCTTTGTTGTCTTGGTTACAATCCTAATCAAGCGTCTATGAATTTTGAAGGGTGTCTAATGGTTTATGACATTCATAGATGTCTATGACCATTCACTTGATGTTGGGAACTTCTTATCTTCTTATACATGTATTATTATAAAATGCGGTCTTATTTGTTGTTAATCCAAAGTGTGGAAATATGTTTTGAATTCATGGAATAGATTTTTTTATTTTATTTTATTTCCTCCAAGAGATTATGAGATGATTAACTTTGAAGAGAATATATGTTAAGGTTATTTGAGTATCATAATATTGAATTTGGACAAGAATGATGATGAATATAAGATAGAACTTAAGTATTTATAAAAAGTCTTTGTAGATTAAGGCATTATTATCATGTCATAATATAGAAACATATACATTCACATTGAGAAAAGTAGAATGGAAACATATCTATTTTTGATGAATAATTCTTAGGCAATTTTATTTGGTTCCTAGGATCAGTTTTGGTACAAATGGTCAATTTTTTTGATGTCCTATATATATTTAGATGTATAGACAAAGATGGTATTTTTTATTTTGATTAAATATATTTTTGTTATTTTTTACAATAAGATATACTCATTCAATTTACCTCGTTGATGTTATAGTAATTTATAACTTTGTATCATGTTTTGTACAACACAATGTCTTATTTTTCTTCAATGATGTATGGTGTATTAGGTATGTAATGGCTAGAAAATATCAAATATTATGAATATGTATGTATGAGAAGTTGTAGATAAGTGTAAAGCTAGTAAGACATAAGAAGTTTATCAATGAGATGGCATAATTAGTGAGATAGTTGTAGAGCCAATGGAATGTTGAAAATACATTTTTCAGATGAAGTCTTTTAGACGTTTCAAGTAGATTTATTCTACAAGAATTTTTCCATTGATTACACATATTATTACAATTTTATGTGCATGTCTCATCTTTGGATTATTATCTCCATTCATTTCACTTAGCTTGTTGTATAAATTTGTCTTTAAAATTTTATATATTGTTATGATTAGATAAAGAGGGATAGGCCTCGAAACTTTGGACTTCACAAACATATCGCTTGTCTGAAAAATATAAAGATAAAGGTTCTTAAGAAGTGAGACCTAACAAAACAAAACAAAACAAAAGAACTAAACTACTAGAAAAATGACTAAAAGGAACCTATAAGGACAAAACCAACAAATAACATGAATACTAAGACCAAAAACCACACACAAACATGTACACCTAGCCCAAAAACTACAACTCTTGACCACTACTTTCTCAATTCCTTGAGCTTACCCAAAAAAGAGGGCTTCTTGGAAGGCCCAGATAAAGACACATCCCTCACATTGACATCTTTCTATTATTTCTAGCCTAGTTCATAGTTTAATCACCCATGTGAACTTGAGTTCATCTTGATGGTCAAAATCACATTTTAAAATTTCTTCCTCATTCTATGCAGTTGGTTGACCCTTTGAGGCCCAATCTTTGAATCATGTTAAGGCATCATCATTTTTTCATTCATTCATCATTTCTACACTTCTTACCCACTTCAATTCATTTCACTTCCATATCATCCTTGTACTTGATTTGACATAATTTTATTGCTTTATCATCCTCGGTCAAATTTAGTCAAATTGGGGTATTCTATCACTCCTTAGTGGCCACTCTTGGATTTCAATAACTTATCTTTCATCATGGACCTTGCTCTGTCTTTGTTTGATCATATCTTTCTCATTTCTGCATCCCCTCTACCTCATTTTGATTTTGATCCTGAGGGGCCGAGAATATTCTATAATCACTACGAATTTATTGCTATGTCTATCTATTCCTCAAGAGCATATACTTGAATTTTTCATTTTCTCTTGATCTATCTTCTTTTCTTGATGTTAGTACTCTTCTTGAGTTTTGATATCATCCCCCTCTCTCTCCCCCAATGTTCAGTATTGTTACTACTAGGTTGTGCATTTAGGATTTTCTATCTCACTCTACATTTCTATCTTCAAAGTTAGATCTCTCTATCCATGGTTGCCTACTCATCTTCTTCATTCTTTGATGTAATTTGTTCCCAAATCGATCATACACTAGTCAAAAAGGGCCAAATGTAATCACCCAAAAATGGGCATCTAGACCATTAGCCCACTTCTTAGCATTTTTGCTAAATTATTAAATCATTTACCTAGATGAAAACTTTTAAAATCAATTCATTTAATTTTATTCTATAGTTTCACCACTATCCTAAGTTCATATTTAATTAAATGGAACATGTCCCTCTTTATTTAAATAAACGACCCCTTTCACTTCTAATCCTAAATTTCACACATAAAGTCATTTTTCCATTTTAAAAATAAAAGAAAAGACTTTTAGTCTCACATGGAGATGGAGAAGTCAACTCTTTCTTATTGGTGGAAATGATCTTGCACATGGATCATGCAAAACTCAACCCTCCACCCTTGATTGGATCTTCTTGTTTCATGATCTCAACCATCCATACTTATTTAAAATGGAGAGCTCTCTCCTCATCTAGGATCCATCTTCTTTTCATTTTGTGTTCTGCTGCATGTTCTTCTATAGATACTCATGGAGCTTGTAGAGGATCTTGTGGGTTCATCTTCATACTTGCATAGCATTATAATTTAGTATCACATATAATTAACATAGTTTACTTTATTTATAAGAATAATACACTTAGCTAATTAGAGGGGTTGTAATAATTTCATATTATTATCTTAGTTAGCATTCTTTGCATTTCATATAATCTAGTTGCATTTTGCATAACATTTCATGGTAGTTCTTGGACACTAGCACTCTTGAAACTCCCATTTCATAGTGTACTTACAAGGGGATGCATCTCGTAGGCTCACGTGAGAGCCCTTTATTTATATTTTTCATTCCTTTGCACTGCATGACTAGGGTGCTCTAGGTCTCCATTTGAGATCTCTCAAATAGAAGGACCTAGAGGAGTGCACATTCTAGAGTGTACATTTAGAAGATGGTTAATGTAAGAAAGGATTTGAAGGACATATATGAGATTCAAATAAAATTGTTAGAGATTTCAATGGCTAGGGTGTGAGAAAAGTTTAGGGTTTTTCATAGTTAGTTGCAAGGTAACTGAGAACAACTTTGACAAAATCATGAAATTGAATATCAAAGATAAAAATTGATGTAAGACCTTTCCAAAGACGCATCTAATTCTCCTAGGGTAGTGTGAAATCAAAGAGCCATGTTGTTAATGAGAAGATTATTGTAGTTAAGAAGAAAGCTTTTACTACTTTTTCAAATCTAACCACTAGACTTTAAAGCACCAATAAGTGTGTGACTCTGATTCACACTATGGTTAGTAAAATCTACAATACCAATGATGGCATTGTCCAAAAGAGTGAAATTTTAATGAAATATCATTGAGGTCTTTGGGATTTTTTTTTCCATATTTTCTTTTACTTTGTCCAACTATTGGTTAGAGTATATCTCTTTCTAATGGGATGTTCTTGCTCAAAATATTTTTGGGTCCATTCACAACATATTTCCCTTTAATACAAAATAATGAATGTTACTAGAGTTGGAAAATATGTTAGAGATTATTTTTCTAAAAAAATTTAAATAATAATAAAAAGATCACCCCTTGTGTTTTTGGGGATTATCCACTTTGCAAAGATATTTCATGGATGATAGATGCTTTAGGAACATTTCTCAGACACCATAAAAAATCTTATAAATACTCAGGGATAGTGGGTCATCCTTGAGATGCATTGGAGATGCCCCACACATCCCAAATATTTGAGGGACAAAAAACAACCTCTTTTTTTCTCACATCTAACACATTGTGCAGCTTGTCATTATTTTCCCTCAAGTTTTTGGGCTACTAAGCCAAGTTTGTGTCATCAAAATTTTATTTTCATCATTATGTTTAAAGTCATTTTATGTTTGTACTGAAACTTGTAGGCTTTGAGCATTTTAATATATGTTATATTATTTATATCATATGTACATTGACTTAAATAGTACTACTCATTTGTTTGTCTCTCATAATTTATGTGAACTTTATTCATTGTGGTTTATTAAGAGCAATATTAAATTTGATATTTTAATTGTTTCCAATTACAATAGCACTTTTATAATTGAAGAAAGAATGATAGATACTATCTATAAAAGTTGCACATTTGAGAATACTTATTTTAGCCTCAAAATATTTATTGAATGTTGAATTCAACATGTACACCAGTACTGGTTTTATTCCAGTCTTGTTCTCTCAAATTTTTTATCTATTTTAGTATCAATTTTTAACTTTTTATACAGCCTCTATTTGAGCAAGGTGTCACTAGTTATGAACCTTTTTCTTTCCGTCCACTAAACTTAATATTAAGTGCTTAATCAAAAGACACACAACAATTATTCTTTATATTTAATATTTCTAAGATATTGTTTAATACGATATTATTCTAGGTTAAAGTTTTCACATATAACAAAGAGTTCTACGCTTTTCAATATTAGCTGACTAATTAGAATATTTTTGTAAAAGATATGTATGCCTTCGCTAAATGATTGTCGGTTGGATCGAATATAGAGACGTATAACTATTATTAGAAATGATTGATGATATACGAACCGTATATACTCAACATTCTGGGACACTTCAGTCCGCTCTTTCCATTATAACTTTATAGCGAAAGAGACGGCACATAAAGAGATGCATTATGAAACGTTGAATTAATATACTTAATCCGTGAAAGTTTATTCTTTATCTGATTGTAGAAACACGTACGATGAGTATTCCGTGAAATTTCCAATTCAGTTCTCAACTGAAAGAACTAAATTTGTACATAATCGCCATTTGAAAAATAAAATTGGTATTTGATATCCACGCATTCTACCTAAGTACAACGACCAGTCAGCTCGCTGAAAAAAAACGGTTAAGGTCTGCCCTTCCTTCCCAATAATTATACTTTGTGCCTGCTGCCTACCATTCCGAATTTACGGACTATAAAAATATTTCAGTGGTGGGAATTAAAGTTGAAAGCCACTGACATTTTTGTAGTTAAATTTATTATTTTCGTGTCCTTTCCTCTAATCTGACAGTCAATATCTGTTTGCTTGTCCTCCATTGTATGTTCAGTTTGATTCTTCCTAGGATTCCAATACTCTTAAATTTCGCTTAGTTTAAGTTAAAGATTAATGTGTTTCTATTATAAGAGTGCGTTGGAGGAGTTTTTCAACATGCTCTGGGCAACTCATAATTTATGTATCAGCTGGAATCTGAGCGTTAGATTGTGGTGACTGATCAGGAAAGTACTGCACATAAATTTTTTTTTGGGAAGTAGCCGATATGGTAGCCGACATATTATGGCCGACATATGGCCGACATGTTATAATCCTAAAGCGGTTTAATACTTGTATAAAAAGGGCTTAGGGTTGGGTATTTTTCATATGTGGTGATACGAAATTGGTTCTTGCGGCGGTATTGAGCTGTAAGGGATTACGGATTGTAATCAGGTTGTAATCACTGGATTGTAATAAGATCGGACTTGCTGTTTAGTGGACGTAGCCCAGGGATTGGGTGAACCACGTTAAATCTTGGTGCCTTGTGTTCATTTCTGTGTGTTTTATTATTTTCTGTTATTGGTTATATTTGCATGTAGTTTTTATTTATGTCCGTGGTTTATCCTAACAAGTGGTATCAGAGCAAGGTTGTCTTTCAGTTATCCTCTGCAGGAAAGTCTCACGGTTAAGTGGGAGTCTCACAGTTGAGTGGGAGCGATGGCAGATGAGGGTAAGTTGAGGGTTGACAGGTTTAATGGGCAGAACTTCCAGTTATGGAAGATGCAAATGGAAGACTATTTATATCAGAAGGATTTATGGAAGCCGTTGGAAGGAAAAACCAAGAATCAGGGAACTATGTCAGAGGCTGAATGGGATCTTTTGGACAGAAAGGCACTCGGAAGCATTCGGTTATGCTTGGCACTATCGGTGGCATTTAATATTACAAAAGCAAAGACGACAAAAGATTTGATGAAAACCCTAGCGACACTGTATGAAAAGCCCTCCGCTTCAAATAAGGTATTTCTCATGAAGCGTTTATTTAATATGAAAATGGCAGAAGGTGGATCTATTGCAAATCATTTAAATGAGTTTAATACTATTACTAGTCAATTATCTTCTGTGGGTATCAATTTTGATGAAAAAATTAGGGCTCTCTTGATTTTGTGTTCTTTGCCTGAAAGCTGGAATGACTTGATAATGGCGGTGAGTAATTCTGTTCTTGGATCTAGTACCCTAAAATATGATGATGTGATTAGTGTTATTTTAAGTGAGGAAACTCGTAAAAAATTCTCAGGTGGATCTACATCAGGAAGTGCTTTATATGCACAAAGCAGGGGCAGAACGACTGAAAGAGGAAGTAACTCTGGAAATCGTGGAAAATCAAGAGGAAAGTCAAAGGGGAGGAGGTCTCAATCGAGAGGACCAAATGATTGCTGGTACTGTGGGAAACCAGGGCACAAAAAGAAAGATTGCTGGACTCGAAAGAAAAATGAAGGAGATAAATCAGATGGAGACAAAGAGGCAAATGTAGTAAGTAACAAATCCGAAGAGGATGCTTTGCTTCTGTCTTTAGAGAGTGTTGATGATTCATGGGTTTTAGATTCTGGTGCTTCTTTTCATGCTACACCTCATAGAGGTTATTTTATTGATTATGTCTAAGGGGATTTTGGGCTTGTTTATTTGGGGGATAATGAACCCTGTCCGATTGTTGGAAAGGAAAAAATTAAGATTAAGTTACAGAATGAGAATCATTGGCTACTAAATGAGGTAAGACATGTTCCAAAACTAAGTAGAAATTTAATTTCAGCAGGGCAACTCAGTGATGAGGGTTGTGTAGTTACTTTTAATGATAAAAATTGGAAAGTTTCAAAAGGTTCCCTTGTAGTAGCAAAAGGTGTGAAAGTAGGCACCTTATATCTTTGTACAGGTCATATTATTCCTTCTACTTTGATTGTTTCAGAGAAAAATGAATATTCAGGAACAATTACTGCAGTTGAGCAGGGAGAACAAATAGCTGCTGTAGATTCTGATATAGCGCTGTGGCACAATAGACTTGGGCACATGAGTGAGAAAGGTATGAAAGTACCTCATTCAAGGAAAGTTTTACCAGGTCTAAAATGTGTGAATATGGATTTCTATGAAAGTTGTGTGTATGGAAAACAAAAGAGAGTGAGTTTTGTAAAGACAGGGAAGGAAAACAAAAAGGAGAAATTAGAGCTTGTGCATACAGATGTATGGGGACCGGCTCAGGTATCTTCCCTTGGTGGCTCTCATTATTATGTTACATTTATTGATGACGCAACTAGAAAAGTATGGGTTTATTTCCTTAGACAGAAATCAGATGTATTTCAAACTTTTAAGAAATGGAAATGCTTGGTTGAAAATGAGACTGGTAAGAAATTAAAATGTTTTAGATCTGATAATGGTGGTGAGTATCGCAGTCATGAATTTGAATATTATTTCTCCACTAATGGTATTCGTAGACAAAAAACTGTTCCAAGGACTCCACAGGAAAATGGAGTGGCTGAACGCATGAACAGGACTATAATGGAGCGCGCAAGGAGCATGAGGTTACATGTTGGGTTTCCCTTACACATGTGGGTGGAGGTTGTCAATACTGCAGTATATTTGATTAATAGAGGTCCCTCTACTCCTTTGGGCTGTGTAATTCTAAAGGAAGCATGCACTGGTAAGAAGGTGAGTTATTCTTTTCTCAAAACCTTCGGTTGTGAAGCTTTTGCTCATATAGACTCTAAAAATAGAACCAAGCTAGAAGCTAAATCAAAGAAATGTGTCTTTGTTGGATATGGCATTAATGAATTTGGCTATAGGCTTTGGGATTTTGAAAATCATTAAATTATAAGATGCCGGGATGTCATATTCAATGAAAAAGTGTTGTACAAAGATCTGTTGCAGCAACATGAGAAGAAAGAAGATGATTATGTAGTGTTGGATGATACTCCAAAAGCTGATGTTCCAACCATTCTTCATGATGTGCAACAACTGCAACAACAAATACCACACACACCTGTGAATGTTAGACGGTCAACAAGGCCAATTAGACCTCCACAAAGGTTTTCTCCCTTTTTGTATTCTATTTTACTTACTGATGCTGGTGAACTTGAAAGTTATGATGAAGCTGTGCAGGTGGATACTAAGATTCAGTGGGAGTCTGCAATGAAAGATGAAATGGACTCTTTGCTGAAAAATAAGACATGGGATTTGTGCAAGTTGCCTGCAGGTAAAAAGGCTTTACAGAATAAATGGGTTTACAGGTTGAAAGAAGAGGAAGGAGGTAAGAAAAGATTTAAGGCCAGGTTAGTTGTAAAAGGATTTGCATAGAAAAAGGGAATTGATTTTGATGAGATATTTTCTCCTGTTGTTAAAATGACTTCTATTCATACTATTTTAAGTCTTGTGGCTACTGAAGATTTGCATTTAGAGCAGATGGATGTTAAAACAACCTTTCTTCATGGTGATTTGGATGAAGAAATATATATGGCTCAGCCACAGGGTTTTGAGGTCAAAGGTAAGGAGAACTTAGTGTGCAAATTGAAGAAAAGTTTATATGGCTTGAAGCAAGCACCTCGGCAATGGTATCTAAAATTTGACAGTTTTATGCATGAGCATAGATATAATAGGTGTCATTCAGATTACTGTGTTTATTTTAAGAGGTTGGATGATGATAGCTACATTATTTTATGTTTATATGTTGATGATATGCTTATAGCTGGGTCTAACATGGATCATATTAAGGGGCTGAAATGCCAATTAGCACATGCATTTGCTATGAAGGATTTGGGGGCAGCAAAACAAATCCTTGGTATGAAGATTTGCAAAGATAGGAAGAACAGAACATTGACACTATCTCAAGCTGATTATGTTGAGAAGGTGTTGCAACGTTTCTCTATGGAGAATGCTAAAGCTGTCAGGACACCTTTACCTGGTCATTTGAAATTGACTAAGGAGATGTGTCCCAAGACACAGGAAGAGGAGGATAAGATGTCCAAGGTACCCTATGCTTCAGCTGTAGGAAGTTTGATGTATGCTATGGTATGCACTAGGCCAGATATTGCACATGCAGTGGGAGTCGTTAGTAGGTATATGAGTCATCCAGGATTTGAGCATTGGAATGCTGTCAAGTGGATTCTTAGATATTTGAGAGGAACATCCAATAAGTGTTTACACTTTGGGGGCTCTACTACTAATTTATAGGGCTATGTTGACTCAGATTTGGCTGGGGATATTGATACCAGGCGGAGTACTACAGGTTATGTCTTTACTGTTGGTGGGGCAGCTGTGAGTTGGGTTTCTAGGCTACAGAAGATTAATGCTCTCTCCACTACAGAGGCAGAGTATGTTGCTGCTACAGAGGCAGCCAAAGAGATGATATGGCTTCAGTTCTTCTTGGAAGAATTGGGACATCCTCAGAAGGATAATTATTTGTTCACAGATAGTCAGAGTGCCATTCATCTTGCTAAGAATTCAGCTCTGCATTCTAACACCAAACACATACAGTTGTGGTACCATTTCATTCGGTCAGTTTTGGAGGATGGACAGTTAAAGATGGAGAAGATACATACCAATGAAAATCCAGCAGATATGTTGACAAAGGTTGTAACAAGGGAGAAGCTGAACTCCTCTTTAGCTTCAGTTGGTCTTTTAGACTAAATGTCAATAAAAGAATAGCAGAGTCCAGGGTGGTTTGATCCAGTGGGAGCCCCATGCGGTAGTTGTATTGCTACAGGATCAGTCTCCAAGTGGGAGATTGTTGTTTAGTGTGGAGCCTGATCAGTCCCCAAGTGGGAGATTGTTAGATTGTGGTGACTGATCAGGAAAGTACTGTACATAATTTTTTTTTTGGGAAGTAGCCGACATGGTAGCCGACATATTATGGCCGACATATGGCCGACATGTTATAACCCTAAAGCGGTTTAATACTTGTATAAAAAGGGCTTAGGGTTGGGTATTTTTCATATGTGGTGATACGAAATTGGTTCTTGCGGCGGTATTGAGCTATAAGGGATTACGGATTGTAATCAGGTTGTAATCACTAGATTGTAATAAGATCGGACTTGCTGTTTGGTGGACGTAGCCCAGGGATTGGGTGAACCACGTTAAATCTTGGTGCCTTGTGTTCATTTCTGTGTGTTCTATTATTTTCTGTTATTGGCTATATTTGCATGTAGTTTTTATTTCTGTCCATGGTTTATCCTAACACTGAGCAACTCATGCTCATAGTTATATAATGTATCAGCTGGCGTCTGTCTTGTAATTTGGTGTTTGTTTTTCTTAGCTAGGTGTATGTTGTAAATAGCATGGATTCTCAATTACTCGTATGACTTGAATTTGTTTAAAATAGTCACATGGATCCCAAGGTCTTCAGTGCTATGCTAGCATCTTCATATGAGGTAAGCGTCTTTGATTTTAAATGGTTTGATGCTTACTTACCGCCAGTCATATGTTTCCTTCATACTCATCTTTTTAAAGGTTTTAAATCTTATGTTATGACGAGAGGATCGAGTTCTATTCTGTATATTTTTAAGGATGAGTATCACAAAGGAAAATGCATTTCAAGTAGAGGATTTATAATTAAATGAAAGGGAGAAAAAGAAAGTGTATAAAATGTGATGTATTATTACTTGCAATTTTTCTTTTTGGGACAAGTTCAAAGATTTTGAATTTTTTTCCTAGAATTGGTAATAAAATAAAGGGGTGGAGTTTAAAATTCAGAAGTGAAGAATTTAATTACTTTAATTAGTACAGATAAACAATATTCTAATAGCAATCAGATCGAGAATGGATAGTAATATCAGGTGCTATCATTATGAAAGATATATTATGTCTGAACTCCAATCAAGATCACTTCAAATTAGCAGCAAGGAATAATGGCCTGAATAGTCATTGTAGGAACCTTTCTCCTTCATAGAATCATTGTCGTCAGGCCCAATGCATAGCACTAATTATTAGAAGTAGTCAAACTCATGTGGCTGGTTAGTTACAACAAAACTGCCAGTCTGTCATACTTCCAGCCATTGACTATTAGTGCTGTCAAAATAATACCAGATCCTCTGCAATGTACAAGGAAGTTAGTTTATTTTCAACATGAATTCAGGGAAGCTCTACAAACCTATAGGTGTTGGAAGTCTCTATAAATAGAGAGAAATTGTAACACATTGTGTGCAATCAGATCAATGAAATAATTTTGTTATCTGCTGTCACCATGTTTCTTTTTCGTTTCTATTTTTTAATACTAATAGCACTGATAGAAGTTAAAAATCTACTTCCATTTGGAGACACTAAACAAAATGGATAAAACTATATGATTTATCTAAAATAGAGACGATCTAAGTGGACACATCAACTAAATTTAGGTAGTCAAATTGACAGAGGGATGTCAAAACAATATAAGCATATTTGATTCCGAGATGCTTTTAATATTAAAAGCAGCCGAAATTGGGTGTCTCGGCCAAAGAATACATACATAGTGCAAGAGTCATTGCAGACAAACAGATTAGAGAACCATAGCCAACAGACTATACACCAATATATAATATAAAAATAATAGTATTGAGCATCAACATACTAGCAAAACAGGACCTGCAGATAGCAAAAACTAAAGCCATGCACTCTAAACTAACAACTAATCTAAATATAGTTTCGAGAAGGTCCATAATTAGAGTCATTAAAACTATAATAAGATTGTTGTAAAGCCAGTCATGTAGGGCTTGAGAATTTAAAGAAAAGTAAAACATAACAGAAATAAAAATTATGACATAGAAAGGGGATAAATCCTCAATCATTTTTCTCCTCTAGTTTGGGCTTAGGCATCAACACATCAATCCAGTCATCAGTTAAGAAACAATAAAGCTTCCCCGCATCATCATTGTCTATATGGTCCCCCTTCTCCTTCTCTTGTTGTAGGAGATAGAGGGTAGTAGTATCAACATGCATGAACTTGACCCCATAATTAGCCAAGATTGTGAAAGGGGTCTCTATCGTGATCATTCTATCCTTCTGCTTCCCCAGCTTGATCCACATCTTCTCCAACTCCACTTCAACCCGCTAGAAAAAATTCTTGTCCAAACTAGTAGGGTGAGAATTTGTGATAGGGGGTTGGAGTAGGGGATGAATTTTGGTGGGGTACGGGGGAGGTAGTAGGGCAGAACGAATTGGGGAGAGCGATAGGAGGTTGGGGCTTGTACAGGATTTAAGATTTCGTTTTCTCAAGGCAAAGGTAGCAGTTAAGGGGGAGTCCAAAGTTTTATTTTGAGCGGTTGAATCCATAGTACCGATGCTAAAGTAGGAAAGACATGGGAAGGTTCTTGAGAGGCATCTTCAGTGTTAGCAGGAGACTTAACCGAATCATTATTATCCTCCTGAAAGTAGTTAATCCTCCTAGCATTATATCTATGATGGGGTTGTTTCTTTTCTTCCTCACTATCTTTGGACTTAGAGTCTAAATCAACCTCCTTAGTGCTTTTTTATTTATTTATGTATATCTTTCTACTAGGACTATTAAGCAAGCAATGGGATCTCCTCCTACCTCTCATAGACTCAATACTAATATTTCCATGGTTGGCCTTCAACTTAGGGTTTTATTTAGAGAAAAATACCATGTGAGTGCCCTTAGTTTTCCTGCTACTATATAGAGAGGAAGCTTGAGACACACTAGGATAGTAGAAATAGATAGAGGAGAAGTTTTATGTCCTAGAGGATGAGTTAACATAATGCTCCTATGAGGGCATATAGCTCTATGAAAATTATATAATTTAAAAATCAAAACCTAGTGAAAGATGTTTTAGTTTTTGCCTCGAGCCATACATTTTCTAACATCCATAACTGAAACTTATAAATCTATTAATAAGAAGAAAGGGAACAAATTTCATCATGATAACGGAAGTGATTCAATAGAGGGAAGTAGTAATAATAACTTACTTTATGTCTCCCTCAAGAATGAGGTATTTCATTATCAGGAAGCAGACATTAGCCCGTGAGCTCGACAATTTCTCTCTGCTAAAGCCAATATAAAGCTGAATTGACGCCTCACCTTCTTTAAAGAATCAGTTCATATTGATCTTGTTTACTTTCTTAGTTACCCTTCTCCATTTCTTTCACTTTATAGATAACACGGTAGCCTGGGCTATAACTTCCTTATTAATATCAAACATAATGCCACCAACGGTGACATGTCATTCTTGCCAAGTATTCACCAATTGCATAGAAACCAGCTTGTCATTTCCTTCCATGGCCTCCATAAATAGAAGGAGGTTACCTTTCATAATCTACATCCACACGCACACCATATCCCACTAATCTTATTTGATATGTCACAATTTTGTCCAAATTGTTGCCCATGTCGACCAGGACTTCCTGATCTTCAAGATCGTCCAGCTTGGAATTTTTAATAATATCTCTATTAATGGTGTTTTTGGTTTTGCAGAATAAACTAGCCTTATCCAATAAATCATTTTTTTTTATTTATAAGAATAGATCTTCAAAAAGGTTTGGCTAACAAAATTAGGATTCTAATCATTCTACAAGGAAGAATGATAGCACATTGGCCCTAGAAAAAATATAGAGAAACATGCCTTTGTCATAAATGCTTCAATTTTGGAAGCCAATATAATCATGCCATTGTAATCTTTTTAACTTATCATTAAATTGATCCCACCTTTCGTAATTAATGGTTTTGTTCCAAAACTTTTCGTGATCATTTTTGGGAAGTTTCCATAAAGGCTTGTAGGTGATGTCATATTCTCCCCTCATATTTATGAACAACTTAAATTTTCCATGCTCAAATAAATCCAAAAGGGTGTAATGCCGCTAGCTATAAAGATTCAATAAAATCATGTTCTGCTAGTCGTGACTTGTCCTTCACTCTCAATGAGAGTGATGATATCAACAAGGATCAAAACTAGTTGTCTCCAACATCAAAGACTTGCCATTT
Organism: Cupressus sempervirens; assembly: GCA_028749045.1. NCBI lineage: Eukaryota > Viridiplantae > Streptophyta > Pinopsida > Cupressales > Cupressaceae > Cupressus > Cupressus sempervirens. The sequence goes on from CM053789.1 coordinate 547,123,816, forward strand.
TGAATCCCAAACAAGCCAACTTGTTCACCACATAGTTTCTCTCCTAAAAGGTTTGTCAAGCTATCTACACCCTCATTTTATCAAGATACATCTTGGCATCCAATTAAAAACCTATCAAGGACCAACTCATCACTGACCACTAATTGAAAGCTCCAACAATTAGGTTAGAATCCCTTTCCATTACTACATTAGTCCTTCTTGAGTGGGTTGTAGATTTGATACTCCATTCTAGGTCCAAGTCCTCCACTGTAATAGAATAGTTATTACCAAAACTTCCCACATATGCTAGAACCATTTTTTAGCTGCACCATCAAAGTTGATATTGATCCATCCACCTAAGGGGGGACACCATTTCATCAATTAGTCCTAGCCTCTTTTTTACAATTATCAAAACCTTTAGCCTTGTGAGGTAGGTGCCAATCCTTTGTCACCTTACAATCCCAAAGGGACAAGGTTCTATCATGCTTTCTCCAAGATAACACCTCAAATTTTTCTCTTATCTACTTAACTATCAGAGTAGTAACACTTTTTGCATTTAACTTAGTTTCCCTAAAGGTCATATTATTCCTTTCCTTCCATATGCACTAGAAACCAAGTGGGGAAATGATTCTACAAATAAGGATAATGAGAGGATGTATGGAGGATGGACCCAATCCATAAATTTATGCATGCCATTCCACCAGTCCCATGAGTGGTTAAACTTTTGCAAAATAGTTGCCCATATATATGCTGCAAATGTGAAAGAGACAAAAAAATGGTAGATATATTCCTCCTCCCTCTTACAAAGGAAACATCTATTAGGGAAGTGGAAGCCTCTTCTCTTGAGGCTATCAATATTTAAGATCTGTTCATGAAGCACAATCCACCAGAAGAAGAAGTTTATCTTATATGTTAACTTTTCAAACCACACCTTCTTCCAACAAAGTCTTGGAACCTCTATATCAATATATAGAAGGTAGGTATATCTAAAAGAGAATTAACCTATACTATTTTAATACCATATTATCATTCATTACAGGGAAGTGTAGGGATCCTAAAGGTGTTGATCACTCCTTTAGTTCCTTAATTAGAGATAAGTCCTAAGGATTACCTCTCCAATTTATATTGACAAAAAAAGTGGAAATCAAGTCCATATTAAGTCAACAAAAGAATTAGGATTATTATACTCTAGGACGACAAAACATCCACATAATTAGTTTATTCATGTATTTAAGCTACAAGGAAAGGGGAAAATTCAAGATATTTCTACACATCTATATTAAGGATTTTTTCCTTCCTCCACTATCTACTGAATCAGTATCCATGTCATCCCCCACTTCACCATCATCTTAATCTTATAGATTTTCCTTCTACTTCTTATTCTTCCTTCCTTCCCTTTTGGGTGTTTTAGTAGACATCTTATTTCAAGAGATTGAATCATTTCCCTTCCCATTAATCTCATTAAATGCCTTCCAAGAGCCTTTATAATAAAAATACTCCACCAATCACTATCAGAAAAATGCTCCTCCTCTTACCCATTAGATAACTTAGTATCATCCTCAAAGGTAGAATGATTAGATATATAGTGATTAATAGGGTTATCTTTATAATATTTAATAATTAAGAGAATGACCCTTTAATAAAGAGTGGGATTAATATCCTCTTTATCCCTAATAAGTTCTTTATGCTTGCATTAAGGAAACAAGACAAATAATATGGAAGAGATTCCTTTTGATTATGGAAAAGATGGTTGAGAAGGATAGAGTTATGATAATAAACCTATATGTATGTATCATCCAAAGTTTTATTATGGATGAAGGCTCTTAACATTCTCCTACTTATTTATTTATAACCAATGGTGATTCATAGGTCTTGTCAATTTTAACATTTTTTTCCCTTTAGTACTATTCCATAGGGAATTTCTTAATATCCTAGTTCATCAACTTCATATCTATATAAAATTTATCACCTTTACATGTGATACTTGTAAATTTAATAATTATCCCTTCATAACTTTTGATTTTCCTCTCACAAATCATCATCTTATGATCTTTCCATTCCTTCTTGAATAACTTTGTAATAGTACAATTTGAGCCATGGATAGAAGTACTCATTTGACCCATCAACAGAATCTCCCAAACCCTAATTTTATTGTTCTATTCCTTGTACAATAAAGGAACCTTTCTCTTACTCTAGTTCCCCTTATGATAGTTATACTACTCACTTACAACATAGAGAAAAGGCAGAAAACTATCACCTAGAAAAAGCTTACAACATAACCTAACAAATTTGGAACTAAGATTCCACATAAATGAATAAATAAACCACAAAGTGTGTGGTGTATCATATGAATTTCTATCTATACTATGAGAAGAAAAATGAACTTTAATCTTCATTATGTCTCATACTATGAAGAATTTTATTATAATCATCAGATAAAATGTCAAATTTGTCATGTACATTATCATAATTCAAATAAGTCTTCACTTTAATGGGAAGATCTGGCTCACCATATTATGTGCATTGGATACTTGATTTCACTATGACATTGGATACAAATATACCCATGACATTGAATTTTCTATAACCATATAAATAAAATATTTCTCAAATGAATTCATTAAAGTTAATGCTTCATAATAATTTTATTAATATATCATGAGAGAGGGGAAAGGCCCTTGATTGATCTAATAATACTACTTGAATAACCTTGTAGATAAACCATAGTGAAAATCATATCATTGGTTATCATGAGAAACTAAACATACCCCATATCTTCAGTAAGGTGGTTGGTCTAAGATCTCAAGGGGAGCATTACCACTACAACACATTTTCCAAATTCATTTCACATCACTCTTCCACACCTAGTCACCCAAACATTACCTTTTCCCTCCCCAACAAAATTAACTTTTACCCATCCTACTTGTGTGTATCTACATATATATCCTTCCCATTCATTATCCTCGAAGTGCAAAGAGGATTTAAATATATTCCATAAACCTTTTCTAATGTAGAAATTAGAAGAGGATGATTTTTTAAAAAAAAATAATGATCTTCTGTCTTAATTTTGCTACATACCACCTTAAGTGGAAAAATTTGGTGCTTGGAAATTTAATTATTTCTCTCCATCCATATTCTCTTATTGCACTATTTGGAAGAGGACAAAAGAAATCATTTGGCAGAACACTCCTAGACAGAAGAGTGAAATATACAACACAAATCAATCTTACTCAAGGGGTGTGTGCTCCAAGATAGTGTACAATTTAGTCGACACCCAAAAAAAAATGTAAGTAACTCGATCAGGTTATATGAATTATTACAAATAAGCTAGGCTTGGTTACAAGCCTAGGAAAAATACATAAAAAATAATACCTGATCAGGTTTTAAAGAAATAAAAAAGGCTCCACTCTAGAAGCCATAACTTTCAGATCTAGACCTCAATTGACTCCATTTGAAATGCATTGGAAATCTAGTGAACATATATAAAACATAATTAAAGTAAAATGATAGTAGGAAATAAATATTTTCTTTTCCATCCATTATAATCAATCATGGTCTAAAATATATAGTCATTATTTTTCGAACATGGATCAAATAGGTAGGTAGGAGCATTATCATAGTTTTAATCTTTCTATCACATATCTCCCTCTCTCACTCCCTCCATCTATTTCTCACACAAAAAATCACTCACTCATTTACTCACTAACTCCTAATATCTCTCTCTTAGTAACTCTTATCCTCTTTCATTCTCACACCAACTCCTAACTCCCACCTCTCTCTCTCTCTCTCTCTCTCTCTCTCTCTCTCTCTCTCTCTCTCTCTCTCTCTCTCTCTCTCTCTCTCTCTCTCTCTCTCTCTGGCATAAGAGAGAGAGAAGGGTTAAGAGTTAGTTAAATAATGCAAGAGGTTAGGATGTAGTGAGAGAGATAACTTAGGATTTAATTAGTGAGTGATTGTATATGTGTATGTTTTTTTGAGAGAGTGTAATTTAAAATGTGTTAGCATTTGTGTTTACCTATTGATTACACATTTGGATCAAACAATGACTAGTTGTTTTAAATTATGTTTAATTTGAATTGATGGAAACCAAAAATTTTAATCATGTGGGATTGTTCTATCTATATCATATTCTAGAGCTCTTCAATAGCTTTTCACCATATTTTGAAAGTATTCAATTGGACTCTGTATGTGAAAGTTATGGCCTTCAAAGTAAAGCCTACTTTTAGCTCTTCAAAACTTGACTAGGTTTTGAAAATGTAAATTTTACTTTTTCAAAACCTAATTGGGTTTTAGATGTTCTTTTCCATTTTCATAACCCAATTGGTTTATTCAAATCCTAGAAACCCAATCGGGTTATGGCTTAGTAATATCGTAGGGAAACATTCCAAAGGCTTGGGAGACTATTTTCCCTTAGATTTTTTTTTTCCTTCAGACATTTTTTCATCTTCTAAGATAAATTCTCATTTTTCTCTTCATTAGGTTTGCCAATGGTAAAGTGGATATCTCTAAAACTACTACCATAATATGACATGTCTTTGTATCTTTCTAACCATATAAATTTTAATATTTTTGGACAAAATTAACATTGCGAAGTTTCATTACTTTTACCAATGCCTTGATATTCCTCATAGACATATTCTACCATATTTTAATGCATTTTGATATACTTAACCAAATTCAAAATAAATTAGATATTATTGTTTTACACTTGATTCTATACCTTTATTAAAAATAAAGTTTCCATTTCTGATTATTTTGATGAAAGTTATGCTCAACAAACGAACAAGTACAAAAATTACAGGATGTAGCAAGTTCAATAATTGATAACAAAAAAGTTCTCATCGAAAAATAAAAATACACAAATTTTACATATGACTCTTAACTATCATCCTACCAAAGGTGTATACAAAATATAAATATGTCTTTTGTCCTGTGCACAAAAACATCTATGTTATATTTTCTAAAAAATTAGGAACTATTTTTCGTGTGCATAGGGTCTAACCCACCTTATCTTATCAATTTTGTAAAAAATCTAGCATTTTAGAAAGTATATTAAAAGAACTACAATTATTTATATTTTACACATATTTTCATTTTGGGTGGATGAGCCTCAAATGTCTTGTCCAAGTTTAGATTTACTTTATTTTGAAAAAAAGAAAAAAAGGAGTCCACTTATACCTCCCATTTTTGTACATCATCTTGGTGCACTCACCGCAAGATGATGGACTAGATAAAGGAAGAAAAGGAATAATAAAAATATCCTCATTCATGTAGAGATGACATTTGAAAGGCAAAGAGAAACCTCAAAGATAAATATTGTAAATGATTAAAATCTAGTTTTGAAGAAGGATCCCATTTTTGGAATGACCTCCTTAATCAAAGAATTTTCCGAACAGGGAGAAATATCATGGGGAGAAAATGGAAAAAGGACAACTAAATCTAGAAAATTGTTGAAATTGAAGAGTCTTCTATCTAATTTTCTATATCCTTAGTATTAGGGTACATGAAAACATAATTAAGAAGATTCATTATGGGACTAAAGAGAGGACTTATTGAAATTCAATAAATCAACATAAATCCAATCCAACAATCCTCCACCTTTAAGCTATATCTATCTCTAAAGAGGTTAATAAGGGGAAAATGATCTCAAAATCTCCTAAAACATAACTAGAGGGCCAAAAGTATTCCCAAACGTTCATATATATTTTTTCCCTAGATTTTAGCTAAGACAAAGGGAGAACTTGATTCTATCTTTTAATATCCTATTCCAATAAACCTTGCTTGGGAGCACCTAGCTTGAGGAAATCAAGTTATGAAAGGGAGACATGAAGTACAATTTTTTTCCCTAAATATAATATGCCATTCTCTTGAGCTGCTATATATATGACATATTTTATTTTAAAGATGTATTCTTCATTAATGGATTTAATACTTCTTAGGCCCAAGTCACCAATATTAGTTGGTCTATAGAATTCTTTCAACATAATTATAGGCAATATATTTGTAGCCTACACCCTCATCCACGTAAATGATTTTGAAATATTCTGAATAGAATCAAAAATTTATATGTAATTTTAGAAATAATCTTAGCATCAAGGGGAAGACTTTGTATAATAGACTTTTTCAGTTTGCCAAATTCACTTTAAAAATCACCCCTCCAACTAAATTATTTCTTGTGGAATGTATTAACTAAACCAGTCCATAAGGCATCTTAGGGATTCCTACAAAGATGGAGACCTAAATAGGAAAACAATAATTTCTTGATATGACATCCTAGAATAAGAGAAACTCATCATTGTCTATTCTTCGTGGCATCTATAAAGAAAAGGGACATTTTATTTGAGTTATTCATCTCACACAATGCCTTGCAATAACAACTCAAGTCCATACTAAGATTTCTTTCCTCTTTGAAAATTGATTCACCAGTAAGGATGGTTTAATCAAAAAAATTATTTGTGATAATTGATTAGATTACATGAGAAAGGTCTAGTATCAACAAGTTGACCTTTACTAGCAAGGGTTGAAATATATCTTCCCAAGCATCCAACCATTACCACAAAAAGGATAGGTGAGATAGTATTATCCTATCTTATGCCTCTTGATAGTAGAGAGAAAGGTATAGCAGACCCATTGACAATGATCAGAAGAGAGGGAGTAGAGATCAGTTAAAATATTAAATGGGAGATCTTATAAGTAAACATAGAGTCCAAGAGAACCTTAAGGAGAAAGCACTATTGAACACATTCATAAGGCTTGGAGATTTTAACCTTCATGAGAGAAGCTTGGTTCCTAGAATCCTGTTAGCCATAATTGATCATGTTGATTAATGTATATGTAAGAATCATATTAGCTCTTATGTTCTCATTGATGTCAATCCTTAGTTGGTTAGACATTATGCTAATTCACTAGAGTTCTATATCATTTGATTGATGAAGAGGTTTTGATTGATGAAGATAATTTGAAGAAATGATTATAATGTAAGTTTTGATAAATGTATGGTATTAAATAGGCACTTGAATGAGTTAGACTCTAGCAGTACAATGTTGGTTCAATTAGTTTACATGATCTTAAGAAAGATGTATATGCAGGATACTTTCATTAGTCAATGAAGGAATACAATATTAACCAAGATACTATAGTTATCACAGAGCACCTAAAAAAGAAGTGATAAAGCTTAGTGTTAACCGAGTAATTTTAGTCTTAATTGAGTAACTTATTGATCGAGAAAGTTTTAATGATCACCGAGCATGAACACAAAGAACAAGTTTGTAAAATATTAATCTAAGGAGCTAATATTTCTTGAAAAAAATGAGAATACTTGAGAAGCATAAAAGATAAGGAAGAAGTTAGTTATGAGATTAATAATTGAAGAGATTCAAACAAGATCTAATGAGGAAGATTTAAAAAGGAAGTCTATTTTTTGAGTGTCTAGATTCATTGAATTAAAATCTGATGGAGATCTATGATTGTAATTAGGTCAAAAAATCTAGAAGATTCTATAATAGAAAAAGTTATTTATTTAAAGGGATGAAAAAGATGTTTATAGTTGCTAATCATTGTTGATTATTGTTGATGCAAATTGAAGTGGAAGAAGAAAGAAGAAGGTAAACTGAGTTTAATAATAGTGTGAAGATCAAGCGGAGGAAGTGCTAAGTTAAAGTGTGATTGTGTGAATCATCCAGAAAGGGAGCGGAAGGAATACATAGAGAAAAGTATTGATTTGAATAAGAAAGTTAGTGCTAAAACCTAACAGATCATTTCATTGTTAATGTCTTACCATTATAGAAGAAGAATATTTCAACTAAGTGGACATAGCAAGTCTTTAAAATCCTATATGGTAACATTCAATATTAATGTTTGTAAGTCCTTTAGAACATGTCACTCTTTAGAAATGTCAAGGAGTGATAGATCTCTGAAGATCTTTGGTGAAAACCCTCTAACAATATCAGATTAAAAATGTGTCTATAACCTTTAACAATTTTGGCTCCTAATAGAGATCATTTTAGAAGAGTGAAAATATTCGGGTTTCTAGTTCTTGTGTGATTTTTCCCTCTACAAGGTTTTGACATTAAATTCTTGTGTCAAATGTGTGATTATTTATTGTGTTGAAAGTTTATTTCATGTTAACTATTTACTACTGCAACTTGGTATAAGCAAGATGATTACTGTGATACTCAATATATTAAGAAATAGTGAGATAATAGTTTGATTTAAAGTTATTATAAGTTTGAATTATGTTGGTTGATGTGGTTACCAAAATATTGATTTGATTTTTTAGGAAGTTGAAGTTGGTATAAAATTGTTTTTAAGGCTTGTAGTACAATTGGTGATAACTTACTCACCCTCCTCCCCCCCTCCCCCTCTTAGTTATCTAACAATTGGTAATAGAGTTGAGTGATTGAAGAAATAAGTTTTAATGAACTAAGATAAAGATCCAAAGCTACATAAGAGAGATGTACGAAAGCTAAACAAGGAGAATTTCTCCTCATTACAAAGGAGGATAATGCTTTATCTATTCTCTATTCTCTCTTGAAAATCAATACACCCCTCCCATTATACCTCTAACAGTTGAGAAGATGATCTAGAAGAAGGAACACAATTGTCTCATGATTGATATTGCTTCTACATTAAATGATGTTTAGTTTTATGATGTTAAAAAATATACTACTACTAAAGAAATATGGTATAGGCTGAAACTTGTGCATGGACATGGTGATAATGTTCTCAAATACAAAGTGAAAAGCTTAAGAGGAAAATATGATGACACAGAGATGAAAAATTGAGAAAATATTATGCAATATATCAATTGAGTGAAGGAAGTTGTTAGTGTTTTCAAAGTTATTGGAGGTACCATCACCAATCAAGAATTTTTAAGTAAAGTTATAAGAAAACTATTTTCTATTTATGCTATAAAAGTATCTATAATTTAGGAATTCATAACTATTCTTGGTAATGATCTTTCTCTTGATGATTTAGTTAGTTTTTTTAATGCATTTGAGTTATGTAATTATGATAATAGTGCTCCTAAAGATTGAGAATGATTTGAAGTCATCACTAACCATTAGAAGTCCAAAGAAAGAGAAGAATACTAAGGATGAAAATGATTAAGAAATAGAGGTAGAATTGGATAAGATTGAAGCATATCTTGCAAGGAGGCTACCAACAAGAAAAGAAAAATTCAAAGGTAAATTTCTTGTGATATATTTAAAATGCAATGAAGTTGGTCATTTTCCTCCTAGTTTCCTAACAAGAGAAGGAGTGATAAAAATGATAAGAAGGTGAAAAAATAAAATAATAATAAGGACTACAAGGACAAAGGGAACAAGTCATGCTACATTTATGAAAAAGAGCACACTGAGTTAGACATGGAAGATAAAAAGGAAGGTCTCAAAGAAGTGGTGTATGTTGTTGTTGACGAAGATCCCTAATGAATAAATGTATTGAGGAAAAATAATCCCTTATTTCTCATGTTAGTAAAAGTAAAACATGAATTATTGATAGTGGATGTTCACATCACATGACTAGAAATATAAGTAAGCTTGACAAACTTAAGGAATATGACGGTGGAACTATTAAACTTGGAAATGATGTTCCATGTCCTATGAATGGTAGACACATGTTGATGCTAAATGATAAAATTAGATGTGATGATGCATATTGGGTCCAAGGATTAAAGTATAACTTGTCGAGTGTTTCTCAATTGAATAATAGAGGTCAGATGATGGAATTTAATAATATAAAAGTAATGATCTATTATGATAGAGAAAATATCATTGATATTGAAAAAGAACACAAAGTGGTCTATGTTACCTTGATCCTACTATTAGTACATGTCTATTTGCAAAAGTTTAAGATTTGTGGTTGTGGTAGAAGAAACTATGTCATGTCAAATTTGAGAATATGGTCAAAGTAAGAAGAAAGAAGAAAGTAAGAGGCTTACCAAATCTGCATAAACCTTAGAATGCTATGTGAAAATAATCTAAACTCAACAGGATGACTAAATCTATTTTTTCAAGAAAAAAACATCCAACTAGTGATATTCTAGACCTAGTTCATAGTAATTTGTATGGACTAATCAGAGTTTAAAGTTATTATTGATATTTCATAGTATTTGTTGATGATTATTATAGAATGATGAAAATAATTTTTTTGAAGTTGAAATATGGTGCTTTTCAAATATTCAGATGATATAAATCTAGAGTTCAAAAAGGAAACTAGTAAACAATTAAAATTCCTGAGATCTAATAGAGGTGGTGAGTTTGTTTTAGACAAATTCACTAACCTCTAAAATGAGAATTTAATCAAGAGAAATATATATAAAGACATCTACACTAAGGAATCCATAAAAGAATGGGATTGTTCAAATGATAAATAGATAAATTGTTAATTGTGATAGAATGTTGTTGATTAAAAAAGGTATTGCACAAATGTTTTAGAGAGAATCCATAAGTAGTGAAGTATATACCCTCACCCAAGTTCAGTTGAAGAAAGGAACAAGAAATACACCATATGAAGTATGGTGTGGTCATACACCGATGTAAGTTATTTCAAAATATTTGGAAGTAGGTGTTATATCTATAAAGATGCAAGGATTAAAAAATTTTATTTTAAAGGCGATGAAGGCATATTCATAGGTTACTCTACTAGGAGAAATTCTTATATGTGTTTCACTAATGATAATAATAGTATGATGGAGAGTGCAAATGTGATATTGATGAGTGTGCTGACTAAAATGTTGAAGAGAGACAAAAGGAACCTGATGATTAAAAAATGTTTTTTTATGTGTAAAGATGAAAATTGTACCACACCCAAGTAGAGAGCTACTAAGTGTTACCCTACATTATCCAAGTCACAAATTGAACAATCTGAGAAAAATGTTGAGCCTCAATTGAGCAATGATAATGCTCAAGATCAAAGAGTTGAATATATCCTAGCAAAGTATATCAGAAAGAACCATTCACCTAAAAGAATCATTGGAGAAAAGAGTGTTGGAGTAATGACTAGTAGTAAGTTGAAGGATAATACCTATTTGCAAGGTAAACTTTAAGAAAGCCACCTCCAAAAAAAGATATAAAATATTGGCGAATATTTCATTATTTTGAAAGAAACAAAATTATTTATATTGGCAAAACAATCAATTTTTTATTCTAAATATGATTAATTTTGGTGATTATTTTTGAATCATAATTTTTTTATTATAAAATATTAGCGAATCTCAATAATAATAGGAAGTTCATTAATCACCATGGAATATTACAAATCAAAATTGAACATTTTTTTACCTTGTGGAATGTTATGAGAATCGTTACATATACTTTAAATCAATAGTGAATAATAAATATTGGTGATATATCCCTAAATTAACTAATAATTATGATAATTATTGGTGTGTTCAATTTAATTTCTCCAATAATATATTATATTTAGGTTACTCAAATCTATTCATGTAATGAATATTGTGGCAAATATTTGAGTTTAAATTTTTCAATAAAATAAATTCTTGAGCGATTTTAAATATTCTAGAATTGAATTTTATAAAACTATGGTGATTTAGGTTGTATCAAATCTTAAATTATTAGCCAATATACTAGCCAAAAAATTCTAAAATTAGCCAATTTACGAATATTAGCCACTAAATTATACCCTACCTATTTGATTATTGATTTTGAGCCAAGAACTATGTGAAATAGTGAGTACTATTTCATATTTTAGAAATTAATATTGTTTGAACTTATATTATTAATATTATAAATATATTTGTTACAATTGTCTCACCTATCTTTTTATTTTATAATATAGAGTTATTAGAATTTTTTGAATTGAAAATATTATATGTAAACTACAAATATTATTATTAAAGATTTTGAGTTAAGAGGATCACATTCTTTTTAATATCTACTAGTTCAATGATTAGAGATAGATACTAGAAATATAAAAATTGGATATAAGATGATGTTGTCTAATATGATGCAATGCTAATATTAGAGTATTTGTTTCATGTCTTTAAATTTTTCTTTTTAATTTCTATATATAATCAATGGATTCCTAGGTTTTCTTTAATTTCTAGCATGATTTCAAATGAATGATTGGTTGTTATAATTCCAAATTAAAATTGTACACATATGTTCTAAACAATTATAACATGGTATACATATGCATATGCATTAGGATATCTCAAAAATAATTATAACATTGAGAATAGTATAAGTTTTGATTTTAAAATTCAATTTTGTAGTTAGAAAAATTGAGAAAATTTAACTTAGAATCGTGAATAATCCATGAATTATGAAAAATCTTCAAGGATAAATGATTATAATATCAATACATGAGGATATAATGCCCAAGCTTATGCAAGAATATCTAAACTAGAAATTAGTTATTACATTCACAATATACTAAAAATGATATCAGTAAAAATCCATTAATTTTTGAAAAGAAATATATTGATTTATATGAAAAAAGAAAATAAACCATCAATAACATCTTAAAGAAATCTATTGTACATAAAAAATTACTCAACATGTAAACACTTTAAAAAAATATTAATAAATTTTAATGGCAATAAAGAATAAATAATTTTCTAAATTTAAAGTATTTAAGTGCAAAATTATAAAACCTTTCTTTATTTGATTAGAAAAGTAAGAATCCAATTTTAAGTCTCTAACCTATCTTTTGATTAATATTTATAAATTTTTATTTATACTAGGCATTTCATCGTTAAAATTTCCTCATTTCATTATCTTGTTATATTTTTAGTGCCTATAAATATTATTTTCAATTTTTTTCAGTTGTAAGGATCACATTCTCTTTAATATCAACTATTTTAATGGATTTAGAATGATAATTGAATATGGATAGTAATTTCCAAATGCACATATGAGAAATTAATTTGTAAATGTGAGCAATACAATCCTAGGTTTTTTATTTCTAGCATGGTGTCATATAAATGATGTGATATAACTCTGTACGATATTGTCTACATTTGTATTAGTATAGCTTAAAATTAGTATTGAAATAACCATAATAGTATAAGCTTGATATTTAAAAAAAGATTATGTTTAATATGTACAATTTAAAAATGGAGGTAAGTTATAAATAACTAATTTGTGAACTAGGATCAAGCTTAAGGATAAATGATCGTTGGATGACTAAAGATATCATCTAAATGCAATGTTGAACAAGATGAAAAAAATGGAAAGGAAATATCTAGATTGATATGCATAAAATAAGACTACCATCAACATCTTTTAATAGAATATCTTCAGAATCTTCTACACATCTAAAACTATCCAAATCCAAAGCTCAAACATTTGGAAAAACTTTAAATATATTTAAATAATTTTATTGAAAATAAAAATATCCACTTGCCTAACCTCACATTATTTGACTAGGAAAATTAGAAATCCCCACTTAATGTGACAACAAAGGTTACCTAATCTATTCCATCATAAAATATCGTTCTTAGAATAAGTTTGCACGACAAAAGTAACCTTGTTAAATGGAGATAATCCATGTCGTGTACGGCAGTTGCAGTAATTGCATGTTCTAGAGCCAATAGTTACGTGTCTTACGATGGCACAACGAACAAAAGAGTGCACGAGCTTGCAATGGGCGGCAATGCATTGCCTCGTACGCAAGCCGCCTAACAAGAACACATAAAGATAGAGAATCACAATTCATAATTCAATTATTGCAACTATTAATATGCAATACAAGTCTCTGTACTGTGTGAGATAGCACGGGCATTTCCTTTCAGAAGTGATCTTATCGACAGTTGGGTATAAAGCTTGAAAGAAATTAAATCCATGGGACGTATTCCTTGCAGCAGACAAGTCAAATTTAAGAGAGGACCATGGACGCCTGAAGAAGATCTCTGTTTAACAAACTATATCCAGGCTCATGGTGAAGGCCGCTGGACATCTCTTTCCAAGAAATCAGGTTTGCTTGTTTTTAAATTCTTTCGAAGAGCAATTACTTACAATGTTTGAAGATTCAGGTTTAGGGTTACGCCTACGTCTTACAGCTGTGTTCCAGTTTTAGGGTTTAGGGATTTATTTGATTTTAGGGTTCTTTTCACATAAAATTTTCAGGTCTCCTTCGATCTGGAAAGAGCTGCAGATTGCGATGGATAAATTATCTTTGCCCTGATGTAAAACGAGGACATATTTTAGCTGATGAAGAAGATTTAATTCTCAGGCTCCATAGACTCCTGGGAAATAGGTCAAACTTTTTCCATTCAAAACATTCCTTGATTTTGTCTTCGCCTTCTTCTTTTTGGATATTTGATAAAAAAACAAGATTGTGTATTAAAGTATATGAAATCATTTCATGTCTTAAATGATCTCAGATGGTCTATGATAGCTGGACGTTTACCAGGAAGGACAGATAATGATATAAAAAACTACTGGAACAGCCACCTGAGCAAAAAACTTATTAGCCAGGGCATAGATCCTCGCACACACAGGCCTCTGTCCGAATCTGAGGACATTTGGTGGATCCCTCAAGACACCGATGTCCAGGAAAACAATAAATCACAAGAAAACACCAATCCAGATATAAATGACAAGGATTCAAAACATGATCAGATTAATTGTTCTTCAATGGCTGCACCAGAAATCTATTGTTCACAAAGCGCACCCAATGCTGAGGAGGTTCCCAGTGTTGAAATGAGAAAGTCTAATTGGTGTGAGAATCTGAAACAAATGTCAGACGGCAGCTGCTTTCGTTATTCTCTTCCTCCTACTCCAATGGGAGCATCTTATGAAAATGGGAGCTCATATAATATGTACTCTTCGTTTTTGGAGTCACTTCTCAATGAAGATTTAGAGCTGCCAGAGCCAAGCGTTGGATACAATTCTGTTTCACAGCAGTCTGAGTTAGCAAGCCCTGGCTATGATTTTTTGTCTGCACTCCAATCTCCAACTATTCATTACCATCGTTCTCATTGACGTAAGGATATCACTGCATTGCATTCTAGATATGGTATTTTGTATTGTTTATTGTATTGCTGTTTATACTGTTACAATTGAAACTTGAATTATCCAAGGGCTTGTCCTTTCTGTTCATACTGTTAGTTTGGTTACTTATTGTGTTTAACTCTTTCATAACCTCAATGAAGTGTAAATTTTCTGCTGAAGAAAACAAATTACATGCAATTTGCAGGGAATACAATTCATGTTGGTCTTGGAAAGTCCAAATTGATTTTCTGCCTGCGAAAAACACAGAAAATATAACTGTCAATCTTGGTATTTCAGAAGGCTTTATTCATTTTTCATGCTTGAAGATTCATTCAACGATTTAAATTGGCTTTTGCTTTTGTAAAAGCATAATGTTTTAAGGAATTTAATTAGCTCTTAGATTTGAAATGCTACTTCCGAACAGTAGATAAATTGACCGCAGGTTGCATTTTCATATTTCCGGCACAGGATTGGAATGTCACTGCCCATTAAAGGTGACTGACGTAGGTGTTCTTGAAGTGGATGCTTCCTGGGATTACAAAAATAAAACGTGTTTAAAAAATCATGACTATTCATGTTTATCAGTTATCTTGTAGTAGTTTAGGTGATAGTAATTTGTAATTTTATGAATAAGTTAATTAGAGAGATTTAAAACTATATGATTTTAGAAGAAAATTCAAAATTTAAAATATTTTACTTATTTCTGATTAATGATGATTTTAAAAATATGACTAAAATCAATATAATAAATATTAGTAGTAAGAACGTCTTTTTTGTTGAATTAATATATTTTAAATAATTTTGTAGTTATAGTTATTATTATAGACTATTAATAAGTTTTAAAAATATTATTTTTAAATTTTTATTTTTATTATCAAAGATAATGCAAAATGTATTAAATATATTTGAATGATTTTTTATTTATTTTAAATTTATCTATTTTCATATAATTACAATGCATCTTTTATAATACAGAAAATGAGGATAGTCTCCCTCCATAGTACTTGTGATCTTCCAAAATATGGTTTAAGATTTTACTGTGAACAAATGTATGACTAGATTTCCTTGAGAGCTAAGTTCATAACATACATTTAGATATCTCGACAGTAGATAAACCCAAGGAAATATTTTATAATTAATAAGGAGAAGAAATGTTTTAGTTGCAGAGATGGGAAGAGCAAATAGCAGAGTCTCTTTGATTTATTCAGACTATAATAGAAGACACTAACAATGTGATGAAAACCCAAGATTGTGGTTTAGATTACTCGGAAAGAATACAATTTTAAATATAATAAAAGCTACTATAGAGAGGAGAGATTTGAATGTAGAATACGGGCGGGAGGTAGGTGACTGCAACAGGACATGACAGTGCTAAGTCAACACTGACTTTTTAGGGATCAGATTCTAATGGAACCCATTGGATGGTGTGCTCCCCATGAACTAGGTAGGAAAGATGGAGAGGTCCTACATCATAATGTCAACAAGATATAGGCTATGGAGAATCCAGTTTCTACAAAGAAGTGGTCCTCTCTTTTGGAATTAAACCTGGGACGAAATCTTCCGTTCCTCCCATGACTTGTAAATTAGATCAGAAAGTGGGTGAGTTTTTAAATCTTTATACTTATAATTGATCCTTTGATAGATCATTGTATTTCTATTATGGGTATTGTGTTGGCTGACAAATTTCTTTGGCCGGCATCGAACGTAATAGTTAGGTCAACGCTTGAAGGAAAATAGAAACTCGAAGACCAAAGACCAAGTTGACATTTCTTCTCTCCCGAAGGGTTTGCTTTCATTTGTCTTTTCAAATAAGGAGGACCTCAAATTTGTTCCTTGTCGGATCCCTTAGGATATTTGGAAAGTTGGCTTTGGCTTTTAAAAATGGGGACCCAAAATGGACTTCATTGATACTTATTTCCACATGCCTCTAGTTTGGGTTCTCTTTCCAGAAACCTTTTTGAAGTTTACGATGAGGATGTGTTGAAAATTCTGGTCTTTTAGAGAATTATATCTCATAGATCTCATAATCTCATGACTATGTCTGAAACTAGGATTGTTTATGTTCTTACTAGTATTAATATTCTATTGAAGAAAATTGATATTGTGTTCAAATTTGAAAAATAAAACCAAGAAGAGGAATTGAAGGACATGTTTCTATTGTAAAAAATCTTGGTAGTAAGAAACACATTGTCGAAAAAGGTGATGATTATTGCAAAAAATTTCAAGCTACATATAAGGATTGTCCCTACACAATCAATGCCACATCAGCAGTCTCCAGCAGTCTCCATAAAATATGGGAAATTTAGCAAGAGTTAAAGTCATTTGAATGTTGACCAATCAACATTAGTTGATTAACTATCATTAACTTTTAAAAAAATGATACATATACATATAGGCTCAAATTCAAGAAACCATAATCTCATACTAGATTACCAATACTATATAGTCGAGATAGTCGATACTAGATGGTCTAACCATGATGACCAAGTTGAAAAGAGCTCTAGAACCCGTCTAAGAACATAAGGGCGAGAATATTGTAGGAGTGCTTTACCACCCTACCATGAAGTTGCTAAGCTTCCCTAGAATCTTTTCTGACATGAAAGATACCCAGCCTGACATCGAGGGAGACTAAATAAGTAAAAGCAAGAAAAGTAATGGAATTGTGCAATACTTTGTCTACAATTCAACCAAACAAATAACACATCCTTGCAAGACAGGTAACATAAATTTTTGTACCCAAATGCATGATAATATATTTTAATCATTTACATAGGAAAACTAATCAAGCTCAATAGGTTTCTTCTCACAAGTTCATCAGAAAGGCATATCACACATTAAGGAAAACTCTTTCCAAAAACTAGGACTTCGTTAATGGCAAGTAGCAAAATACATCAACCAACATAATATTTCATCCTAACTTATCTACAATAATATCATAGTTGATCACACATCATCAAGAATAACTACTGCAAGATAATATGACTTTCATATATTACATTGTCATGAAAATCCTATCATGACACACACATTGTATTAACTAGACAATACAAAGACATTCTTCATACACATGCTAAGATAATTTTAGTGTTATTGAGGTTACCAACACCACTTCACTAGTGTGAGGAAATACACAACTTTGTCATTGAAAAGTATATATTTTAACAAAAATTCCTCTTCGACTCCTTGGAAGACAAAAGATTGCACTCTTCAAAATTACAAATCAATCACTTCAAACTGGATTATATCTATAGCCCTCATAGCTCTTTGCTATCTCTATGTAGTTCAATGTTGTTTCAATTTTGAACCTCTAGGTTTGAAAAGAAAACATCATCAATGTGTCTATACTGATTCCAATTCAGCCACACATGCATCATGCAAATATGAAAATGAACATTCCATTATAGAATAAGACATGTAATAGATTTATTCAATGTCTGAAAATCTCAATTTAAAAACCATGTTGTAGACAAGAACTAATATCTTCTCCCTAACCTTGCTAGTAGTAGACACCAATAGTTTAATTCCTATTTACCAGTTTGGATACACTCTTAGGATAGGTCAAAGAAGTTTTCATAAATAGTTATACATTCCCTTTAGTTTATGTTCACATATTTTGAAGAATCTATTTGCATCTTTAAAAAAAAAAAGTCGTCTCCCTAAACAGACTTACCAATACTACACATATACAGAAGTAGAAATAAATTTTTAAAAAATAGACTAATAAATGCTAAATGCTACTCAATCCATTTCAATTCTTTGATGTTGTTTTCAGTTCTAGCTCAATCCCTCAACTCTAGGCATGTGATGTTATAAATAGTAATCCATTACTGATTTGTTCTTTGAGTATCACATGAAAGAAATTTGTCAACATAGCTTTCTAGGTTACTGAAGCTGTTTATCAATACAAGTTTAACCTACAGTTTCTAGCCAAGATGACCATCGTGAGTGATTCCATATTGCATCGACCTTAGCTGATTGTTCCGTTATCAAATTCACTAAACGTGTCTCATTCACTAAACATGTCTCAAATTCTATTCTCCTTGGCATTGCTCAATAGTTCACCTAGCGTTTACACATCTAAATCATGTTTTTGGCAGTTTCTTTGGCTTCTAATTGATTCCAATCTCTATTTTGTCAACCATCTATCCAAACCATTCTTAAGATGGCAATGTTTTAGATGTTTGAATCAATCATGGACATTACTTTACTTGAAAACTGATGAATTAGTTAAGGTTTTTAACAACAAAGAAGATGGAGCAACATCGGTATACTAGTCCTATATCAACAATTATGTAAATATATCCTTATATTTTCTCCCATGAATACCACAATATATCATTCAAGGCACCAGACGACTAATGCAAGTTTGTACTAATGGTCGAGCAATGAAAAAGAATGAAAAACTTGGTAAATTCATTGTTTCCAATAACCCCCCTTTCTATGTCATCTCCCAAAGCTTTCTTCCTCCTTCCAGTCGTCACCAATGTCCCCATTTCACCCTATCGGCTACTGTAGAAGAGAGATTATGTTTTGCTCACTTGGTTGGGAGCACCACCACTGCCTCATGCAAAAAGAGGATACACAAACATCATCAACAAAACAATGTCAGATGGCCACTCTACTGGAATTGGACACGTAGATACCCCTGCAATTTATGAAAAGCCAAATGGTGATTCTGTCACCTTCTCCCAAATGCCCATCCTAACAACCAATATTGATAGTTCAAACAGGGCTTAAACCCCTGACATTGTTTCCCTCAATTTTGATGAATTTCAAACAATTATTCATGCTCTTCATTTTATTTTAGAGTAGAAGAACTGGATACATGGGATCGAAATTGACTACTTGTTGCATGTTCTATAGCTTATTATAAATATGTATCATGGAAGAGAATTAGGATAAGGGCATCATGTTCCAATAACCACCCTCCTTCAATTCTTTATTAGTGCAACTGTATTTGCATGTGACAACCAAGATGACTTGTCCAAACTGAATGGTAACTGACCCAATCCACTATATCTAGAATTAACAATAACAATTTCTAATCATTAATTATAATTATAAAATTGGTTCATTTTGCTATCCATGTGGAAATGTGATGCCGATTATTCAGCAAGAAGAAGTTGGTTGTGACATCCTTCCCCACTTAGAGAATGCATCATCCTAATGCAGATATGTAAAATTTCAAATTCATACACAATTATATATACAAGGTAATGAATCTACAAGATCAAGATCTAACTTCCATTTACACAATAACACTTGCATCTACATTCAATTCTATAGAAAAATATTGATTTTTAGCTAGTGTAATTAAAATAAACTTTTCTTTTCCTTATATGAAATCCCCATTTCATTAACACACTAACTTTCATGGATCTATCTCTTCAAAGACAATATTAACACATAGTTGAAGTAATAAGTAAAGATAAAATAACACACATTTTATATAAGCACATGTATAAGTAATCATTTGAAGAACACTTTCTATGTGTGAGTGTGTGAATTCCATTGCCATTCTATAGTTTTACAAGGATTGGCTACCTCTCTTTGACAATATTCTTGCCTTTCTTATAATGTGTTGTTCCCTCTGTTGTATTATAGGAACAACACCAAATGTCAGTCCAACATATATCATAAATCAAATCAATTTTCCAATGAAACATATAATCAAATACTTCCTTCTTTTAAGAAGTCTCAAAATTAGTAACATATTGCTTCAAAATCACATGATATCACACAAATACCTATGCACTTACCATACCTTAGCATCACCTATGGATTTTTCCTTGCTAGTAGGTATGTCTTATCTGCATCCTACCATACTCATGCACTCACAATACCTTTAGCTCATTCACAATATCAGTATCTCATGGAGATCAATTCAAATATTAGGAATCAAAATTTTGTTCAACTTTATGACTTCTTAACTCATTCTTTTAATCACATCTTGATCATGAGTAACATAAATAATCAGCCAATTATACTATATGCACCATCTAATATGTGGTGCTTGCTAAGTGAGTACTCATCCACATCAATAGGTCAGTGCCCACAAAATATAATCAAGTGATGAAATCCCCTTACATCTAATTCATCATCATTTGATTCATCATGAAATATAACGACATGCACATATAACATCATCAATTTAATCATTATACATCTAAATGTTTGCAAAATTTGACATCCATATGTATTTACATTATAATGCATCATTTAGCTCAATATTAATGACATGTATCCAATGACTATGAAAAGAAAATGAATGATATAAAAGCCACAGTGTGAAATGTATCATGCAACATTGAAGCAAATTTCTTCATCATTAGATAATAAACCCAAATCCCAATCATATATATCGACCAAAGGTGTAAGTCAAAGACATAATTACCAAGTCTATATCTAACAACATCTCGACTAAGAGTCCAAAACATACAACTCAAGATGACCAAATCATCGATTGTCATTCATCGACCAAGTTGACTTAATAAAATGAGTCAACAACTAGAAGTCACATGCATGGTGAATCATCACATGTTCATAACACCAATGAAAAAATTATTAAAATAGATAAAAGAGAGATTTATACATACCTTTTTGCATTCTCATAGGGAGACCACATATCCATACACTTGGCACATAGGCCAAAAAGTCAAGTCAGGGTAGTCAAAAGTTTACTACTAATAGTTGAATCAACAAGTAGATACAATATCTTCCAATTAATGATAAAAGTTCATTCAACTTTCCAACTTATATGTTGAAATGATAGGTCAGCCAGTAATCATTACATTTCATAAGCCAATTATCGACCAAATTGTCGAGCACAACATATCATCATGTGAATATTCCATACATGAATATACTGAAAAAGTTGACATACATGTCAATCTTTATTTAATCATATGTAAGAATAGTGTCTGCTAAACAATTTTCAAATCATCAATTGTAAGAAATATAAAACTAATCAAGAAAAACCTTAGTTTGAATAGTCAGCAACTATTTAAGTCATCATAATCAAGGATTACAAAATAATTATCCATTTAGGAATGTAACACATGACATTATCTAAGGATGTTGACCTACATGTCATCCATCCATCAAAATGCATGATTAAATAAATACATGAAGTATAATTTAAAGCATCATACCTCAATGGGCATCATAGAAAATGTCAACCTACACGTCAAACAATAAGCACATCATACAAGTGCAATATCATCTATCATATGATCAACACCATTAAGTAAATCATCTAGGTATGCTCACTAATCTCTTACAAGGATCAGTAAATCCAATTTTTCTATCAATCTAGTGAACTTAGGCCCTCAAGCCCATCTTGTCACCATAGTGCGCTTAACCAACATATAAGCACATGTTGTGATGTATGACCTTCTTACCATGAAATTAGATGTCACATAATATATGGTTGAGGTGCTTTCCTACCCAACCATGAAGTGAATACTTCCCCTAGGATTCTTCCTGACACAAAGAATACCCCAAACCTGGCATGAAAAGCCTAGCTTCCTGGAACAAGATGGATTAGATGGATCTGGTGTAGTTGTGAAACACACTACATTGCAACCATGTTCCTAGTAGCCTAAGTAGGGAATAAAAAATAAATAAACTACACATCTACACATATATCGTAAAACCAAATAAGCATAACCATTTACATATATGCAATATCTGGAAAACAAATGGCTTGGCCAAGCACTTAAAAACCAGATTTACTTGTAGAAGAAACAAGAATAGCATGTATCCATTCTACAGAACTGGAAAATAGAGAAACTAAATGTGAAGTATCCATCTCTCTATCCCATAATTGCTACATTACACCCTTCCATGAAGGAAAATACATAACATTTTTGTAGTACCATTGTTACACTGGTAGGTAGATTGGAAAAATGAAAGCAAGACTTCTATCCCTCCCTATTTGTCCACATTCGACACTGACACTGGAAGGTAAACTCTCCAAAATAATAAAAATAACATAAGATAAATGCAAAAGGAAGAATAGAATGTTCTTCATAATCTACTCCCTTATACATCCTATCAATGCTCCACAATGAACATTACAGATGACATCACTTCCAAATCACAGGACTAACATAATGAAAAAATATGCACACACCCTAGCCACCTCAAGATCAAAGAAATCTTGAAAACAAGATTCATAATTCTCAAGTCAAAGTCCAAAAAAGAGATACAAAACCAGAATAAAAGTGAACAAGAGTCATAGTAAATAGGTCACATAAGAAATTGGTGGCTTGGTGTTCACAAAGAACATAAAAATTTCACGATAGTCCTTCATCACATCTAAGTTCATGAAATTGAACATAATAAAATGAAAACCCAATTCACTTCAAGCACAGTGACTCTCACTTGTCACCAAGAGGGAGTAGATGTTTAACGACACCTTGCATCCAAGGGTTGCTAAGAACATAACCAAACTTCTCATGCATCAAATGCAATTTATCTTGATGATCACACATTTCTAAATCCATAATGGAACATGCAATACTTTTGCAAATGAAATCCACGTTCTTCCTACTTAGAATACTAGGTTACTCAATGAACCTCATGAATGTGGCATAAAATAGAAATAAATTCTTGCACAACATGTGCATCACATGTCATCTACATAATAAAAAGACATTTTTCATTGCTATCACAAGCCAAATCTTCATTTGGTAGGCTCTCATAACCTAGTGCAAAAGTCAACCATCCTTTGACTATCTCAATAGTTCAATTTTAATAATACACATATTATACCATCACATGGTTTAAAGTAAATATAATCATAAACATATGAGGTACACAATTTTCTAGTCATTCCATAAACTTTCCATTTTGACAATCTTTAAAGGAATGCAATTTTTAATTCACAATCATGACATGCATAAGGAACATCATATCCTTCTATGTCAAAGGTAATCATAGCTAAGAGATGCAATATGCAACCCATGCCATCATTTCATACAACATAAAGTAAACTAGTTGACTTACAATTGTATGTCTAGCATAGTGAACTCAAGGCCCAAGTGTGGAAGCAAGAGCTCTAATACAATATGCAAGGACTGCCCCTGCACAACCAATACCACATCAGCAATCTCCATAAAATGCGAGAAATTCAATGAGAGTCAAAATCCTTTGAATATTGAATAGTCAACATTAGTTGATTAACTATCATTAACTTTAACAAAAATAATACATATACATATATGCTCAAATTCAAGAAACCATAATCTCATACCAGATTACCAATACCAAATAGTCGATACCAGATGGTCTAACCATGATGATAAAGTTGAAAAGAGCTCCAGAACCTATCTAAGAACACAAGGGTGAGAATACTATAGGAGTGCTTTACCACCTTACCCTAAAGCTATTAAGCTTCCCCAGAGTCTTTCCTGACCTGAAAGATACCAAGCCTAGCATTGAGGGAGACCAAATAGGTAAAACCAAGAAAAGAAATGGAATT
This sequence comes from Cupressus sempervirens, assembly GCA_028749045.1. NCBI lineage: Eukaryota > Viridiplantae > Streptophyta > Pinopsida > Cupressales > Cupressaceae > Cupressus > Cupressus sempervirens. The sequence goes on from CM053789.1 coordinate 547,148,236, forward strand.
GTGAAATACTTTGTCTACAATTCAACTGGACAAATAACACATCCTTGCAAGATAGGTAACATAATTTTTTTTTAGCCAAATGCATGGTGATATATTTTAATCATTTACATAGGAAATTTAATTAAACTTAATAGGTTTCTTCTCATAAGTCCATCAAAAAGGCATATCACACATTAAGGAAAACTCTTAAAAACTAGGATTTCATTAATGGCAGGTAACAAAATCCATCAGCCAACATAATTCTCCATCCTAACTTATCTACAATAATTTCATAGTTGACCACACATCATCAAGAATAACTGCTGCAAGATAATATAACTTTCACATATTACATTGTCACAAAAAACCTATCATGACATACACATTGTATTAACTAGACAATACAAAGACATTCTACATACACATGCTAAGATAATTTTAGTGTTACTGTGGTTACCAACACCACTTCACTAGCGTAAGGAAATACACAACTTTGTCACTAAAGATATATATATATATATATATATATATATATATATATATATAAACAAAATTTTCTCTTCGACTCCTTGGAAGACAAAAGATCACACTCTTCAAAATTACAAATCAATCACTTCAAACTGGATTATATCTACAGCCCTCATAGCTCTTTTCTATCTCTATGTAGTTCAATGTTGTTTCAATTTTGTACCTCTAGGTTTGAAAAGAAAACATCATCAGTATGTATATACTGATTCCAATTCAGCCACACATCCATCATGCAAGTATGAAAGTAAACCTTCCATTATAGAATAAGATGTGTAATAGATTTGTTCAATGTCTAAAAATCTCAATTTAAAAACCATATTGTAGAGAAGAACTAATATCTTCTCCCTGACCTTGGTAGCAGTGGACACGAATAGTTTAATTCCTATTTACCAGTTTGGATACATTTTGAGGATAGCTTAAAGAAGTTTTCATAAGTACTTATACATTCGCTTCAGTCTATGTTCACATATTTAGAAGAATCTATTTGCATCTTTTTTTTAAAAAGTCATCTTCCCAAGTAGACTTACCAATACTACACATACAGTAGTAGAAATAAATTTTAAAAAATAGAGTAATAAATGCTAAATGCTACTCAATCCATTTCAATTATTTGATGCCATTTTTAGTTTTGGCTCAATCCCTCAACTCCAGGCATGTGATGTTATAAATAGTAATCCATTAGTGATTTATTCTTTGAGTATGACATGGAAGAAATTTGTCAACATAGATTTCTAGGTTCCTGAAGTTATTTATCAATACAAGTTTAACTTATGGTTTCTAGCAAAGATGGCCATCATGAGTGATTCCATATTACATTGACCTTAGTTGACTATTGCATTATCAAATTCACTAAATATGTCTCATTCACTAAACACGTATCAAATTCTATTCTCTTTGGCATTGTTCAATAGTTCACCTACTGTTTAGACATCTAAATCAGGGTTTTGGCAGTTTCTTTAGCTTCTAAATGATTCTAGTCTCTATTTTATCAACCATCTATCCAAACCATTCTTAAGATGAAAATGTTTTAGACATTTGAATCAATCATGGACATTACTTTACTAGAAACCTAATGAATGAGTTAAGGTTTTTAACAACAAAGAAGATGGAGCAACATCGATATACCAGTCCTATATCAATAGTTATGTAAATATATCCTTCTATGTTCCCCCATGAATACCACAATATATCATTCAAGGTGCCAGATGACTAATACAAGTTTGTACTAATGGTCAAGCAACGAAAAAGAATGAAAAACCTAGTAAATTCATTGTTTTCGATAACCCCCCTTTCTGTGTAGTCTCTCAATGGTTTCTTCCTCCTTCTAGCCACTGCCAATGTCCCCATTTCACCCTTTCGGCTACTATAGAAGAGAGACTATATTTTTCTCACTTGGTTTGGACTACCACTGCTACCTCATGTAAAAAGAGGACACGTAGACAACATCAACAAAATAGTGTCAGATGGCCACTCTACTGGAAATGGACACATAGATACCCCTGCAATTTATGAGTATCTAAATGATGATTTCATTACCTTCTCCCAATTGCCTATCCTAACAACCAATATTGATAGTTCAAATAGGGCTTGAACCCCAGACATTTTTTCCCTCGATTTCAATGAATTTTGAACAATTATTCATGCTCTTCATTTTATTTCAAAGCAGAAGAACTAGATACATGGGATCAAAACTGACTTCTTCCTCATTGCATGTATTCTAGCTTATTATAAATATGTATCGTAGAAGAGAATTAGGAGAAGGGAATCATGTTCCAATAACTTCCCTCCTTCAATTCTTTTCTAGCGCAACTATATTTGTATGTGACACCCAAGATGACCTCTCCAAACTGAATGGTAACTGACCCAATCTGCTATATCTAGAATTAATGATAATAATTTCTAATCATTAATTATAATTATAAAATCGGTTCATTTTTCCATCCACGTGGAAATGTGATGTCGATTATTCTGCAAGAAGAAGTTGGTTGTGACACTAGATGTGAAGAAATCAAAGAATAATATAACTTAGAAACCTAAAACTTTTAAATTTGTAGCCTCAAAAAATAGTAATCAGATGAAAAGAAGAAGCTTAAACTAATGGTGATAAAGAGGAGCTCTTTTTTTCTTGTAGGAAAGGAAAAAATGACAAAGGAAAATATGCTTGTTTTCCTAAAGCTGAAGGTGGGGTGAAAGAGGCACAACCTAAAATAGATAAAGGGGAGATTTATTCTTACCTCAGGGGAGGAGGCATGGAAGAAGAGATACCTCTATCTCTACAAACAAATAATGAAGAAATTGCACTGGTAAAAGGTAGAAATTAGGAAGAATTAAAGACAATCTTTGAGATTGGAAGAGAAGGACAAGGGAGTGGCCATGTTGGTGGATCTATTGATGAGGCCAAAGATTTTGGGCAATGTGAATGAACCAAAACACACTATGGAAGAGGGGGAAAAAGAGAATGACCAAAATCAAGAAAATATGTTTCCTTCTGGAGTGGGGTACTTATTGGGCTTTGATAAAAAATAATAAAGATTAATCACTTGATGAAGCCAAACAATTCATCAAAAAAATTTAGATCTCATAGATCTCTTTACTATGTCTAAAACTAGGATTGTTTATGTTTTTACTAGTATTAATGTTCATAATCTTACAATTCTATCTAATAAAATTGATATTATGTCCAAACTTGGAAAATAAAACCAAGAAGGGGAATTGAAGAACATGTTTCTATTATTAAAAATCTTGGCACTAAGAAACACATTGTCCAAAGAAGGCAATGATTATTACTAAAAATTTGAAGCCTGATGTAAAGAAATCAAAATATAATGCAACTTAGAAACCTAAAACTTCTAAACCTATAGCCTCAAAAAAGAATGATCATATGAAAAGAAGAAGCTCAAACTAATGGTAATAAAGGGGACATCTTTTTTTTCTTCTAGGAAAGGAAATAATGATGAAGGAAAATCTTCTTGTTTTCCTAAAACTGGAGGTGGAGTGAAAGAGGCACAAACTAAAAGAGATAAAGGGGAGATTTATTCCTACCTTGGGGAAGGAAGTATAGAAGAAGAGATATCTCTATCTCTACAAACAAATAGTGAAGAAATCACACTGGTAAAAGGTAGAAATTAGAAAGAATTAAAGAAAATCTTTGAGACTCGAAGAGAAGGACAAGGGAGTGACCATGTTGGTGGATCTATTGATGAGGCCAAAGATTTGGACAATGTGAATGAGCCAAAAGACACTATGGAAGAGGAGGAAAAAAAAAATGATCAAAATCAAGAAAATATGCTACCTTCTAGAGTGGGGTACTCATTGGGATTTGATAACAATGATAAAGATTAATCACTCAATTAAGCTCAATAATTCATCAAACTTTTTTTATTTTCTTTTAGAGGTGGATATTTTAATTTCATCAATCCTATCTAATGATTATTCTTCCAATATTCGAAATAAAAAAAAAGAAGAAAAAAACAATATCAGATCATTATTGAAGGCATAGAAGGGTTTTCACAAAAATAAGTGGGAGAAAGAAAAAGGAAAAGGAGATTTCTTCCTCCTTGTCATCCCAAAGCGGTATGGCTAGTAGGGGAAGGATAAATTTTTGTGTTAGATCCCCAAATAATTTCCTTGGTAGAAGATCTACAAACCAAATGGGGGAAATAGAAAGCATGCATAATATAGAAGATGGTAAACAAGTGACCATCCTTGACTATGTACTCCTAAAAATGAGGTTTTTTCTATGAATAGGGGATTGAGTAGCCCCCAAAAATAGGATATATTTGGAAATATGATTAGATATCATTAACCTAAGGTGGGTTTAATTCAAGAAACCAAGATGGATAAATGAAAGGCATAAAAACTCAAGATGTTAAAAAATTGTGGTGTGGGTGGAAGAAGCTCTAATGGTGCATCTAGAGAAACTATCTTCAAAGGTAAAGTTTTTATGGTTGAAGTCTTTTTTTATTTTTGTTAAGCTTTAATATATTATATATGAATTCACCTAGGTGGTCCCTAATATTTATGCACCTAGCAATAAAGCTACCAGGAAGAAATTTTAGAATAAGATTGCACTGTCATTTTTTATATTAGTTGGTTAGTGATGGGTTATTTTAATACCCCTCCTAGAAATTGTGACAAAGAAGGAGGAGTTTAGAATCGGCTATATAGAGGACTTAATTTAATGGAATTTATAAATTAGGAAGCTCTTATTTTTGTTGATCTCCAAGTGATTAACTTAACATTGTCTAACACAAGACTGGAATAAGATATGATTCAAGCTATCTTCGATTGAGCCTTGATATCTCATGATTGGATACAATAGTATCTTTCTCCTCTATCCTCTTTCTCTAAGATTGGTTGTGATCACCTTCAAATTATGTTTCTAACCAATCTTTATTTTAGGAAGAAAAAAATTCTATTCATATTTGAAAAATGTAGTTACTTCACCCTCACTTTTAATATATTCAAAACTTGGTGGCATATTTATGTGGATGGCATTAATATGTTTACGGTGGTTTAAATATCAAATTATATTAAATATTATTTTTAAAAATGGAATAAGAAATATTTTAGACACATTTTCAATTCCAAATCCAATATTTAGATTGATCTTAAAGATATTCAAGAAAAAATCTAGTGGTTGGGCTATTTTCCTATCTTGAGTGATGGAGAAAATGAGGTTTTGGCTAAGTATCATGACATCATTAGAAGGGGGGGAATTTTTGAATGTAGCATTCAAGATACATTTGTTTGAAGGAGGAAGAAAAGATTATTAAATTCTTCACATAAATAATTTATTGATAATAGGGTCCATAAGATGTCTTAATAGTTGTCATTTATGGCAACATGTACTCATCATTTCATTTATGTATTTCGAGTTTGAAAATTGTCTAAGTGTTAGATAGTTTGCAGCAATACAAAGACAAATGTGATGTGTATGGATGACACACTTCAAGTTCTCTTATGCACAGTTGAGGAAAGCTTTGTGATAATTTCATGATGACGTGTGCCAGTACAAAGTTGTGTATGGATTGTACAATGCAAGTGTTAATTGAAACACTGGTACGAGTTTTTGACAGAGTGAGACATAGTATATTTGTAATATGAGTTGTATGGATTAAGGAATTAGTTTGGTTACAAAATAATTACTAAGTCATGATGAGTTAACTTTGTGGATACTAATCCATAAGTTATTTTATATTATGTCAAGCTTGTGAAGATAGAAAGGTCGACTAAGAAGTGGATTACTAATTTGGGAAGTATAAGTAATGATCTTATCTTGCGTAGATAAGTGAGGAAAATATGAAAGTTGTATGACATGAGAATTATTGCATGAATAACTTGAAAGTTATATAAGTCTTATGTGATGCAAGATCTGATGTATGATCAGAGAAAGTGTAAATTATAGCAGTAAAAAAGTATTATATGTATTTTTACTCTTACGAAGAAACTTTATTGTATAAATGCATGTTAGGGTAGTGAGTTGTTCTTGGATATATTGTATTTGATATACCAACTCCTAATAGGGTTGATGCAACTCCTAATAGTGTTGATGCTTCTGACAAGGCCTACATCTCTAATAGGGACACAAGACACTATATATACTTCATAGAATCCTAACAGGGTCAATATCATTAATAGGATCATTTTGTTAAGTGAATCATCTTGTGGGCATCGTCCCCACTATGATTTTCTCTTGGCTAGGGTTTCCCTAGTTAACAAATAATGGTATTATGAGTTATCTATGTGTATGGTTATATTTATTGTTCAATATTGTTGGTTTACTTTTATATGCATGTTATAAAGTAATTAAAAATATTCAATTGTGAGCAAAAGTTTGTAGAATACTAATTCAACCTCCCGTTTCTTAGTATTATCTATTTCTAACAATTGGTATCAGAAAATAATTACTTTGAAGAGGCTTAAAAACTTGAGTAAGATACCTATGAATATGGAAAAGTTAAAGAGAAACCTAGAAGAATATCTTGAGCAGATTGACCTTCTTACAGAAGAAAGAGATAACCTGCAAGATTGGTATGAAGTTGCAAAAGTGTACATTGGCAAATTGAAAGACAAGATTGATGATTTGAAATGTAGTAAAGAATAAATTATGTAGAATAGTGATAATGATGAAGTAAGAGATCTCAAGAAAGAAAATAAAATCTTGAAACATGAGCTGAAAATTATTAAACTTAAGTTGAGTCTTAAGACAAATGATGGTAAAAGTGAACCTAATCTAAAATCTAAGGATACAGACCTTAGATCATGGTTAAGTCAATTGACATCTAAATTAGATTATATTAAGATAAATCATGTTGAATTGGAAAAGTATAACATTATTGTAAAAGGAGAGTTAACACAAGCCAAGCAATAATTAGAGAAGCTTTATACAAGTTTTGAGAAAATTGATGAGCAAATATTTCACCAGAGACCTTTTAATGATAAGATAGGTCTTGGATACCTTATTGGAGAAAAATCATCTAAGAAAGTTGAAATTAGAAGAAAAACATATCTAATTATTGAATCTCCGAATGGGTCTAATCTAAGGTAAAATCTAGAACAATTGCATTTGTGGTCAATACACATTTCATGTGTAGTGCAATTTGAAATGATTTAAGGATCGTGAACAAGATTCTATGTACCATTTGTTCATGCAAAGTGTCTCTAGTGAATTGAAGAGCAATTTAACATCGAATTGAAGTGCAAAAAGAAGTGTGTGAAACACAAAGTTGTAGAATCCCTAAATGTAGTTATAAAGGTACTTTATGAAGATTGAATTAATATTTTTTGGTGCTTATAGTCACATTAGGATGGCTAGTCAGATAGTTTACGATGTTAGTGAAAGACCTAGATATGTATTCAAGAAATATCAATTTATTTCACTTATAGACAACCTATTAGGCACATTTTCACAAGTTTTTATAGAATGTGCTTCATGTTGAAGATACTAGAAGCTATATCCACTATAAGATTGAGAGTATAGGTGATGAAGATATTAAAAAGGATTTAGGAGTCATGTGCAACAATGACCTAGAACTCTAAAATTTGAGTATGAACACCTAAGTGAGTTGAACATAGTAAAGTATAAGTTTTATACAAAGTTTGATAATCATCATTGGACCCAACTCATTCTAAGTACGGTACATGATGAAATGTTTTGGTTAGGAGATGCACATTTCATAGTTGATAATGACCTAATTCACAAGGTCATAGGTTTGTGTAGTGCCTACCCCTAGTTCGCATTTCTGTTATCATTGTCAAATTCTTTTAGGTTGATTTTATGCTTTGATTAGCTTTAGAGATACTAGATTTGTAATATTATGATATTATTTCATGACTTTGATTACAAATGTATCAGTTATTGTTGCTTAGTTGATTTCATTCATGTGTCGTTAATGATGTCTTAATGATTCCTAATTAGTAAATGTGGTTTCTTTTGTAACAATGTTAATGTGATATCTTTAATGATGATTATGTTGTATTGATAGAGATGCATTATTACATGTGCGCATTTGATATTAGACTTGTGATTTTTACGATACTTACCCCATACTTGCATGTGTATGGTGCGCGTGTTTATTTTATCTTTCTGTCTGAAGTATTTGATGTGGTTAAGGGAGGGAGTCGTAGTCACCTGCTAGTCGGGATCTACATGATGAACCACTCCCTGCCATTGTCTGTTTAGTTTAGATATATTATATACATGTACATGCTCATCTTTTATGCAGGATGTAGGTACCGGGCATCGAATTCCCTGAATTGCCAGGAAGAGCGTGCCCTATTACAAATACTCAAATGGTGAGAATGGGAAGATAATGATCAGGTCTAATCCTAGCCTTAAGCCTATAATACTTGTCCTGCAAGGAGGACTCGTAACAGACTGTCTACCCTTTTTAAACTCGTGAGTATTTTTTTGCGTATGTTGTTTTGTGAGTCTTTGATGTATTTTCTATTAATTAAGTCTAATTAATAGATTAAATTAATAATTTAATTTAATGGAGAATTATTATGATATTATGAATATTTAATTAATTGAGAAATTAATTAAATATAAAGAATTGGATTGGAAGATAAAAGTTTTAAGATTAAATTTAGAACATGATAATATTTATTTAATTTATTAATAATATATATTTAGAGTTCATTTTTAAATAAATGCTAAATATTATTGTTATTTAAGTTAATAAATATTTATCAAATTAAACGTTCAAAATATATTATAAAAGAAAAAAGATATTAATTTATGGAAAAGATTTAAGTTCGCATGAATGAATTTTAAATATAAGAGATTAATTTAAAAGATAAAAAAACATGTGAACTTAATAAAGTTTTTCTAAGAAAGTGTGCATGAGATTTTAAAAGGTTATTAAATTAATTTAAAGTAAAGTAAAGTGGAAAGTTAAATAAAGTAATTTAATAATTCACTTAAAGTGCGTGAAGGAATAATAAAAGAATATTTTAATTTAAAAAGGAAATTAATTGTGGATGAATGAATTAATTAAATAAGAGACAATTAAATATTGGAGATAAAAGTTAAAGTTTAAATTTAGAACGTGATTATATTTATTTAATTTAATAATAATATATTTAGAGTGCATTTTTAAATAAATGCTAAATATTATTGTTATTTAAGTTAATAAATATTTTATCAATTAAGTTTCTAAAAATGAAATTTAAAAGTGAAAAAATATTTAATTATCATAAAGATTATAGTTCGCATGATTTATGCATGAGTTGAAAATAAAAGAAATTAATTGAAAAGATTAAACATGAGAAATTAATAAAGATATTTAATCGCATTAAGTGCACATGAGAATTATAAGTTATAAATTGATTAAAATAGAAGTTGAGTGGAAATTAAATAAAGAGATTTAATAATCCATTTAACGTGCATGAAAATATGAAAGTTAAGATAAATAAAGGTTGATTTTAGAGTTAATGAAAGGGGATCAAGAGACCTCTGGGGTAAACACACAATTAGTGCCCCGATTTTAGGAAGAGAACTCCTTATCAAAATTTGAGGATTCATTTTTCAAGAGAGATTTTTGGGAGACAAGTTTTCGGACACAGGTTTTGGAGAGCAACTAGAAGGGTTTGGAAAAGAAGAGAATTTGTCATGGCTTGAAGATTTTGCGTAGGAATTTTCATCTAGCTATCAGAGTTTAGCATCAATACGAGGTAGGATTTGAAATCCCGTGAATGCATTTCAATTGAAAAATATCTGTTTGCTCTGTGTTTGTTTGGGTGTTTGAAATTCTATTTGTCGTCTTAATTATTTTTTTTTCAAATCTGATTGATTGAAATTAGTCTCTCATCATTTCTTTTTACAGAAGAAAATTGTAGAGAAAATTAATTTAAATCTCGTAGGGTTTGAAAGAAAAAGGAAATTTTAATATAGCAAAATTTGATCATTGCCCATAATCGTCCCATCAGATTAAGATGATAATTGTTTATTTAAAAAATAAATAAATAAATAAATAAAATAAAATAAAATAATTAATTAATTAAATAAAATAAAATAATTATTTTTCAAATATATTATAAAACATTGGGTTGTTTAGTTTTATTAAATTATGGAATTAATAAAAAAATAAATTAGTATTGAAAGAAAAGAAAAAAAAAATGTTTTACAAATATCATATATATTTATATATAAAAAAAATAATAATAATTAATTATATTTAATTGGGGAGGGGCGGTTAAACCAACCCCAACCCCCTTACCTGTTCAACGCAGGAGACTGTTGTACGTAGTCATACCTGCGACTGCAGTCGTAGGGCCGACTACGACAGCACCCGTGCGCTGCGACTCGTTAATGAGAGCAGACAGCGATTAAAAATCGCTTTATTGTATGTTTTAAAAAAAACAAAATTTTTCTATACGCATTTTTTTTAGATTCAATTTTTCATATGTAAATTAATCATATTTATAATAAGATGTTAGTATGAGATTTTAATATTATTTAAGTATAGTTATTAATAGATTTTAATATATTTATTAATTTAAATTATAATACATTTTAGAATATAGTTAGTAATTAATGAAATTATTCTATTTATAACTGGAGATTAGTGAGAGATTAATCTAGGTATTTATGTAATTATTGATTAATTAATTCAATTGTAATTAAGTTAATTAATAATTGAAGTTACTCAATGAAATTTTAGTTTATCGATAATATTGATTTAATAAATTGTGAGTCATTTTAATTTAAATCAATATAATTATTCCCCTAGTTATTCTTTTTGGAAAATTGATTTAATATGATGAGAGGATAATTTTTATATTTTATTCAAAGAGATGAATAGGTTAATAAGGGTAAACTTTTAAACTTATTACTTGGAACGTGTTTTAAATGGGAAACTGAAACTTTACTTATTATGTCTTTTCAAATCAAACCCAAACTGTGAAATTGTACTGTTTTCTATGTATTGTCTTTACTTGTGGATTTTGGGGTTGACCTAGTTTGACCAGTTTAGGATGTACACCAGAGGCTTTGTCAAATTTCTATTTTACCATTTATGGGGTTGGATGTCATGATGTGTTTTGACTTTCATATTTGAGATTATATTTATGAGTTTTATTTGTGGAGCTTTTATGTGTACTCGAATGGGAGAACCTTCTTGTTATCAGGTTGCCTATTAAGGAACCCAGTTTGATCTTTATGGGTGTTGTGGTATGGGACACAACTGTGTTTTTATGTGCTTAGGAGAGGTTGTTTAGGTACGTGACTTGGGAGTAGCTTGCATAGGGGTCCGGGACCCAAAGTGGTCAGTACCAGGGTAACCTAATGCAAGTTATGTAATAAGTGATAACCTAGTAATTAAAACTTTTGGGGGGAGAACACACTAAAAAGATAAATTAGAGATTTTTGATCTACCCATGCCTTTAGTGCTTGTATAGACTAAGGATGGGAATGAGATGAGTGCCTCGTCTTCTTAAGAGGGCTTTCTAGTTTCCATATGTGTGATGTTGAGGGTTCAGGGTTCAGAGTAACCAGTCCAGGGTAACTCAACGCTTGAGGGTCCGAGGTCTCTTAAGAGATCAGTCTAGGGTAACTCAAGCAGCCATGTGATGAAACTCCCTAGTATGTAGCCTGAGTCTCCTTTGTAGATCTTTGTGGATTTTGTGTACCTCTGGTGCTGTACTTATTGTTGGATGTGGTGTACTTTTTATTGTCGCATGTGTTTATTATGGATATTTACTTTCATTGAGGATGATTGGTGATTCATGGATGTTGTACTTTTGACATGTGGCTTTTGACTTGAGGAGGATTATCTTTTGTTGACTTTATCTTGTGATTTTGGTATTTGGTTTATACTTGGTTCGTGTATGATGTTTGGTTATGTGGTGTCGGTATTGGATTGAGTGTTCTTACTTTTGGATTATTTTATCTTCTTGAGTAGCATGTGTTACCTTTGAGGTAGTTTTGGCTATTAGGGGTACCTTGCCTAGGAATGTTTTATGTTTGATAGCCGTATGTGGATCATTCATTATCTTCCCTGCACGGTGGGAGTGGAAGCCTGACTAGGTAACCACGCAGTTGGGAGGTAGTGCCTTCTTACCATTTGGGTCCCCCTTCACATTGCTAGCTGTTGGATGTTCGTTGCAGAAGATGTACCTTTATCATTCTTATTTCTTATCTTAGAGACTTCTTTTCAAATGATGTATATATGTTATCATGTATTCTGATGTATTGAATATATTCTCACATACCCTGCGACATGTGCAGTGGATGTTATTAATTGGATGTACTTTCATTGTATTGTTTATACTTATGCATTTGCTTATGCGAATGTGTATCTGTTATTCCTTTATGATCTTGAGGCATTGTACTTGGAACTTAAACTAATTAATTTAAAATTATTAAATGTGACTCAACGTAAAGGAATCCTTGAGGAATTGAAACTGTATCTGTAATTGCAAATGTGTATTTGATATGTATGTTCTTATTGCTTCCACATTAATGTTATTTGATGTTGTTTAAACTTTTAAAAAAAAAATAGTTCAGTAAACATTGTAACATCTTAGGTTTAATTCTCTTGGGTTCCCGAGCGGGGCGTTACAGTTTGAGTAATGAGGGATGCAATGGTATAAATGATAAGAATGTGAGAAAGACTATTGAGGCCAACCTATTTACAAAATTTTATGGAAGGAACATGAAGGTAGACATGATTCAAGATAGAGGAGTAAAAGTTTTGAGTAAGATATTAGGGTAAAACTTTGACCATGGGTCGAGGGTTAACTCAGTACCACTTGGATTCTTGCATGGCGCATATGTAATGGTAGTTTAGGGAAGAAAATTAAATATGTGTGAAATTATCAAATTACAATTGTTATACAACATTGCCAAACTGAAGAAGACCAAGATCATTTATTTATCTATGCAACAAAGAAGTTCCCAGGAATGAATAATTGGGAGAGGAATGAGTGTGAAATGAATATGGTGACTCAATGCTATAGATAAAGGGTAGGAAGTGTTAGAGACGGTGACATTGATAGAATGATGGAGGACTTCTAGAATAAGATGAAATAAATGTACAAAATACCTTCCTCCATGGTGAAGAAATACAAGGGTGATATATTCTTCATGGTGGAAATTCATAACACCTACATGGAAGCTATGGAATCAAAGGTAAATTTCATAGAGCCTATGGGATATGACATGAGCCCAAAACTTATTGAAGGGTATGCATAGATCATACTCTAATTTGAGGATACTGAGTTCCCTAGATAAGGAACCTATGAGGAGAAGATGAGAATAGCTTATTTGGAATTACACAACAAAGAGATTAAGAAGAAATTGGAGAAAGTAATTGATTCCATTATTAAGGAATTAGGTATGAATCATGAAGAAATCAATGAGGTGAAAGGTATTACACTAGAAATGAAGGCAAGTGGGAAATTTGAAGTGATAGTAGCAACCCCAATTGTTGTTGTAGGACCTTTAGATGATGTAAACATTGCAAAAACATGTGCACAAGCCCCTATAGAAAAATATGTAGTAGTGGTGTAAGTGCAACTAGTTAGGACAAGAAGCGATCAGCCAAGGAGGTAGCCAAAGGGGGAAATACTTGTTGCATAGAGGAAGCTAGAAAGACTAGTAAAAGTTAAGCAAGGACTAACACCATCCACCAAGAAAAGGGTTGAGAAAACCTCAACTAGACTAGGAAAGAGAAGGAAGACACTAAACGTCAGTGATTCTAAGGATTCTAAGGATGAAACTGAAGATAGACCAGTGGAGCAAGCCACACAAGAAGGTAGACCATTAGTGGGGAAGAAAGCATGCAAACCAAAGGTAGAAAACCTTAATGTGCAAATTATTAATGATGACAATTTTGTATAGTTGAATAAATATAATAGTTTGTACAATAATATGGATAGAAGGCAACTAGTGAATGACATAGTGAGGAACATGATTCTAAGGTATAAGAGGTTTGGAAATATTGAGAATAAGATGCTAGAATACAATATATAATACATTATTTATTAGGAAAAAAAGAGTTACAAAAGAAGACACAAAGTTGAGAGAGACTATGATAAAAAATTGTGTGAAGTAAGCTCTAAGGAGGATTTAGAAAATTTTTTGAAGGGTGTTGAGCCCTTGCCAAGGAACAAAAGAAGAGAAATTCTTCTGATGGGAGGAAAAACTATGAGGATGTGAGGAAAAAAACATAGGAGGTCACTGTGAAATACATGACCTCTATGCCTACAGTAGCAAAGGTGAGTGTGTAGTTCAAAGTTGAAAGCCCAGTTTATGTGCAAGCAAGAACAACTTCTAGTGATGAGGAAGACTTATAAGAGACACAAAAGGCACTCTCACCACTACACATTGTTATGAGTACTAAATCCATGCAAGTAGAAAATACACATATCATAGTGGATATAAAAGAAAACCCATTTGCAGCTTATGGCTAGTCCATTATTAGCAATATCACAACATACACCAGCTCTGAAGAAGAAGAAGAAGAAGAAGAAATAGGTTGAGGAAGAGAAGAAAGAAAAGGAAAAGAGGAGAGAAGAAGAGAGAAAGAAAGAAACAAAGAAGATAGTAGAAGAAAAGAAAAATAAAGAAGAGGAGGAAAAGAACAAGTAGATAGAAGAAGAAAAGATAAAGAAAGAAGAAGAGGAAAAGGAAGGAAGAAAGAAAAAGCAAGAGGAAGAAGAAAAGAAAAGGAAAAAGGAGAAAGATGAGAGAAATAAGTAAGAGGAAGATGAGAGCAAGAAGAAAGAGGAAGAGGAAAGAAAGAAGAAAGAAGAAGGGGAAAGGAAGAAAGCAGAAGAAGGTACAAAGAAAGCAGCTGAGAAATTGGAAGAAGAGAAGAAGAAGTCCAAGGAAGAGAAGAAGATTGAAAAGCTAAAAATAGTTACATTCATTCTCATAGTAACTCTAGTAGAAGAAGAAACAATAATAGAACCATCTAAAAATAATGATGATCAAAAGGGATTGATAAGCTCATTGAGAAAATTGTTTGAGAAGAACAAATCAGTAAAGTCTTTGGAGAAGACACTACCTAAAGTCTTGGATAGAATGTAGAAGAAAGTTACCACAACTGTACCTAATCTGGACTTATAGTCAAAGGCCAAGGAATTTGTGAAGACCTTTGATGAGCAGTTCACAACTTTAGCTAAGTTAACTTCAATGTAAGCACAAACAAAGCATGATACATCACTATTTGCTGTAGTGTGCACAAATGTGAGAAATGACTTGAAGAAACTGGATGTAAGAATCAAGGAGTTAATGAAACATATCTATGAAGGTAACAAGTTGTATGGATAGTGCATACTATTATACAAGTACCTGATAGACTTTTGGAGTCAGATAAAGGGTAAGTTGAGTAACCTTGATATACTTACTACAAAACTATAGCTCCCCAAGACTAGTATTGAGGAATATGGAATAGAAGTGGAGAAGATCCATAGTGAGATTAGAGGCTTGGAGTTTGATCAGGAAAAGACAACAAAAAGGTTCTCTAGTCTTAGAGAAATTATGTCATTGAAGATAATTATTTGGTAAAGGCAACTGGAAGAATATCTTACAACAAAGGCTTCCTATGGCAAGTTTTTCTATACTGGCTTGAGTGTATTTCAAGTAGTATCTTATGCACTATGCACACTAATCAATATTTATGATACAGTGAAGGAGAATTATAAGAAGTGGATAGATTAAAAATTGTATATACAAATTATCTTTCAAGGATATCAATTTGATCAACAATAGGCCAAAATTTGTTTTGCATATAGTTTTTGACACCTTTTCCATTGATGTTAAAGGGAGAGTAATTATGTAAAGAAAATTATATGTTTTTAAGTAGTAAAGGGGAGAAGTAATATATGTAAGGTAATGTATATGTAATGGAGAGTATACCTACGTATCATTGTAATGTAAATGAATGATAAGGAATGTAATGATCCATCAAAACATTAATACAATTGTTATGTTTTGAGGGAAATTTTGTTTAGTTACTTTTATTTATTTTTGTTATGTATACATCATTTTTGGGAAATAGTCAATTTTCCCAAATTTTGCCACTAATGTCAAAGGGGGGAAATTTTTGGCAATATGGTTAGTAAGATGTCTTGATAGTTATCATTTATGGAAATTTTTATTCAACATTTCATTTATGCATTTAGAGTTAGCAAATTGTCTAAGTGTTAGATAGTTTGTAGTAGTACCGAGATAGATGTGTTGTGTACAGACGACACACTTAAAGTTATATTATGGGAAGTTGAGGAAAGCTTTATGAAAATGTCATGATGATGTGTGCCAATGCATAAATGTGTATGAACAATAAAGTGTGAGTTAAAATTGAAACACTAGTATGAGTATTTGATAGAGAAGAACATAGTATATCAGTAATATGACTTGTATGACTTAAGGAATTATTTTGGTTACAAATTAATTAATAAGTCACTATAAGCCAACTTTGTGGATACTAATCCATAAGTTAGTCAAGATTTTGTCTTGCATAGATAAGTAAGGAACATATGAAAATTGTAAGACACACAAACTATTATATAGATAACTTAAAAGATATATGAATCTTATATGATGTGAGATCTAATGTATGATCAGAGCAAGTGTAAATTAAAGTAGTAAGAAAGTATTGTATGTATATCTACTCTTGTGAAGAAACTTTATTGTATAAATGCATGTTAAGGAAATGAGCTCTTCTTTCATACAATGTATTTGATCTACCAACTCCTAATAGGGTTGAAGAAACTCCTAAGAGGTTTGAGGCTTCTAACAAGGCCTAGTCCTCTAAAAAGGACTTGAGATGCTATATGTACTTCATAGACTCCTAATAGGGTAAATATCCTTAACATGGTTTTTTTAGTGAATTATCTTGTGGGAATCATCCCCATCAGGGTTTTCCCTTAGCCAGGGTTTCCCTAGTTAACAAATAATGGTGTTTTGAGTTCTTTATGTGTAATGGGCACCCTGGAATGCCCAAAATCTAAACCAACTGTCGAAATAGATTTTTCATTGCAAATTGAAGATGGAACCGATGCTGAAATTATATTCATTCTCAAAATAATCAAATCAAGTACAAATAAATGTATTCCAAAGGCCAAACCCCAAGGGAATGATGTCTAGAATGTTACAAGAGAGGATGGACATCCTCTATTGCCAAGAAAGATATGTAGCTCATACATCCAAGATCTTATCAAATGTCATTTACAAAAATCCAATGCTCAACAATGAGACTCTCACCCCTATTTATCGTTTCCCTTCACCCTTCTAGAAGGAACTAAAACATTAATTAATTGCAAGTGCTAGAAGCTTCCCCCTTCCAATAATTAATGCACTCTCTAGAAACTCCTCCCTTGCAATAGAAAAATTAATTGTGCTTCTACAAAATTAAATTACTAGAGGCTTCTACCTTTCCAATAATTAATACACACTCTAGAAGCTTCCTCCTTGTAATGCAATAATTAATTAAATATAAAGTCACCTTTTAATTTTTAATTTTAATTTATTTAATGAATTTATAAGAAATTAATTTAATTTCCACTTATGCTCCACTTAGACTTTGGAGAATGTGAAGGCTAAAAGATGGGGTCATTACAGTTCGCCCTCCTTGAAATTGCTTGTCCTCAAGCAATCTCAGTCCTATTTGCTGTAGCACCTCCTCACTCTCCCAAGTAGCATCTTCCTCTGGTAGATATCTCTATTTGACTAAATATTATTTAATCAACTTGTTTCACAAAGTCCTTTCCCTAGTATCCAAAATAGCCTCAGGAATTAATATGAGCTTTCCCTCCTCATCTAATGGTAGTAATTCTATTGAAGGCACAACTCTTTGACTGATGGATTTCTTAAACCTTGAAACGTGAAACACATTATGTACTTGACTACCCTTTGGAAGCTCAATCTCATAAGAAACCTCACCCACATTGCGAATCACTCTGTAGGGACCTGTTACCTTTCGCTCACCCGCCAAAGCCCACAAGATCTTCTCCGTTAGATTTCAGCAGGATCGACGGTCGGCGCGATCTCGTCATTAGAGATGCATGGGAAATAGCATCAGCGACATCGCGCCCAATTGACGTGTGTCTAGTGGGTCCGACGGGCGGGCTACAACGGAGGGCGGGTCGGGAAAGTTTTTTGGCGCCGCAGGCGCTATGTCGCTATCGCATGCCGGCCGGAAAACCCCCATAGCGACATAGCACCCAGTCAAACATAAAGGTGCGGTCAGCGCGTGAAGAGGACTACTAGGGTGGCAAAGGGGAGGAAAGTGATTTCCCCACGTGGCCCAGTCAGCATGTGGACCTAGTTGACCTTTTTGACCCTGCTATTTCGTGAACCAAAAAGGATAGAAATCATTTATTTATTTTTTTCAGTGGATCTGATTTCATAATCAATTGCCACCAACTTAGAGTGAATATCAGGTTCAGAGGGACACTCCATCTATCTAGTCGATCCATCTACCATGTCAGGGAATGTTGTGGCACCGTTTCTATCTTCTCCAGGCTCTTTCTCAGAAAGATATGAGATTTCTTAGTATGCAAGCCAGGATTCAATCAGATCTTCGGTTGGATTCTCAGGATGGAAAGTTAATGCCAGTAGGTGAGAAGTGAATGTAATGCAGAGATCTTCAGTTATGCCTAATCTATAAAGGAAATTTGGTGACTTGTTCTTAGGGTCGATTCTTCCTGATTTTTCTCTGCTAGTGCTTGCAGACCTACAGTGTAGAATCCTTGTGTCTCTGAGCTACATAGCATCCTGTGTCATTCTTTTCAGTGGTCAATGTGTATGTGCTTCATTTTTCCTCTCATTGATACATTATTGAGATTAGTGGTCCACATACTGTATCTATCTTTGGCCTATTGGATAATATACAAGTGAAATCTTCTTTTCCTGGTGTCATTTAGTTGGTTTTCTGATCTGTATGTGATTATTGATCGATATAAGTCTGGACGTGTATGACTTTTGGATGTTACCCTAGTTCTGTAAGTGCATATATGGGCAAGAATGAGTCTGAACACTCTGTTTTGGTGCATCACCACCTTAGATTAGACTAGGTAGATTTGCTTTGGTGCTCTCTTTCTCCCTTTTTCTTCTGAGAATAGATAGGTGTGCCCTGACAGTAAGAGGAAGCCGGCCTTCTCAGGAGACTCAACCTCGTAGTTCAAGTCCCACAGCTTGGAGGTTGTTTCCATGTTTCACTAGGTTGTCCTCGCACATAGGCCTTGGACAAGGGTACAAACCTAAGTGACAACAGGACCATAAAACCTAGGCTTCAACTTCTTTACTCCACTTTTCTTGAGTGATGATTGTCTATATGGTTGTAGCCTCAGGTAAACCATATCCCCAACCTCAAAACTATGCTCTATCTAGTGCTGGTCCACATAAAATTTCTACTGATTTTGGGCTTGTTGTATATTCTCCTTGAGCACCCTCAAAATATCCTGACTATCTTGCAAGAAGTGTTTTTCTTTGGGCACTCTACTATCCCCCAAAACTAGATCCATGAAGTTAGGTGCTTTATAACCGTACGGTGCCACGAATGGAGTCATCTTGATGTACATATGAGAAGTGGTCTTATAAAATTACTCTCTCATACGTAGCCATTTGACCCAAGCCCTCTATTGTGCAGTCACATAGTTCCTTAGATATCCTTCCACCCATTTATTCACAATCTCTATATGCCCATCTATCTATGGATGATAACTAGTGCTAGGTGTAAGATTTGTAACACACAACCTAAATAGTTCCTACCAAAAAGTACTCATGAATTTACTATCCTAATCACTAACAATGAAACTAGGTAGCCCATGTAACCTGAATATCTCTTTGAAGAAAAGTTTAGCCACCTATGCTACTGTGTAAGTGGATGGAATAGAAAAGAAATGAGAAAACTTCATTAGCCGATCAACTATCACATAGATGCAATATTTCCCTTGTACTCGTGGTAACTTGGTAATGAAGTCCATAGAAATACTTTTCCATTTCCTATCTAGAATGGGCAAAGGCTATAACAACCCTGCAGGATATGTGTGATCTCCCTTATTTTGTTGGCAAATTGCACACTCCCTGACATGCTTATGAACATCATCCTTGAGCCCTTTCCATTTAAACTACTCATGGATCTACCTGTAGGTCTTAAAGACCCCTAGATGTCTAGTTGTAGGTGCATCGTGAAATGCCTTCAGTATTACCTCCCTAAGTTTTGATGAAGGAATCAAATATATCCTACCCTAAAAATTTATCAATCCATCCATCACCAAGTAACGATCATCATGTATGGTGCTTGCAATTACTCCAGAAGCCAAGTGTCCCTCACATACTCTTGTATGATCTTATTTCTCCAATCTCCTGTAATCTCAACTAGAGCACAAATATGAAGTCTCCTAGATAAAGCATCTACCACCACATTCTTCTTACCTTTGACAAACTCAATGTCAAAGTCATAGGCCTATAACTTTGTAATCCACTTCTATTGTCTATCATTCAAATCATGTTAGCTCATGAAGTATTTGATGCTATTGTGATTGGTTTTGATAAAAAAATTTCCCCCAACTAGGTAGGACCAAAACTTAGCCAATGTATGCATTATAGCCAACATCTCTCGATCATAGATGGAATGGCTCCTCTCCAATCGACGAAGCTTCCTACTCTCAAAAACAATGGGATGCTTCTCCTGCATCAAGACCGCCCCAATCCCATCTCCTGACACATCAAAATGAAGCCCAAATGGCTTTGTGAAATCTAGTAGAGCTAGTATTGGACATGATGACATCACCTTCTTGAAATGATTGAAGCTTCTCTGAGCTGCCTCTGTCCATGTGAAGGCCCCTTTTCTGGTAAGGTCTATCAAGGGTGCAACGACCTATGAAAATATTTTAACAAATCTCCCATAAAATTTGTAGAGACCAAGGAATCCCTTAAGCTATGTAAGATTCATAGGAGTAGGCCAATCAACAATAGCCCTAATCTTTTTAGGATCTACCTGAATTCCATCTGCGCTAATGATATGCCCAAGGTATAGTAGCTCAGTCATCCCAAACTTGCACTTAGATTCCTTGGCATATAGTGACTCTTTTTCCAAAGTGAACAACATCATCTCAAGATGTTGTAAATGCTCCTCCCAAGTATTATTGAAGACTAAAATTTCATCAAAGAAAATCAAGAAAATCCTCCTAAGCTACTCCTTGAATACCTGATTCATGCAACTGTGGAATGTAGCAAGGGCATTTGTTAGCCCAATTGGCATAAGCAAAAACTTGAAGCAGCCATAGTGACACCAAAAAGCTATCTTCTCAATGTCCTCCTCCCTCATCCTGATTTGATGATACCTTGACCACAGATCAATCTTTGTAAAAAAGCATGCACCAGGTAACTGATCAATTAGCTCATCTATTCATGGGATGGGATATCTATTCTTAATGATCTTCTTATTTAATGCCCTATAATTGATGCACATGTACATTGTCCCATCCTTCTTCTTTACCAACACTACTGCGAAAGCAAAAGGGCTCTTACTAGCCCTGATATGCCCTATTTCCAACAAATCTTTAATTGCCTTCTCTATCTCATCCTTATGTTTCTTAGGATGACAAGAAGGAGTAATCACGACTGGCCGTTTGGCTCCCTCCTCGAGCTCAATAACATGCTCTATCCCCCTATCAGGAGGAACCCCATGCGAAATCTCGCCAAATACCTTAGTGTGCCTATCAAGTATCTCTTGGATATCTGGCAGATGACTCTTCACTTGTGGCTCTTGTGAAGTTGGCATAGTGAAATATTTTTCTGCCCACTCTATGTTATTATGCCAAAAAAGTCTCTGCATTCTCCTCAGGGAAACTACTCTACAACTCCCATCTAAAAGTCTTCTAAGTACAAGAGTTCTTCCCTCATGTTGAAACTTCATCTCCAATTTCACTAGCTTAAGTGTGATCTCTACTAGCGAGGCCATCCATACCATGCCGAGGATGACATCATAATCTCCCATGTCTACCACATAGAACTCATAGCCATCTCCAAACCTGATGTGAAGATTAGATATCTTTTAAGTGCATAATAGTTTGTCACCATTAGCTACCATAACTCTAAATCTAGTGTGCTCCTTAGTCTATAGACCTTCTTGGCTACCAATTGTGCATCTATGAAATTATACGTAGTGCCAGTGTCAATGAGTGAGATCACTTTCTACTCTGGGATAGTACCTCTAACCTTAAATGTGATTACCTTCCAAGCCCCCATTAATCGTGCTAATGACTTCTCATCCTCAGGAATGCTTCTCTCCTCTATAGTGCTATCCTCATCTAAATCAAAGTGTTGATCCTCCCTCTCTGACTATGACTCTTCTGTTGAGAAATACTCCATTTGATTTGCCATAGCCTTAAGAGGACACTTATGAGATAAATCCCAAGGCTCTCTGCAATGAAACAATAACTTCTTCTTTCTTAAATCATTCAAGGTGTCATTATCCAACTTATCCCTTTTGGGCTAAGTATCCTTGTGAAAAGGTTTTTTGTCCTTCTCCTTGTACTTTTTCATATAAGATTCCTTGTGCTGAAATCTACTTCTAAATGAAGAAGGTGCTAAGTCATGAGCCTTTTTAGTGGCCACCTGCAACATAGCTGGGTCATGCCCCTTGACCCAACATCACAAGGGTTCTGAGAGTTCATACATAAACAACACTACCAACCTCCTCTATGAAATATCTATGACCAACACAACTAAACTCTAAAACTCATTGATATATGTCTCAATCGATCCCCACTACTTGAGTAGTACCAACTCCTTAAATTGTAATTCGAGATCCTTGGTATCAAATCTCTCTATGAGCTTCTCAATTAACTCCTTGTAAATGTGATCTAATTATGTCCCAAGGTTACCATGCCATGGTGCCACCACTCATGTGCCAGTCAATCCAAGTGAATAGGCGTATACTTTATAGCCTCCTCTTCAGGCATAGGATTCAACTGCAAGTATGTATCCATCTTCTCCACCCAAGCTCATGTGGTCATCTTCCCTAAAGCATCATAATAAGGTAAAAAAAGTTTCCCAACTTTCTTTTTTAGCTCAAGTTTTTGACTTCGTCCTCCTGATCTGGTCATGTGTCTCATCCTCAAGTCCAAATAATCTCTGAGAGAAATTTCCACCTAAAACTTTGGTCTACTAGCTTCCCAATCCCTCCTGAATTGATCATGTAACTCCACAATCTGTAGTTCATTAATCGGCTGAACTGGATCTCTAAGTGGGAAGATGGATAAAAGAGGTGTCGAGCTAGTTGTTCGAGCTAGGCATGTAACATGTCTAAAATTATCAACCTCATTTCCATTATTGTCATGTTCATTACTACCATTAATGTTGTCTTATCCTCCATTATCATTGCCCCTATTATTGTTGTTTCCATTGTTGGCATCACCTGGATTAATATTGATGCCCATCTATCTAGCCATTAGCTACAACATCATATACATTTGCCTATTTTGCTCCTGTTGCATCATATCCATACACCTACTCTGCTCCTATTGCATCCGCTGCCCCTCCTCTAATGTACCCAGTAACTTGAACATTACATATTCATGATCTAGACTGGTATTCCTATCATCTTGGTCACCTATACTATTGTCTTGTTCAAATAATGTCTCCTCTGTGTCTATATGACTAGATTGTATGTCCCTCTGCATGTATGAACTACCTTGTTCATTCTGCAAGTTTGAACTCCTACATTGTCTTACTCTTGTATTGCAAAAATTATAAAGCCCTTGTCACATACTCAAACATAAATTCTTAAGATCTCCATAGGATGGCAGGTCTTATAGCTTTGATACCACTGTAATGGGCACCTTGGAATGCCCAAAAATTGAACCAATTTCTGAAATAGATTTTTTAATGCAAACTAAAGATGGAACCAATGTTGAAATTATATTAATTCTCAAAATGATCAAATCAAGTACAAAGCAATGTATTCCAAATACCAAACCCT
Source organism: Cupressus sempervirens (assembly GCA_028749045.1). Classification (NCBI taxonomy): domain Eukaryota; kingdom Viridiplantae; phylum Streptophyta; class Pinopsida; order Cupressales; family Cupressaceae; genus Cupressus; species Cupressus sempervirens. The sequence continues at coordinate 547,172,184 of CM053789.1, forward strand.
AAGGGAATGACATCTAGAATGTTACAAGAGAGGATGAATTTCCTCTATTGCCAAGAAAGATATGTGACTCACACATCCAAGCTCTTATCAAATGTCATTCACAAAAATTTGATGCTCAACAATGAGACTCTCACCCCTATTTATCCTTTTCCTTCACCCTTCTAGAAGGAACTAAAACATTAATTAATTGCAAGTGCTAGAAACTTCCCCCTTCCAATAATTAATGCATGCTCTAGAATTTCCTCCCTTGCAATACCAAAATTAATTGTGCTTCTAGAAAATTAAATTACTAGAGGCTTGCACCTTTCCAATAATTAATACACACTCTAGAAGCTTCTCCCTTGTAATAAAATAATTAATTAAATTAATTAAATATAAAGTCACCTTTTAATTTTTAATTTAGATTTATTTAATGACTTTATAAGAAATTAATTTAATTTCCTCTTATGCTCCACTTAGACTTTGGAGAACATGAAGGCTAAATGATGGGGTCATTACACTATGTGCATTGTTATATTTACTATTCAACATTGTTCTTTTACTTCCATATGCATGTTATAAAGTAAATAATAATATTTAGTTGTAGGTAAAAGTTTTTAGAATACCGATTAACCCCCCTCGAGTATTATCTATTTCTAACATACTCTTAAACATAGAGCTAGCAATTAGATTTCTTCTCTCATTTCTAATGGAAGAATATTGAATAAAGGTGAGGACATTACTATATAAATATTTTTTTTTTCCCTACTTACTAATAAATTTTCCCTTAACTTGGAAAATTGGGAAGTGCATCTTACTCTTGTCTCACTAATCATCATTAAAGTCCAAAATTACATTCATATGTACATTCACTACTATAAGGAGATTACAAAAGTCATTTCCTCTATTCAAGGGGGAAAACTGTCAGGCCTAAATGGTTTCAAAATTATTATTTTTTCAAAATAAGTGGCACATTTCTAGTAAGGACTTTTTAGATTTGGTGAAAGAGTTCTTTAGTTCTCAAAGAATACTAAAAGAAATAAATATCACCTTACTTGTGTTTATTCCTAAGAAACATATGGATGATAAAGTGGATTCCTTTAGGGCCATAAACTTATGTAATTAATTTTATAAAATAATTTATAAAGTTAAGAAATATGATGTTCTAAAGTTGTTCTTTGACCATATCTCTCCCTGTAAAAATGAGTTTCTTTTTAGGAAGTTTTTGATTAAGAAAAATGGGTTTTATAGGGATCCTGAATCCCAAAAGTTTTTACAAAACAACTGGTAGCATAATATTGAATAAAATCTAGATGCAATACTTCTGCCTACATAAGGCCAACACAAAAGATAGGCCAATGAACAAAAAATGAAAGCCAATATATCAACTAACAGAAGGACATGATAGGAAATAAAACCCTTACTATTCAATCTTCCTATCAGTTTCTTGCATGGTTTCAGTTACTTCATTAGCACTCTGGATCTCCACAGTCATGCACTCCTAGTTTAGATTAGTAGCATGTTCCACTGGGCCCTTGGTCACATTCATTTCCCCCTCAATTTTCCTGGATTCCTCATTGACCCTTTCATCCTTTTCCCAACCAATGCCCATGTTTTTCAAAGATTCACCCATGCTATTGATGTTCTCATTAAGAATGTTCAGAGTGGAAATCACCTAATTAGAAAGATTCTAGTATGATATCTCCATCCTTTTCACCCTTTTCTCGACCATAGAAATACCATCCTCCTGCTTGACTATAGAACCTTGGTCACTACTCTTCCTTTGGCCTTCCTCCTGGCACCTTTTCTCCTTGAGCTCTTCAATCTCTTGAAACAACCACTTAATTGAGTGAAAGTTATCTGTCATACTATTTTTGGCATTATTGAGTAGGTTTAGCCCTATCTCCCTTGCACTATCCAAAATTACTACCAAATCCGGATCTATGAGTTCCTTGAAATGAAGTTTTCCCTTGTCTTTGAGAACTTGAGGATTCATTATCTTTCTGAATATCCCCATTTTTGCCATTTTGGTATTGAAGTTTCTCCACACCCTCCTCAGGTCCTTCATTATCTCCTCACCACTATCTTCCACCAAAATCTCTTTTATCTTCTTCTGGGGTGAAGAGAGGGAAGGGGAGGGGCCAAAAATCTCTAGTGTCTCATCGCTTCTCCTTTCCAGAGGCATATACTCATCAGCCTTCCTTTTCTTGGGATTCCTAGGTAGAATAGTGATATCCTCCTCCATCTTCTCATCATCTAACTCCATTTCCTCCTCATCATCATTATACTCCTCCTCCCTCTATTCCACAAGATTAGGTGTTAGTCCTTGGGGGCTCTTTCTACATGGAACAATACTAGTAGAGGGAGAGACTCATCCATCTTTCTAGCTGTTCACCATTAGCTTAGTAATCTCTTTGTCAAAACCATGGAGTTTTTCAATGTACCTCACTATTCTACGCTTCTCTAGTCTATTCCAGACCTTCGTTCTTTTTCTCCATTTTTCCACCTCCCCAATCAGCTCCTTTCTACTCCTCTCCCCAACCATCTTGATCTCCTATGAAGCCCTACAGTAGTACTTCAACCCTTTATAGTATTCTTCTTTTTGAGTTTCTTGATTCACCAAATCTTTTCCACGTCTAGCAGTTTTAATGGAAGATAGAAATAAGACCCATAAAATGTGTTAGAAGTACATGAAATGATGGCATCTCATAACCTCCACTTGATTCTTAAAACCTTTTCTTTCATGCCATCCAAAATATCTTTCCATTATTAACTCTAGATTACCTTTGTACTCCCCCAGATTCATTCTAGAAATAGAATATCTTTTATGACCACCAAAAAGTTCTCTACTATGCCACATCATCATCATATTTTTTGTGACTATCTCATTCGCAAACTTGTCCGCAATAGAGTTTGCCTATCTCTATATACATGGCTGACGTGGAACCTTTTGAATTTTTCCAAATTAGCTCAGATCTCCTCCACCACATTAGCAATGGTCTAGGAAGGATGGGAGCATCCATTTAAACAATTTATTATATTTAAAGAATCTCCCTCTAACCAAAGGTTCTCAATCCCAATAGCAAGAGCTAGCTTGACAACATGAAAAGCCACACTGGCCTCTGCATAGTGGTTAGTCCGAGTCCCTAAATGATTGGAAAAGGCTATTACACCAATCCCATGACAATTTCTAATTATTCTCCCATAACTAGCTGGGCCAGGTTTCCCTTTGGTTGTGCAATCGAAGTTGGCTTTATGCCATTATTTTTGGGGGGGGGGAGGGAATCCACTTAGCCTCTTGTCTTTTCACCTCCCTATCCTTCTTCCTTTCCATACTATTTCCTCCTGTAATATTTCCCCCCTTTCTAATAGGAAATTTTTCTCTCATAGAACTATCAATTTTATTTGTGAGAACAAATGTAGGAGCTTCCCTTTCTCTAAAGATACAATTATTTCTCTCTTTCCATATTCCCCATCAAAGATGTGTAAGATTCTAGGAGAAAATCATTTGTGTCTTCATGCCTTTATGCAAACAATTCCATTGACCAAAGAAATCCTAGATGTTTTCTGGTTTACACCAACTAACCCCATAGCTCTTAGTCATAAGTTCCCAAACCTCCGAGGAATAGGGACAATGAATAAAAATGTGATTAACTATATCCAATTCATCCTTACATAGATTTCACCTATTAGGAATGTATTGAACTCTCTTAGCAAGGTCATCAAGGGTGAGGATTTTGTCTTGCAACACCAGCCAAAAGAAAATGTTGATTTTAGGGATAAGACCAATTATCCAAGCCTTATCCCAAATGGGTTTTTCCATCCTATTCCAAAGTGAGAAATAGCTAGAAGCAACTAAATATAACCCATTAGTATTGTCTCCCACAGTAAGTTCATCCCTCTTGTTCTTTAAAATCATAGCATTTAGAATAATCATTAGAGGTTTGAGATCCTGAGATACTAAAGACAGGTCTTTCCACCCACAATTTGTTCTATAGTCACTAACTTTCAATACAAATATCGTTATACAAGAGTCAATCCATATCTCATAATTAGGGAAATCTATGAGAAGCCCCTGACTTGACCAATTATCTTGCAAGAAGAGAATGCTTTCACCATTCCCCACTTTCCATATTGCCTTTGATTTGGCCAAAGATCTTGCCTTAAGAATCTCATTCCAGATAAAAGATGCATGTAGAATATTGGCTTCACTGAATAGGAAGCTAAGGGACTACCTTCTCAAGTACTTCACCATGATATCTTGCCATTCACTATTGCTCTGAAATAAGTGTCATATCTGCTCTACTAATAGAGCATTACTAAGGTGTCTACTTTTTCCTATACCTAGACCACCATAACATTTGGGGAGGCATACATTATCCTAGGCCACCAAATGATATCTTTTGTTTTTTTCTAGTCCTGACCATAAAAAGTCCCTCTATATTTTCCCCATTCTGTTTGCATACTTAACTAAAATCCAAAAAAGGCTAAGAGCATAAGTTGGGAGGTTCTAGAGAGCAGATTTCACTAGAGTACATTTTCCTGCTTGACTAAGGGTGGCACCTTTCCAACCTACCAACATCTTATTAAATCTATCAATAATACCATTCCAGAAAGATTATGGAGGTTTTGACCCTAGGGGCACTCCAAGATAACTAGTTGGGAGAGATCCCACTCCGCATCCAAGAATTCGAGCAGTCTTTCTTTGATGATAATTAGGAGTGTTAACAAAGAAAACTAAACTTTTCTCCTAGTTGATAGACTGGTCAATACCCCTCATGTAGGTGTCCAACAAGTTCTTTAACACTTTAGCCTCCTAAACTATGGCTTCCCCACCCAAAATTGTGTAATCCAAAAATTGTTGATGGGTGAAAGAGACCTATCTAGAAGATGTCTTAAGACCATGCAGGGTCATTTCTTGTATTTTCCTTTGAATTAACTTCCCTATACATTTTGCCATAATAATGAAAAGAATAGGGGACAAAGAATCACCTTGTCTAAGCCCTCTTGAGGGGAAAAAGAAATTTGAGGGAGAACCATTGACTATAATAGCAAGAGAGGTGGCAGAGACAAGTTGAAGGATAAGTTTACATACCTGGGCATCAAATCCAAAAGCCAGGAGAACACCCTTAAGAAAGTCCTAGTCCAGCTATTATAAGATTTAGAGAGGTCCAACTTGAGGAGGAAACCCTCCCTCTTCCCTACTTCCAAGGAATTGATCACCTCATGAACCATCATTATTGAATCTAGAATCTATCTTCTTGGGACAAAGCCTATTTGCTATAGAGAGATAATCAAAGTGGGCACCTTGAGAATCTTGATGGTCAGAACTTTTGAAATGATTTTATAAAAAGAATTAGAAAGGATAATGGGTCTAAACCTATCCATCAAATCAGCCCCTAGGGTTTTCAGAACAAGCACCATGAAGGTAGCATTGATTTCCTTCAACAGATTCCTAGCCCCAAAAAATTCTTGCACTGCCTTCACTACATCCCCTTTGACCACCTCCCAATACTTTTGAAAAAAGAAAGTTGGGAATCCATTTGACCCTAGGGATTTATCAGCTGGAAGCAAAACTAGGGCTTGATTAATTTTGCGCATAGTGGGAATTTCCTTCAGCATGGAATTATGATGGTCTTGTAACAGTTTGGGAATTGAAGCCAAAATTTCCTATTGGTCTTTCAATGATAGCAAAGAGTCCCTGGATAGTATTGATGAAAAGTATTACACTGCCTCCTCCAAAATCTCACTATCATTAGACAAAATGACCTGACCCTTCATTTATGCCCAAAATCCTATTATTAGCATGGTGCTTTAAAGTAGAAAGATGCAAGAACCTAGTGGTCTGATCCACCTCTTTAAGCCAATTGATTCTGGATCTTTGCTTCCAAAAGTACTCCTCCCTAGTTATGATATTATGGAGTTCTATAAGGATTGATCTTTCTTCAATCCTATTTTGATCATTATACCCTTCCTGTTGTATCATCTCCTAGACTTTTCAAAGCTGGTCTATCTTCACCTCCTTGTCCTAGAAGATATGCACAAAGTTAGTCTTGTTCTAGGCTTTGATATTTCTTTTCACATTTTCAATTTTTGAGCAATCCTAAACATAGCAGTATCTTCTACGTCTATGTTCAACCAAGAGGATATCTTAGCATTCAAATGTGGGTGGTAAGTACACATCTTCTCAAAATAGAAGGGCCATTTGGCCATCAGAGAGCTAAATGAGAGCAAGATGGTTGAGTGATCTGATACAACTCTGGAGAGAAGGGAGAGTCTGTACATGTAAGTTTTCATCTAGTCTAAAGAAATGAGGGCTCTATCAAGCTAAACTTTGATACAATCCCCCCTAGTCCACCTATTTGACCAAGTGAATCACCCCCCTGAGAGATCAACATCCATAAAGACTAGTTCGTTAATAAAATATGAAAGATCTAGTTTACTATCCTAATTCGGGGCCAACCCCCCAAATTTTTCATCATCTGTGAGAGGGGTATTGAAATCCCCCATAATAATACCTTTACTAATGTTACCACTTTGAATTACATCAAGAATATTTGTCCAAAAAACCCTTCTCTCTCTCTCTCTTGGAGTTGGGAGCATACACATTTAAGAGAAACCAAGTGTCACCACTATGGATATGAAAAACTTTGTAAAGGAGAGTGTTACCTTCATTGAGCACTATGGAAATATCAAAAGCATTTTTGTTGAAGAGCATAAGAACCCCCCTGGAGCTCCCTCTGAGTCCTTAGCCTCACTACTCATATTACTACTAAAAGACAACTTCCCTGCCATGTCTTTTCTCATTTTTGTTTCTTGGATTAGTAGAAAATCAAGTCTTTGGTCTCTAATAAAATTCCTAACTATCTCTTGTTTATGGGAATTTAGGCCCCTTATATTCCAAGATATGATCTTCATTTCTTTTTAACAAAGCATTCCTTAATGGTTCTTTGGCTCTCGTCTACCAAGTTCCTTTTGGCCTCCTCTTGTATTACCTAGCTCAAACTTTTTCTACCTGATGTCTTATGTTTTACCCCAACATCAGCTTTTACCCTACTTTTGGTCATTTCTGGGGACACTAAGGGATGGCCATGATTTTTCTTCCTTTTAACCATAGACCAATTTCCTTTTTTGCTTGAGAACAACTATCTATACATTCTTCCCATTTTAAAATCTATTCTAGGGAATAGTTATTTATCAGTTCCAAAAAATTCATCCCCAGATTAGAGGAAACTAGCAGATTCACCAGATGAACCAAAGGGAGATCCAAGGAGAGCCCTTGGTCCTACACCTCAACTGCCATCTCTTGCCCCTCTCCTAACTAGCTTACCTCTTCTCCTTTACTTCTTGCACTAAGAGGAGGGACACTATGTTGTCCTCCTGTTCCATTGGTTGGATCCATAGGTTCTAGCTTGGACTTGTTTACCATCCAAGGCTCCCCCAACTTATTTGCTTCCTACTCTTTCATAGACAATGAATATTATCTATCACTTCTAAGGCCTGGGAATCATTCTCTTGATCCCCATTTTATGACTCCTTTGCCTCTTTACCTCTTGCATGGCTCAGATCTCCTTCCTACTCAAAAGTCTTCATCTTCCCCACATCCTCTACCTGGTTCTCTATGTTTTTGGTCTTCTTCTATTTCCAAACTATTTTCTTATCTTTCCCAAAGTTTACAATAGACTTAATCTTCTACCTCTCTGCTTTGGCTTTTGGACATTGGTTGGCCTTGTGCCCTAATTTAAAACAAAGAAAGCATGAAAAAGGCACCGTCTCATAAATTAGTTTTTGGACATGCACTCCCAGCTTTAAATGGCATATCACAACTTTTGACATGTTGAATCCTTCCCTTACCCCTATGCAAATACAAGCATAGGTGAGGCATATTTTAAAGGCTATAGTCAGCTCAATTGAAAGGAGCTCACCAAAGGAGTTGGCTATCCCCACAAAGACATCTTCATTCTAGAATTCCAGGGGAACCTCTAAAAGCCTTACCCATAGAGGCACTTGCTCAAAGAATGATTCATTCATATTCATTTTGAAGTCCACATTTGGAGAATCAAGGTAGATTGACCAACTATTCATGGTCACTCACACAATTTGTTTGTGAGGTCTTCCAAACAAGAAAAGTCAAAGGGAAGAATCCTTTTTCCATAGTTGTGATAGAGACTTGTCCTTTGAGAGCCCATTTCTTCTTAATAAAAAATCTAATGACATCTGTATTAGGCCTTGGCCCTATAAACTTTCCCACCAAAGTAGAAGCCATTAACACTATGCTATGATCCATCAGCTCGTCTGAAATGGCAATAGCACAATATGCTTTTTCTGCCTTAGGGAGAATATTAATAGTAAAAAATGAGGACTTACCTGTAGGCTTGAAACCAAAAGATGACAACCATTTAACAGGTCCTGGGGGCCCACCTTGGGAACAAATGGAATCTTTTCCAAAACCTTGGGGGGAGCATTTGGGTCCCATCATCTTTCTCTACCTGGTCCCCTATACCTGAAGATCCTCGACCGTCCTCCTGCTATGACTCATGGCCCAAGCCAGGGGCCCAATTTTGACATTCTAGAGAAATCTCACCTTGATTGGGATTCAAATTTTGAAAGTCTATCTTGCCTCCCTTTCCAAAGCTCACCATTCTTTTACTTTGTAGGAAGTTGAATTCTAGATTCTATTATATTAGTTCATGATCTAGCATTCACTCTTTGGTTACCTCTTCTACACAATGATTTGAAATGAAACTTGATTTTTCTAAAGCTTATGATAGAGCTAATTGGTGACTTAACCTTAAGATTTTAAATGTTCCAACTCCTTCAAACCATCTAAGGGTCTCAAATAGGGGGATCTAATCTCTCCATTCTTTTTTTATCATGGAAAAGTGTCTTCGTAGATATTTTGCTAAACTAAATAGAAAATTGATTATTCAAGGCTAGATGGCTTCATATTTCCCTCAAACTTGTTCCCATGGTTCATTTTTGGATGATACCATTCTCAGGGATTTCTACTATCAAAGAGGAGAGAAAATTAAAATTTTCATTAAAAACTTGTACACATGTTCTACATGACAACTTATCAACTAGGATAAAAGCGCATCTTATTTTGTCAACACTCTAGAGGAAAGGTCGTAGAAAATCTCAAAAATTATTTATGGTATTATGTCTATTTTTCTTCTATCTTATTACCCCAAGACTCCTTTGGGAATAATAGGATTGATAATTTCAATAAGAAATTTGTGGCTTGGAAATCTTCTAAGCTAGGATATAAAAGTAGTCTTACCTAAAAACTTCCTTTAAAATCTTCCAATCTACACTCTTAGTTTATTTTCAATACCTGACAACTTTTTTGATATAATATAAAATATCTAGAAAGTATTTATCAAGTCTAGATAAAACAAAAGGAAGAGATTTTCTTTGACTTTCGAGGACTAGTTTTAAAAATCTAATAAGAAAAGGGGAATTGGGATCAAGCTTATTTGAATACCTAACAAAGATATAGTAGGCAAGAAAATTGGAGGATTTATGGGGAGGAGAGGGAGTATAATCTCATTTGTAATAAAAAGGCACCTTTTTAATTATCCATCTCTTATAGATTTTTTCAACTCTCTAACCTATAAAAATGTTTTTCATTTTTAACTCTATCTAGGAAGTTAAGAAATTTTCAAAGAAAAGGAAAAGGTGTAAACTAGGCAATGGGAAAAAAATCAGGTTATACAAAGATTTGTTGTTTCATGAAGATTTGCTAGAAGAAAACCCTTACAATAGGAATATTACTCAGTGACACAAATCCATTTATGGTGAGCAGGTTTCTATTTATTTCAACAATAGGGTTGGGTTAATTCAAGTGTTTTTTAATCCAATCCTTTCAAATATTCAAAGTATTATCAATTCTAGTATTATAAGAGATTATCAACATGATTCATTGATTTGGACATTCAATTCCAGTATGAACTTCACTATCTCTTCTAGATTGGATTTTATCTTTCCTCTTTATGGGAATAATCACTCTTGTGCCTCTTGATAGTATAAAGGTGTCATCCTTAAAATTGATTATTTTTGTTGGTTGGTTATTCAAAATAAAATTCATGTCATTGATAATCTATAGAAGATGGATTTCATCCCTGATAACATATGTTTCCTTTCTAAAAATTAATTTGATTATATCCACCTCATTTTCTTTTAGTGTCCCTTTGTCGTATAAGTGTGGGGACACATACAATTAGATGGAATCTTTCATGGTTGTTTCTTAGAAATATTAAGGACTTCATTTCTTAATGAAGATGTCTATTTTTCAATATGGGGTTAAAGAAGGTGTGGCTAATGGTTTCTCCTCATCTCTATTTAAAAATTTGGAAAAAATACAATATCATGTTTTTTTAAGGATGGAGAGGCTTTATCATAGGTGATTGACATAAAGAATATCATGACCATTAAAGAGAACTATAAATTAGTTTAAAAAGAAGATAATCTAGAAGATGGTGGTTATGATACACATTCCTTATTTTTCATGTAATTTAAATTTCTAGGGGAATAAAAAGCAAGATAGGGAGGGCATGCTTTGGTTATTTCTTCCTAAGAGATGGTTAAAGGAAAACTTTGATCATGTTGCTAAATTTTTTGTAGGTCCAATTGGTTGTGGAAGGGTGATTATAGAGATGTATGGAAACTTTTTTAGATTTATGGTCATTCCTTTGGGTGTATAGACTAGTCATGCATGATTAAGGAAACCATTACTCTCCATCTCATTAAACTAGAAAGATGTCTTTGATTACCAAAATCTCTGGGTCAAAGGTGATTCTAGAATAATATTATTAGATGCTTATTTGGAAAGAATGAATTCTTATAGAATATTGAACCTATCATCAAGGAGGAATATGTTATTCTTACCACATTTGCTAAGATGCTTATTTTTCATATTTTCTATGAGACTAAAAAGTGGTTGATCAGATTATGATCCTGGCTATAATTAGTAAAAATGTTAGGACTTAGCAATGTAGTGCTAATAAAGGAAATGATGTTAATGATATAATATAAATTGATTTGACACATAGGTTTCAAGATGAAAATGATATTTATGTATTCTAATGATAGGGAAGCGATCAAATGTTATTAATTGCACTCTTTATAGATCCTATTTTTTGCTCTTGTTCTCATTCAGATTTGGAAAATATATCTGGGTTTGAACATTAATCATATGACTATTGGAGGCTATCAAAAGAGACATGATCTATTAAGGTTGTGTGGAAGATCCTTTGGGTTATTAAGGATTCGAATAAGTTCCCTCTTAGCATTCAAAGTTAATTTTATATGAAGAAGTATATTGAAAGAGATAATAAGAGAGACTACAATTCTAAGAAGAATGTGACTTTTAATTTTAAGATAAGGTTCAGTGAAACCAAAGGCATGGAAACTGAGGATGAATATTTCTCCTTTGCAGACCCTGGAAAGGAGAAAGATGCACCTACCTTGAAGAAAGTCAAGGATATCTAATGTAGTTTCATCATCTCACTCCTCTATTTCTCTAAATTTCTAGGCCATCTCTCTATCCTTTAGATTAGTCATAATACAATGTTAAACAAAAGCAATGAGTACTATATTTTGTTCAATATCTTTATACTCTTGTTCCTTGTATGCAAAGTTCTTTGATATTCCTTCTAGCATATCAGTTGTAACTTTAGTCTTCTATGGAGCATTATGATATCTTTTCTTGATCTCATAGAGCCCACCCAATTAAAACTAGGAGAGATTCCATTTTATTTCCAAATCCAACAATGTAGCTTTTTAAAAAAAAATTAAGAAACCAAACATGAAATTGACATTTTGGAATCCTTCATGCATTTCATTACATTTTCCTAAAACAATTTTCATCTTAAATGCTAGGATATCTTCAAGCTTTTTGCAACTGTAATCTTTATGTATATCTTCTTATTTGACCTCTTCAATTTTTTTTCTTCAAATGCAATAATATGGGTTTCCTAGTAAACAACAATGACACTTCCTGCAAGAAGGGCTTTCAAACTATTCAACACACTTCTTACCCTCCTAGTCTGTGTATAATTTTTTTTTTAATTATAAAATGCATATCCATCTCCCTTCTCTACAACTTTTTGATCCTTTATATCACATGCTTTATCCAGATCCCTATTTAGTATTTCCATGTGCTTTAGCTTAGTAGTAGAAACTAAAGAATTACTATTGTCAATCATTTGAACCATTGACATTCCTTGTGTTCCAAAATAGATGTTAATAAATTTAGGTTTATAAAAATTTAATGTGACCCAAGTAACCAAAGTCTTTATTTATGGGTCAAATCCTAGCCCCTCTATTTTTTTAGTGTCTCCATTCCAAGGGATAGTGTTGCACATCTTCTTATTTTCTCACCCAGTTTAATAAGAACAATTCTAGTAAAAAACAAGGAGGTCACTTTTATGCACAATTTCCATAGCTTACTCCTCTGTGAAACATATGTCATCTAGGTGCAACTCATTAATAATTTTCTACACTAAGGAATTTTTTTGTGAATAATCAACTCCCTACAACCTTCTCTTTTTTCATTCATAAAATCCTTCATTTTATATTTAATCTAGAGGACCTTATACTTCTAGGTCTTACTGAAGTCATCATTCTCAATAGATCTTTAACATATAGCCTTTATATTATCTTCTATATCAATTGTGAAATCATTGTCCATTTCTAGTACATGATAAGCATGCACTTGCTCCTGGAACATTGGTGTAGGCTATGACTCTTTAGTTGTAACATACTCCTTCAAGAACCTCATAATATCAGAAACTTTCTATGACCTTTCTCCTTCATTTGAATCATCATAGGTGACCAATGGGTTACTACCTTGTTCACGAACACCAAAATTTTAGGCACCTATAAATAATTTCCTATTATTTTGGGTTGGTGAAGGTTTTGTTTCAATTTATTTTCTCTTCTTTTATTCCACATTCTCTTTATATAACTTATCAAAATCTTGAATGTTCTTGTCAAACTTAATCATCTCTATCTCTATTTCTTAAGAAAAATGTAGGAGTCCTTAAGGTAGGCTTTGATTTTTTATGTTTAATAAAAACGCCCATTTCTTCATCCTTTGCATTATTCCAAGAATATGATCATAGTTTTTGATGATATCTTATCCAACATTAAATTGGTGGTCATATCTTGCAATAAAAAGGAGTTTATGTGCACTTCAGGATAATATTGCCTCTCTTTGTCACTTTGAAATCCAAAGTTATTCATAACATAATAATGTACTTCCTTTATATTTGAATATCCTATAGTTAAAACATCAAATTTAATAAAGAGAGGCATATGATTCCTCTTTCTTCTCAGATTTTTAGTGCCCTCTATCCACAATAGTTGCTTGATTATTTCAAAAAAAAAACCCTCTTAGACACAAATTTGGGTAGTCTCTAAAGTTGTTTGCTACATCCATATAACCTTATTAATGTAAATTTAGGTTTGCATACCCAATCTCCAAATTGAATTCATACTTCCTACTAGAAAAACATCCTTTAGGTCTCTACATGATCGTAATTTTTTTTGGTATCCTACTAATTGATCCTTTAAGTAACCTAGTAATCTATACAAAAAACATAACACTAAATAACTTATAATCTCTATCCCTATAGTTTGTATACCTTCATCTACACCACATTTTAATAGGAAATGGGCTTCCTTGGTGATCAGTCATGGTCAACTCCAATAAATTCTTGAATTTGTAAAAAAATTAAAACAATATTAAATGACATAACATAGAATAATTCTTGAAAGATTTTGTGGTCTTCCATCTGGCTAATTGTATATGGTGTGTTCTCTCAGTTTTGATAGCAAAGTCAAACTCTACATAAGAGTGACAATTTTCAATCCTCACAAAAACATACATATAATCAAAAAAAATTTTATCCTTTTAATGTTCTCTAAACAAATGAGGCCACCCTTAATAGGTATTCTTGAAGAAACTCATAAATTGAGCCACAAAATGAGGGCCCATATGCTTGAATGGAATTAACCTATCTCTTTGAGCTCTATTAATTACATATGTAATTTCTATAAGCCTCAAATTTGTCATTCTCTCTACTAGGTCTAAAATGGCTATAAAGTTGGGAATTGATTACAATATCTTTGGTAGTCCATATATCAGGTACCAAAAATTTCAAAAAATAAAAAAAAATGCATAAAATTACTAGGTCCAACTATTTGGCCTAGAATCATTGTGATCAAGATTATTGAGAAATTGAAAATTCATGAATCATTTAACTTAGAAATTTTTAGGGTCTACTAGAGTCCTACAGGTTGGTTGAAGGAATATTTTTCTACAATCCTTACATCCCAAATTATCCCCCTCTATATCACTTGTAGGAGGATAGAATCCCTTCTTAGAAGGATGAGGAGGTTACATGGGGAGGAGGAAAAAGCATGAAACATGTCAAATAAAATCAGCTTTACCTACCAATAATTTTCCTCCCACAATTACAAATGGAAGATACACACAAAAATTAGATAATCATAGAGAAAAAAGAACTATAAGTGACATAATCATTTGTGTAATTAATTAGCTTCATGTACAAAACAATAACATGCCCTAGTGTGTGGCCTTCTAGGTTGTAGCCTTATACAAAATAAGAATTATAATTTTAGAGTCTCAAGTCACATCTTCTACATTTCCTCTCCAAGAATTACCCCTTTCCTACATCTAACCAAGCTTCTTTCATAGCCAGTTATGCCACGAGTTGGTTGGTTAGGAATTTAATTACAATATAGGTCCAATCTTGGAAGAGTAAACTAAAACCCAAGAAATGGACAATATAAAACTACACACACTTACAAGTAGGTCCAAATGTGTGTTAGGAGTCAGCTTCTAACTACACAAAATGCTACGTAAGAATAGTAAATTTTTCCAATTGAAACAATATGCTTCACTAGATGAAAATAAAAAGAAAGAGGAACTATAAAGGATCAAACAGAACTTGATAAATATGGAACAATAGAACTCATGCACTTCGAAAAAGGATCATGGATAGGTCCTTAACATTCAATTTGATCTGCACACAATAAAAAACCCAAAAGTATCAATGGCTAGTCCATGAATAACAAAATGGTAGAAAATACAAAAAAATAATTTTGGTAGATGCAAGATTTCTCAAAGACCCAAGATGGTCCTACATTAGAAGGAATCCCCTATTTAGGTTGATTATAATGACTAAGTGGAGCGTGACACCCTCATTTCCCCTTAGAATTTAGCTTATTGGGTAGACAAAAAAAAGACCCATGGAAATGAAAGATGTAGGCCAAAGGAGAAAGAGATAGACAAGAATCACAAGTTTATCCCTCTTGTTCAGATGGTTTATCAAGAGGAAGTTAATGTGAGGCTATTAGATGTTGACTTGAGGGATATGAAGGTAGATCCATCTTTTTGTGTGCTCCAAAATTTGATGGCCACATGCTTATCATTTTTCCTCATGGACTACTAGACTTCTAATTCCATTATTTTGTTTAAAAATTTAAATTATAGATATTTCAACAGCCAATTTCAAGAGATTTGGAGAGTTATACATGCCTGATTAAAAATAACATTGAGGTTCAACATGTGGAAAGAATGGACATAAAGAATAAGGAGTTGGTCATAGATAAAATGGAGACTTCCTTTAGGGGAGCTATCAATAGATTCCAGGAGATCATGTTGGCTTATGTGGATTTCCTAAATAATCTCATTAGGAAATTTGATCAAAACTTTGGGGTAATACTAGTGCTTGATCTAGGTGTTGAAAATTCCACAACATAGTCTATTGGGCTAGGGAAACACATGAGTTCAAGTACAAAGAATATGCAAGCCAATGATCCTCCTTTAGATCTTATGGATTTAAAGAGTGTTGTTCATAAAAAGACAAACCTGAAGGATGGGATGGTAGCTACTATGAAGGATCTAGCTTGACCCTAAGTGCTCTTTATGTATTGGTTTTTATTTTTTTCATGTTTGTATCTTTCTTTAGTAGGGTTCATTTGGTTTTTGGTCTCTCTAATGTTGGTTTTTTCTATAGTGTTGTTGGTTCTACCAACACAAATATTTATTGTGACTTTATTGTAATATCTACTCTACTAACTATATGGGGTTTCAAGTCCTCTTCAAATCTACCTTTTCATTTTAATCAATTTTTAAAAAAATTATTGTCACAAAAGTCATCATTTTTTTGGCTTATAAATTTAGTAAGAAATAAGTTATTCTTATAAAAAAAAAATATATTTTTTAAAGTTTTTGATTAAGAAAAATAGGTTTTACAAGGATCCTGAAACCCAAAAGTTTTTACATAAAAGTTGGTAGCATAATATTAAATAAAGTCCAAACCCAATACTTCTAATTACATAAGGCCAAAAAAATAGATAGGCGAATGACTAGAAAGGCCAATAGACTCAACTGGAAAAAGGACAAGACATGAAATGAAACCCTTACTATTCAATCTTCCTATCAAGTTCCTGCATGGTTACAACTACTTCATTATCACTCTGGATCTCCACAATCCTACACTCCTAGTTCAGATTAGTAGAACCTTCCACTGGGCTCTTGGTCACATTCATTTCCCCCTCAGTCTACTTGGAATTCTTGTTGACCCTTTCATCCTTTTCCCCACCAATGCCTGCATTTTTCAATGATTTACCCAGATTGTTGATGTTCTCATTTAGAGTGTTTAGAGTGGCAATCACCTGATTAGAAAGATTTTGGTTTGATATCTCCATCCTTTGCACCCTTTTCTTGACCTTAAAAAGATGATGCTCTTGGTTGGCTAGAAAACCTTGGTGACTACTCTTCCTTTAGCCTTCCTCCTGGCACTTTTTCTACTTAAGCTCTTCAATCTCATGGAACAATCACTTAATTTAGTGGAAGTTGTCTATCATATTGTTTTTGGCACTATTGAGTAGGTTGACCCCTATCTCCCTTGCATTGTCTGAAATTGCTACCAAAGCCAAGTCTGTGAGTTCCTCGAAATGAATTTTTCCCTCCTTGTCTTTGAGAACTTGAGGATTCATTGTCTCTCTAATGATCCCCATCTTTTCCATTTTGGTATTAAAGTTTCTCCATGACCTCCTCCTTTCTTTCATTACCTCGACCCCACTGTCTTCCACCAAGATCTCTTTTATCTTCTTCTGAGGTGAATAGAGGGAAGGGGAGGGGCCATGAATCTCAAGTGACTCATCACTTCTCCTTTCCAAGGGCATATCCTCCTCAACCTTCCTCTTCTTGGGATTCCTAGGTAGAATAGTAATGTCCTCCCCCTTCTTCTCATCCTCTAACTCCATTTCCTCTTCCTCATCATTATACTCATTCTCCCTCTATTCCATAGGATTAGATGTTAATCATCTGGGACTCTTCATACATGGAACATTACTAGTGGAGGGAGAAATTCACCCCCCTTGGCTTTGTACCCATCAAGGGGGTATTGTCTTCTTCCTCCAAGCTAAGACTTTGGATTTCCTAAGAGTCAAAAAAATTTGAGCTTACGGTATCCTCCGAAGTATCCCCAGAGTGGCCTAAGGGTTTACCCTTTGTCTGGGTCTTGAGATAATCATAGACCAGAAGGAGAAAACCCTCATGAAGAGCTAGGTTTGTGCTAGGTTTCTTCTTTTAACCCTCAATGTTCTTTCTCAAAGAAGTAAATAGATAGAAAGGAAAATAAAATTTTATTCCATGTCTAAAACGGTTTAGCAAAACAAAGTGGTGTGTTCTGACTCTGTCGAATCTAGTATCCAAGGTAATGAATTCAATGAAAACTCTTAATACATACCTCTATAGCTTTTTTATTGAATCCATTTTTTAATAAGTCTCAACCTTCGATAAATTTTTCCTCTCTTTCACATCCTTCACAAAATCTTTCACTACATTTGCCAACATTTTCTTGTCCCTATAAAAATTTACCCCCTCCTAAGGAATCTCCATGATAAGAGCAATCATTTCCATGCTCACCTAATGAGAGACCCCATCAATTTTGACTCATCCATTCTTCCAAGTGTTCACCATGAGCTTAGTAATCTCCTTGTCAAAACCATGGAATTTTTCAATGTACCTCACTATTATTTCCCTTCTCTAGTCTATTCCAGACCTTTGTTTTCTTTCTCTATTTTTCCACCTCCTTGATCAACTTGATCCTACTTCTCTCCCCAACCATCTTGATCTCATGAAAAAACCCTACACCAGTTCTCCAACCCTTCACAAACTTCTACTTTCTAAGTTTTTCAATTCACAATGTCTTTGTCGCCTCTAGCAATTTTAATGGGAGATAAAAATGAGACCCATAAAACATGCTAGAAGTACACAAAATGATGGAATCTCATTACCTTCCCATGATTCTCATTAAAACCTTGTTTTTTGGATTGTCCTACATATCTTTCCACAATTAACTCAAGATTACCTTCATACTCCCCTAGATTCATTCCTAAATTAGAATATCTTTCATTGCCACCAGAAAGTTGTCTCCATTATGCCACATCATCGCTATATTTTTGGTCACCACCTCATTCACAAACTAGTTTGCAACAAAATTTGCCTCTCTATACACGTGGCTAACATGGACCCTTTTGAATTTTCCCAAATCAAATCAAATCTCCTCCACCACATTAGCAATGGTCCAAGAAGGATGGGAGCATCCTTTTAAACATTTTGTTATATTTAAAGAATCTCCCTCTAACCAAAGGTTCTCAATCCCAATAGCAAGAGCCAGCTTGACAACATGAAAAGCCACACTAGCCTCTATGTAGTGGTTCTTTTGACTCCCTAAAGGATAGGAAAAGCCTACTACACCAATCCCATGACAATTTCTAATTATTCCCCCACAACCAGTTGTGCCAAGGTTCCCTTTGGCTGCGCCATCGAAGTTGGCTTTATGTCATTCTTCTAGGGGAAAAAACCACTTAGCCTCCAATCTTTTCACCTCCTTGCCCTTTTTCCTTTCAATACTATTTCCTCCTTCAATATTTCCCCCCTTTCTAATAACATAGTTTTCTCTCGTAGAACTATCTATTTTATCTACAAGAACAAAGGAAGGAGCCTCCCTCTCTATGAAGATATGATTATTTCTCTCTTTCCATATTCCCCAGTAGAAATTTGGAAGAGTCTAGGAGAAAATCATCTATGTCTTCATGCCTTTAAGCAAAAAATTCCATTGGCTAAATAAATCATGGATGTTGTCTGATTTACACTAGCTGGCCCCATAACTCTTGGTCATAAGTTCCCAAACCTTCAAGGAATAGGGATAATGAATAAACATGTCATTAACAATCTCCAGATCATGCTTACAAAGATTACACCTATTTGGAATATATTGACCTCTCTTAGCAAGGTTATCTAGGGTGAGAATTTTGTCTTGTAACACCAGCCAAAAAAAAATGTTGATTTTAGGGGTAAGACCAGTCATCCAAGCCTTAGCCCAAATGGGTTTTTCCATCCTATTTTAAAGTGAGAATTAGCTAGAAGAAACTGAGTATAACCCACTAGTATTGTCCCCCAAAATAAGTTCATCCCTCTTGTTTAAAATCATAGCATTCAGTATAATCATTAGTGATTTGAGGTCTTGAGATACTAAAGATAGGTCTTTCCACCCCTTGTCTATTCTGTAGTCACTAACTTTCAATCCAAATCTTCTTATACAAGAGCTGGCCCATCTCCCATAATTAGGGGAATCTATGAGAGGCCCTTGCCTTAACCAATTATCCTACCAGAAAAGAATTCTTTCACCATTCCCCACTTTCCTTTTTGCCTTTGATTTGGCAAAAGATCTTGCCTTGAGAATACCATAGCATTTGGGGAGGCAGACATTATCCCAAGACACCAAATGATATCTTTTGTTTTCTTCTATTCCTATCCACAACAAGTCCCTCTAGATTTTCTCCATTTTGTCTACATATTTAACCGGTATCCCAAAAAGGGTAAGAGCATAAGTTGGGAGGTTCTGGAGAGTAGATTTCACCACATTACATTTTCCTACCTGACTGAGGGTGACTCCTTTCTAGCCTGCCAACTTTTTATTGAATCTATCAATAAATCCATTCTAGAAAGATTCTGGAGGTTTCAACCCCAGGGGCATTCCAAGATAATTAGCTAGGAAAGATCCCACTCCACATCCAAGAATTCAAGAAATATTTCTTTGTCATTCATTTGTGGTGTTAACAAAGAAAAATAAACTTTTCTCCCAATTGAAAGACTAGCTTGTACCCCTCATGAAGGTGTCCAACAAATTCTTTAACACTTTAGCCTCCTAAACCATAGCTTCCCCACCCAAAATTGTGTCATCCAAAAATTGTTGATAGGTGAAAGAGACCTATTCAGAAAAATGGCTTAAGACCATGTAGGGTCCTTTCCTATCTTTTCCTCTAAATTAACCTCACTATACACTCTGCCATAATAATGAAAAGAATAGGGGACAAAGGATCACCCTGTCTAAGTCCTCTTGATGGGTAAAAGAAATTCAAGGGAGCACCATTGACTATAATTGAAAGAGAGGGGTTGGAGACAAGTTGAATGATAAGTTTGCATACTTGGGAATCAAATCAAAAAACTAGGAGAATAGCCTTCAGGAAGTCCTAGTCAACCCTGTCATAGGCTTTGGAGAGGTCCAACTTGAGGAGGAAACCCTCCCTTTTCCCTTCTTCCAAGGAATGGATCACCTCATGAACCATCATTATTGAATCTAGGATCTATATTCCTAGGACAAAGCCCATTTTCTGCAAAGAGATAATCAAAGGGAGCACCTTAAGAATCTTGATGGTCAGCACTTTTGAAATGATTTTATAAAAAGAATTGCATAGGCTAATGGGTCTGAACTTATCCATTGAATCAACCCTTGGGGTTTTTAGAATAAGCACCATGAAGGTAGCATTGAGTTCCTTCAATAGATTCCTAGCCACAAAAAATTCTTGCACCACGTTCACCACATCCCCTTTGACCACCTCCCAATATGTCTGAAAAAAGAAGGTTTGGAATCTGTCCAGCCTTAGAGCTTTATCAGATGGAAGTGAAAATAGGGCTTGATTAATTTCATGCATAGTGCGAATTTCCTTCAACATGAAATTATGATGGTCTTGTAATAGTTCAAAAATTTTCTCCTAGTCTTTCAATGATAGTGAAGAGTCCCTATATAGGATTGATGAAAAGAATTGCACTACCTCCTCTGAAATCTCACTGTCATTTATCAAAATGACCTAACACTTATTTATGCTTGAAATCCTATTATTTGAACGGTGCTTTAAGGTAGAAATATGGAAGAACATAGTGTTTTGATCCCCCTCTTTAAGAAAATTGATTTTGAATCTTTGCTTCCAAAAGTGCTCCTCCCTACTTATGATATTGTGGAGTTTTATAAGGATTGACCTTTCTTCAATCCTATTCTGATCATTATACCCTTCGTACTATATCATCTCCTGGACTTTTCAAAGTTGGTCTGTCTTCTCCTCCTTGTCTTGGAAGATATGCCCAAAGTCCATCTTGTTCTAGACATTGATATTTCTTTTCACATTTTTCAATTTTTGAGCAATCCTTAATATAGATTTTCCTTCCACCTCTATGTTCCACTAATAGAAAATCTTAGCATTTAAATCTAGGTGGCAAGTTTACATCTTCTCAAAATAGAAAGGGAAGTTTTGTTTGGCCATCAAAGAGCTAAATGAGAGCAAGATAGGTGAGTGATCCAATCCAACTCTGGGGAGAAGGGAGAGTCTACACACATAATTTTGCATATAGTCTGGAGAAATGAGGGCTCAATCAAGAAAAACCTGTATACAATCCCCTCCAGTCCACCTATTTGACCAAGTGAATCGCCTCCCTGAGAGATCAACATCCATAAAGGCCAATATATTAGTAAAATTTGAAAGATCCAATTTATTATCCTGATCTGGGGCAAGCCCCCCTGATTTTTCATCATCTAAGATAGGGGTATTGAAATCCCCCATAATAATACCTTTATTAATGTTACTACTTTTAATTACATCAAGCATCTTTGCACAAAAAACCCTTCTCTCTCTCTTGGAGTTGGGAGCATACACATTTAAGAGAAACCAAGTGTCATTTCTATGAATATGAAAAAAAATTCAAAGGAGAGCATTACCTTCATTGAGTATTCTGGAGATATGGAAAGCCTTTCTGTTCAAGAGTGTTAGCACCCCCCCTATAGCTCTGTCCAAATCCATGCCCTCACTACTCATATTGCTACTAAAGGATAACTTCCCTACCTTGTCCTTTTGCATTTTTGTTTCTTGGATCAATAAAAAAATCATGTCTTTGGTCTCTAATCATATTCCTAACTATCTCCTCTTTATGGGCACCATTTAGGCCCCTTATGTTCCAAGATATGATCTTTATTTCTTTTTAACAAAACATTCCTTAATGGTTCTTTGGCTTCCATCTGCCAAGTTCCTTCTAGCCTCCTCTTGCATTACTTGGCTCAAAAATTTTCTACCTGATATCTTATGTTTTAACCCAACATCAGCTTTGACCCTATTTCTGGTCATTGTTGGTGAGACTGGGGGATGGTCTTGATTTTTCTTCCTTTTAACCCTAATTCAATTTCCTTTATTTTCTTGAGATCAGTTGTCTATCCATTCTTCCAATTTTAAAATCTATTCTATGGAAGAGTTATTGATCAATTTCAAAAACTTCATCCCCAGGTCAGAGGAAATTGGTGGATTCACTAGGGGAACCAAATGGAGATCCAAAGAGAGCCCTTGGTCCTGCACCTCATCCACCATCTCCTGCCCCTCCCCTAACTAGCTCATCACTTCTCCTTTACTTCTTGTACTAAGAGGGGGGACACTATCCTGTCCTCCTATTCTACTAGTCGGTTCCATAGGTTCTAGTTTGGACTTGTTCACCATTTGAGGATCCTCCAACATATTGGTTCCCTACTCTTGCATAGATTATGAATCTTTATCTGTCACTTCTTTGGCCTAGGAATCATTCTCCTGCTCCCATTTTTCTAACTCCTCTACTTCTTTACTGCCCACATAGCTCGAAACTCCTTCCTGCTCGAGGGCTTTTGTCTTCCCCACATCCTCTACCTAGTTCTCTAGGTTTTTGGTCTTCTTCTATTTCTAGACAATTTTCTTATCTTTCATTGAGGTAGCATTAGGCTTACTCTTATGCCTTTTTACTTTGGCTTTAGGACATTGGTTGGCCTTGTGCCCTAATTTAAAATAGAGAAAGCATCCAAAAGGCACTGTCTCATAAATTAGTTTTTGAACATGGTCTCCTAGCTTTGAATGGAATGTCACAACTTCTAGCATGTCCACTCCTTCCCTTACCCCTATGAAAATATGAGCATAGGTGAGGCATCTTTTAGAGGGTGTAGTTAGGTCAATTGATAGGAGCTCCCTAATAGAGCTGGCTACCCCCACAAAAGCATCCTCATTCTAGAATTCCAGGGGAAGCTCTAGAAGCCTTACCCATATAGGTGCTTGCTCAAAGAATGAATCATTCATATTCATCTTTGAGTCCACTTTTGGAGAACTAGTGTGGAATGACCAACAATCCATGGTCCCTCACACAAGATGTTTGTGAGGTCTTTAAGACAAGAAAATTCAAAGGATAGGAATCCCTTTGCCATAGCCATAATATAGACTTATCCTTTGAGAGCCCATTTCTTCTTAATAAAAGATCTAACAATATCTATATTTGGCCTTGGCCCTATAAAGTTGACCATCAGAGTTGAAGCCATTGACACTGTGTTGTGATCCACCAGCTCCTCCAAAATGGAAATAGCACAAGATCCTTTCTTCGCCTTAGGGAGAATCTTAAGAGCTGGGAAAGAGGACTGACCTGTAGGCTTGGCACCAAAAACTAATGACCATTTAGCAGATCTTAGGAGGCCAACCTTGGGAATAGGTAGAATCTTTTCCAATACCTTGGGGGGAGCATATGGGCCCCCATCATCTTTCTCTACATGGTCCCTTGTACTTGAAGATACCTAATCGTCATCCTTCTATGACCCCTACCCCAAGCTAGGGGTCCGATTCTGACATTCTAGTGAAATCCTGCCTTGATTAGAGTTCAAATTTTGAAAGCCCGTCTTCCCTCCCTTTCCAATGCTTTCCATCTCCAATTTTTTGTGTAGAAGTGTGTTAGTTGGTGGAAAACAAGTTGTATCTTTATTAGATATCAAATTTTCATATTAATGTTTGATATATAAATACATATAAAAAAAGTATTTTTATTAGTTTATTTAAAAGAGGTTTTGAACTATCCTTGAAATCCTAAACAAACATATTATAGTGAGATATAGAAAATTGCAAATTTACAAAGAATAGATTACAACAAAGGAGAATCCTCTCAAAATTTTAGATAACATTCTAAGGAAAATTAGCCATACAAAGAATAGAAGAAAGAATTTAAACCAACAAAAGGCCAAGTTCATAAATTTAGTTCAATGGGGCTTTGCAAAAGTTTCCAAGTTTTCTTAAACCTTGTATATGAACTTAAAAGTTCTCCAAAATATCTTAGAAAAAAAAATAATAAGAAGCCAAAAGGAGTTGAATCATACAATAAAGTAATTGTTGCCAAACTTAAAAAGAATCTATAGTACATTAACAACAAAAATCAACTTAAAGTTCATTGGAAATCACCATAGAAACAAAAATAACCAAAGTTACCACTTATGATTAATAAATTCATGAGCCATAAAGGAAAGAATATTCTAAAATGGTTACCTCTATCCAGAAAATTAAGAAGTAATCTTACAAAATTAAAATTAATAACCAAAAAATTTAAAACAAAATTAATGATATGAGTCCAAGTCTAAAAATTACCTAAGTATGCAATTTGATAGTGAGCATAATATAAGATAAAATAAACTTAAGCTTCTTTTCACCAACAAGCCAAATCCAAAATAAAGTATAGATGTTTTTATAACTATTAAAAGAAAACATATTGCTTAAAGGAGTAAACCAACCCAACATAACAAAGTCATTGGTGTAAGGAGGTAATAGATAGCTAGGGCCAAAGGCACACCCAGCTATCCAAACCACCTTCAAGAGTAAAAAAAATGGAAGTAAACAACAAAGGACAACACCAAAGAGAGAGAGAAAAAGATACTTTTTTTGATTCATCAAGTAATCAGCATAAATGCCCAGTTGTAAGACCTTTTGAGTTATGATCAACTAAAATATATTCAAGATCCATGATCCAACTTCAAATTCACATTTCTAGACACATATGCATTCCCCTTTTTGAAAACCCTCTCCATTCTCTTTGTTTTAGCCTAATTCTAAGCACTCTATTTATACTTGTCAAAGTGGCTTACAAAAGATTCGAGAACATTATGTCGAAGAAAGGTTGACCTCAAAATGGTCAAACACTCATCCCTATACAAGATCTTATCATTAAATTTATGATCCAAATTAAATATGAAAGTTAGCTCATACTAAGAACCTAAAACATAGACAACTTGCTCAATGAAGGACCTAGACCAAATACTATCACTTGACATCCAAATGAACTTGGTAGCAACTGTGAACTCAACAACTACAGAAAACTCAGAAACTAAAGGAACTTGGAAACCACAACAAACTTGGAAACCAAAGGAACTCAAAAACCACAACGAACTCGACACATAGTAAGAACTTAAAAATAATTGACAGAATGATCCAAAGTGTAGGATTACAAGGCAACCTAGGATGCTCCTACATCAGACAAGTAGGGTTGAAAGAAATGATTCTCCGGAATCATGTAAGTGTCACAACCTGAATTGAATCCAACTCAGATTGAGAAATCTATCTAGTATCTTCAACTAGTATTTTCTCCCACTTTACCAAATACTCATAGTAATCTTTTTCTCTTGTGCTCTTACTAGCTTTCTACACCAGGACTTGTTCAACCTCTTTAATCTATTTCTTAGGGTAACCATATGATACGATAACTTCATCATCAAAATCATGATACTAATACAAATCAAAAACATTGAATATAGGAGATATATAAATGTTATCAAGTAACTCAAATGAATAAGCTTACCACTATCAAACTTCCTCAAGATCTCACAAGGTCCAAAATTCTTCATCTTCAACTTACTATACATGTTCCAATAGGAAATATTCCTTTCTTAAAATGAATCATCAGCTCATCACCAACTTTAAAAAAATAATGTCCTCTAGACTTATCATCATTCTGCTTATACTTTTGATTACTATGTTTCATCATCATTTGTCCTTCCTTATGCAAAGACTCTATGGAATCAACAAATTCTTCCCTTGCAACACTTCTCTTATCTTCACCAGCAATGACCCTCAAATTTGATATTCCTCTAGGTTGTCTTCGAGTAACAATCTCAAAAGGTGTTTTCCTCGTATTCCTATTCACAAAATTATTATATGCAAACTCAGCTTGTGCCAATACCATCCCTCAATAATGTGGTTTGTCTACAACTAAACATCTCAGCAAATTACCCAAGATTCTATTCACGATCTTTATTTCTCGATCTTTTTGTGGATGGAATGTAGAAATAAACTTGAACTCAATACCCACCTTCCACAAAGCCCTCTAAAAATAACCAAAAAACTTACTATCTCTGTCATAAATAATTCTTCTTGGTAATTTGTGCAATCTCACAATCTCTATAAAGATAATCTCAGCAACATGCTCAACATTTGATTTCTTATTAAAAGGTATAAAATGAGCCATCTTAGAAAGTCTATCCACAACAACAAATATAGAATCATACCCCTTTGTTGTCTTAGGCAATCCAAGAACAAAATCTATACTAATGAAACTCCAAGGTTTCCTAGGAACAAAATAGATGTATACAATCCAATATTCTAACTTACTCCTTTTTCAATTTGACAAACTCCATAACTCTTTACAAATTTCTAAATATCCTTTTACATTTTTGGGAAATAATACTTATCCTTCAACAAACTCAATGTCTTACCAATTCCAAAATGTCCAACCAAACCACCACTATGCTTTTCTTTAATAAGATTCAATCTCATAGAACTCTTAGGTATACACAACAGAATTCCTTTGAACAACATATCCTCTTGAATGAAATACTCATCATAATTACTTATGTGATCTATTGAATTTAGTGTTCAACACTCTCTCTACACCTAAGAAAAATTAGGGTCAATATCATACAACTCTTTGATTTCATCAAAACCAAGAACTTCAACCTTTATTTCAGTAAAAAAAGAACATCTTCTTCTTAATGTATTAGAAACTCGGTGAGTGACTCCACTCTTATGCTTAGTGACAAATGTTAAACTCTACATATACTCAACCCACATCATAGGGCTTTGATTCAATTTATGTTGACTATCCCAAGTATTGTAAATCTTTATGATCAATATACAACCAAACTCCTTAGGGATTAGATAATGTCTTCACTTCTTTAATGCTTGATGAATTGCTTAAAACTCTTGATTATACGTACAATACTTGCTTTTAGAATAATTGAATATTTCACTAAAGAAAGAAATAGGTTTTCCTTCTTGACTCAATACAGCTCCTATTGTATTGCCACTTGCATCACATTCAACTTGAAATACCTTATTGAAATTAGGCAAAGCCAATACAGTTAACTCAACAACCTTTTGTTTCAAAGTGTCAAAACTATTATTAGCTCCATCTGTCCACTTGAATTCCTTTTTATCTCCTCTCATTGTCTCAGTCATAGCATTACAAACAAAACTAAAATTCATTATAAACTTCCTATAAAAGCTAGCCAAACAATGAAATGATCTTACCTCACCCACGTTCTCAGGTGTAGGCCATTCCAAAATTATTTTAACCTTCTCAGGATCCATCTTCAAATGATTAGTTAAAATAAAAAATCCTAAATACGCAATCTCCTCTTACATAAAAGGATGTGCTTCTTTAGATTAATCATCAACTTCTCTTTCAATATCTCCAATACTTGTCTAGCATATTCAATATGTCATTCATTAGTCTTAGTAAATAACAAAATATCATCCAAATAAATTATCACAAACTCACCCAAGATTCTCTTCAGAACTTCATTCATCAATCTAATGAAAGTACTAGGTGCATTAATCAGAGAAAAAGGCATTACCAACCATTAATACAAACCATCTTTTGTTTTGAAAGTAGTTGTCCATTCATCACCTTCTCTAATTCTAATTTGATGATAACCACTCTTCAAACCAATTTGGTAAAATACCTTTCTCCAATCAAACAATCCATTATGTCATCCATCATTGGTATAGAAAATGTATATTTCACTATAATCTTGTTAATAGCTCTGGAATTACTACACATTTTCTCCATTATCCATTCTTATTAGGTGCTAATACGATAGTTGCAACACATGAACTCAAACTTTCTCTACTCAAACCTTTCTCCAATTGTTCATGCACTTGTCTATTAATTTCTTCATTCTTAGTAGGTGTCAATCTATATGGTTCTTTATTTAGTAAATCAGATCCATACAATGACTTATACTTCTCACAGGAGGTAAACCATTAGGTATATCCTTTGCAACAATATCTTTATACTCATTCAACAAGTTTTTAATTTCTACTAGCACTCAATTAATACTACCAATTTCTTCTGTAACTTGATTACCACTAGCTTTTGCTACTCAGTCACTACTAATTGATACTCAACTAGCATTATTCTCTAGTACACAACTACTACTGGTACAACTCAGTTGCTTAGGGATTATAGCAAAATAGATTTGATTCATTTATATTTCCTTCTCAAATTGATTTCCATTAACCATGCAAATTCTCACAGTAGTACACTTGACCTCATCTAGACTTTCAATCAAGGCATCAATATTTTCTTCTTTCCATTCACCCAAAGGGTATATTGATTCAATCTTCCATCATGTACAATATATCTTTCATATTGCCATGGTCTACCCAACAAAATATTACAATAGTCCATAGGCATAATATCACACAAGGCTTCATTAAAATAATGTCAAATCTTGAACCTTAGAATACATTGCTCTTACCAATGTTTTATGCTCATCTTTGATCCATGGAACATGATAAGGTTTAGGATGCTTTAGTCTCTACAATTACAACTTTGTAACTAGATCTTCTAATGCCAAATTTTTAGAACTTCCACTATCAATGATCACTTTGCAACATTTTCCATCCATCATACATTTGGTCTTGAAAATACTTCTACTAAGGATAGGTTCCTCATCACTTTCCTTATTACATAAGGTTTTACTCACCATCAAATCCTATCTAGCATCAGGTCCACTTGGTGAACCCTCAATGTCTTCTTGAATCACATTATTTCTATTACCTTGCCCACTTTTAAAAGATCTACATCTAACGGATCTATGTGCATCTCTAACACATCTGAAATAATTACCATGAAAACCACCTCTAGAATAGGAATTACCTCTTCCTCGGTAGGAACTAGTACCTCCTTGGCAACAACTACAACCCTTCCATTTAGTCTTGCTCTTGTCATCACTTTTCCATTAAGATTTCACCTTTTCTTGTACATGATTATCAGATCTGCTACCTTCTACATAGGATCTACCTCTACCACTCTAGAATCTACCACCACTACCCATTTGTCTTTTTCATTCTTCTTTGTCAAGATTTCCTTGGCTTTCAAGGCATATTGGTATGCTTCCTACACACTTTCCAATTTCAGAAAAAATACCTCATTTTGGATTCTAGATCTTAATCCATTTGGGTATCTTGTGATTTTCCCAACATCATCATCCACATGTCCAGATCTAATGTCCAATCTATAGAATTCCTTAGTATACTCCTTCACAAACATGTGTCTTTGTCTCAAATTTTGCATCTTTCTCAATAGGCTAACTTGGTAATTGGTAGGAAGGAATTTGTTCTTTTCCTTTTCCACCATCTTTAGCGAAATCTTCATCTTCTCTTTTCCTCTCCTTTTTCTATTATTTTTCAAATGCTCTCACTAAGTGAGGCATGACCTTTCAACCTAGTAACTATAATTTTCACCTTCCTATTATCAAGAGTGTTTTCACACTCAAACAACTTCTCCATATCAAAGATCTAATCCAACACAACATTGGTATCAAATTTCCCATCATAGGGAATAACTTCTATAGTAGGTTTTGAATGTGCCCTAGATAATACTCTCAATAAGCTCACTTCATCCTGATCTTCTTCGAGTTCTGGATTAGGGTTTGGTGCCACTACTTCATCATCACTAACATCATCAAGATGTGATCCTCTTCTCTAGGCTATCTCTACAATATCTAATCTGGCTGCAATTTGTCTCAATGTATCCAATATGGCATTGTTTGCATTTCCTCTACCTCAGACCATCTTTACAAATTAGGCTCCTGCATGATCATAACCCTCTATAAGTTATAGGTCAAATCCTCATATCTTCCACCCTACAACCAAATTCAAATCAGGGTTCTACATGAAACAATCTTCACAAGGACAAACCTCTTCTTTGATACTGCCTGATTCAAGGAGGAAAGAAATAACTAGGGCCAAGTGCACACCCAGATATCCAAACCATCTTGTAGAGTAAATACAATGGAAGCAAACAATAGAGGACAACACCAAAGAGAGAGAGAACAAGATACTTTTATTGATTCATCAAGTAATCAACATAAATGCTCAACTATAAGGTCTTCTAGGCTATGACCAGCTAAAATATATTCAAGATCCACAATCCAACTTCTAATTCACATTTCCAAACACATATGCATACCCCTTTTCAAAAACCCTCTTTGTTCTCTCTATTTTAACCTAAGCCTAAGCACTCTATTTATACTTGCAAAAATGACTTGTAGAAGAGTCTAGAAGATTACATTGAAGAAAGGCTAACCTCCAAATGGTCAACACTCATCCCTATACAAGATCTTATTGTTAAATTCATGATCCAAATTAAATATGAAAATCAGCTCATACTGAGAACCTAAAACATAGGAAACTTAGTTAATGAATGACCCAGACCAAATACTATCACTTGGTATCCAAATGAACCTAGGAGCAACTGCCAAATTGACAAGCACAATGAACTCAACAATCACAGTGAACTCGATACATACTAGGAACTCAGCAATAAATGATAGAATGATCCAAAGTGCAGGATTATAAGGCTACCCATGATGCTCCTGCATCAACCATAAAAAGAGTTGGCCATTATAACTCACCATATTTTTACTAACCCAAACCTCAAGTTGACCTCTAAGAAAAATAATTCTTCTAAGGATTCCCCAGGATACCTAAAGGACATTAGTATTATTGACATGGAAACTGATACTAGGAGGAGAAAGAAAAGAACTAGGAGATTGAGTAAGAAGTTAAAAATGGATAAATTTCAAACCCCATCCAAAAGGGACACTATTGTAAGTTCAGGTTCCATTGTGACAAAGATTAAACTAGCCAAGAGGGAAAAAATGAAAAGCATGCATACTACATATGGAACTGAAAGAAAGGATAATCCCAACTATTCCCATGTTTTTGATACCCTAAATAGTAGTAATCCAACCACTTTGAATTCAATTATGGGTGGCGATATCATTTCTCCTAGGAGGACTATTCATAAAGTGGTGGCAAGGATGGAGGGGAACCCCCAAGGAAGTGAAACAGATAATACCAACAACATTGCTCATAGGTTTTGTAAGCTAGAAGCCTCCTTTAAGGACTTGGCTAAAAACTAGGAGACCTTGCACCATAAATAGAATTCTATTGTAGAGTACACCACCAAGGTGATGCATTTGGTGGAAATTATTCTTTATCTTTTGTAGCTGAACAAAGATGATATGGAGGTAGAAAAGAAGAGTGAGACGACACACTCACTCTATAGTTTCCTTGCAGATGAATAGTTCAAGACCTTGCTGGAAAAAACTATTAAGAAAGATGAAAACAAAGTTATGATGGTTGAAAAAGAAGATAAAGAGGGGATATAGCCCTTGTATTTTTTCTTTCTAATTTTTATTATATTTTGGTTTATTTTTATAGATTCTTTTCTTAGATGGGATAATATGTGTAATTGGACTTGCTATAAAAAGTATAGTAGTATCCTAAGGCTAATTACAACTATGGTCTTTGGGTTGGACACATGGACATAACCATTAGGGTTTATGTTTATGCTAGTACTATGTAAAATGATATTTTTGTGAAGATATACTATTTTTTGATGTTTACAAAGGGTGTATGTTGAATCAATGTTGAATGACTTCCCACATCATCATTTTCTCTACTCCATGGGTGTAGACAATGGTATGGTTGTCCATTCCTCCACAAGGAAAATGAAAAAATCTCTCCTACCCTCACCTCTCTATCAATTGTTATTATATTTCTCTTTCTCTAGGAGGTAGATAATTATTATTAAAGAATGCATCTTTTTGGTTGTAAATTGTGCTAAACTATTAAATCTCTTATCCATGCCCTATAACTCTTACCTAAGAATCTTCAAATCCTTGGAAATGTCCATGAATTTCTTAAAGAAACCAACCTCCTTTACTTGACTTTGGCATCTTCCTTGATCTCCAAATCTAAAATACCCTAAGGAAAAGAAGGAGGGGAGGGGAGGAGGGGACAAGGCTTTAAGGCTAAGTGGAAGAAATGTGTAATGTTTATATACATCATCTGTTGATTTTTCTAAGTTGAAAGAGTCTAATTCTCTTGAATATCAATTAATTAATTAATTACAAACACTAATTGTTTATATCTAGTAAATATGTGATACTGATAATATTATTGTATGTTTTTTTTGTGATTTTCAATTTGATTTCTAAATTTAATAATTGATTCATGGATTATCCTTTTTCTTGTGTTTTTTAAAATTAACTCAAAATGGTAGGTAAAAGAGTGACCATAATACTATTATATACTATTAATATTTAAATTTTACATATATAAGTGTGTGTGTCTAATATATATATATATATATATATATATATATTAGGTCAAGTCTACACTCACAAACTAGATTGGGCACCATTCATGAATAATCTAAGGATTAGGATGAATCTAGAGAGATAACTTATTATGGGATAAATATATGATGATCTATTAAATATAATTGATGAATCACCAAGTGAACAAGAAATTTTAAAAAAAATATGAAATAATGTTAATCATGATATGATTTATGAAAACACCATAAAAAAAATATTCACCACATATTTAAAACCATCCAAAACTCAAAAAATTAATATTTTTACAAAGACTTATAATATTGTTAAATAATTTTAAACAAGTGTCGCATAGATTATTTAAATAAATATGTATTTTTTAAAATCAAATGAGAAATGTGTTAGTGCTTTAAGCATTATTAATAAAGACTAATTTAATATTGCATATAAGAGCTCTTAGAATATGCAAAATTCATTAGTTAGAGCACCAAATAAATAAGCAATACTTGCTAAAATATTTTCTTTATTATTAAAAATGTAATTTAATTTTTTTTACTTAAAGTATTAGATAGCAGCCAAAAGCACATGGGGCTGACCTTAGACTACAAAAAGACTAAGTTGTAAATGGAGTGGGTAGTCACTCTCTCCTTGCCCAAGTCCTTCACATCCTTATTTACCTATAGGAAAAATTCAGCATTAGTTTAAACTCATCATTAGTTTATTTCACTTGATGAAATGATCAAAATGATCAAAATGTGTATACTATTAAAAATATATTAAAGGAAATCTAATAATTAAACTTTATAGAAAATTTATTATTGTTTTGATGGGCGTACTTGTACTTCATTGTACTAAATTATTTTATGAATTTTTAAAATATATATTAAAAATTGATTCAATTAAAAAATTTAATTTTAATTTTTTAATAATATTAAAGCTGTTCGTTTAATTTTACCAAAAACCTAAAAAAATGGTGAAGTCTATTAAATTAAATTTGAAAAAAATAATTTCTATAACATATAAAACTAATAGATAGATAATAAAATTTTACAAATATTTAAATACTTCAAAAATAATTATCTTTAGTGAAAAGTAATTGAATAATAAGAAAGAGTGAATGCAATATTGCCTGGGCAAATACAATAATATGATTAATTTACGATGTTAAACAAATAGCTGACTTCCAGAACACAATCCTTTTATGTTCCACACTCAAAAACATGTGCTTGTTGTAATAGGTTTGGAGGAAAAACATAACTTTGTAAAGTGGAGATAATTCATGTCGGTTGCGGCGTCTGCAGCAATTGCATGTTGTGGAGCCAATACTTGCGTGTCTTAGGAAGGTACAACTAACAAAACAGGGAACGAGCTTGCGGTATCCGTGCCTACCACGAAGAGATAAGGATAAAGCATCGTATTTTATATTCTATTTCAATTATTTATGTACAATGCCAGCTTCTGTTTGTTAGATAGCACGGGCATTTCCCTTCACCACGCATCTCCTTGACGGTTTGGTGAGGTTGTCTTTCATTGGAGATTTTCTGTCGAAAAAGTGAAATTAATGGGACGTATTGAAGTCAAACTTAACAGAGGACCATGGACGCCTCAAGAAGATCTCTGCTTAACAAATTATATCCAGTCTCATGGTGAGGGCCGCTGGAGATCCCTTTCCAAGAAAGCAGGTTTCTCTCCCCTCTTTTCTAATAGCAATTATTCACCATGCATGTAGTTTAGGGTTAGGGTTATGCTCGCCTCCTATAGTTTGGCTTCAATTTTAGGGCTAGGGATTTGTTAGAGTTTTGGGAACTTATCAGGTATTCTCTTCAGGTCTTCTTCGTTCTGGAAAGAGTTGTAGACTGCGATGGATGAATTATCTTCGACCTGACGTCAAACGAGGACACATTTTACCCGATGAAGAAGATTTAATTCTCAGACTTCATCGACTCTTGGGAAACAGGTCAAACTTTCCCCATTCAAAACGTTCCTCCATTGGTTTTTGTGTTTCTTTTCTGGTTTTTTTCAAATGATTGTCTGCCATATCTTAACTTGATTTCATTTAGTGCCTCAAATGACTTCAGATGGTCTTTGATAGCTGGACGTATACCTGGAAGGACAGATAATGATATTAAAAACTACTGGAATTGTCATCTCAGCAAAAAACTTATTAGTCAAGGCATAGATCCTCGTACACACAGGCCCCTCTCTGAATCTGAGGACATTTGGTGGATCCCTCAAGACTGTAATATGGATCAAAAAGATGTCACGTACACTACATCACTTATCAACGAGAATCAAGAGAAAATTAATGTTAAAGATTCAGATTGCGGCATTGCAGGGACTAAAGAATACCTGATTTGCTCTTCAGTGGCTGCGTCAGAAATCTCTTGTTCGCAAAACATACCCATCATATTACCTTCTGCCACTGTAGAGACTTCCTACATGGAAATGAGAAAGTCTAATTGTTGTGAGAATCAGAAACAAATAACAGACGGCCGCTTGTTTCGTTATTCTCTCCCTCCATCACCAATGGGAACACCTAATGGAAATGGCAGTTCGTACATGTACCCTTCGTTTCTGGAGTCACTTCTCAATGAGAATTTTGAGCCTAGTGTTGGGTACAATTCTGTTTCACAGCAGTCTGAATTGGCAAGCCCTGGCTATGAATTGTGGTCTGCACTCCAGTCTCCCAATACGCATTACCTTCCCAATCATTGAGGTGAGGATAGCAGTACATTGCATTTTATATATTTTATTTATTCTCTTCTTGCTGTCTACGTTGTTGAAGTAATAGATTAAAAATTGTCCAAGGGCTTAAATGTCCAGCTGCAACTTGGGTATCTATTATGTTTATGTCTTTTATAACATTCACGAGGTCCCAGTTTTCTGCTTGAAGAAAACAAATAACTCATAACTTGTACGAAATACAACTCTTAATATTTATTATTTGAAAGCTTTTATGCACTTTCCTTCTTTCAGATTTATTCAATGATTTATATTCCTTTGCACCTGTAAAATAATGTTTCGTTTGTAGAGGGTGAAGGATTTGAAATTCTACTTCCATAACAAGTAGATAAACTAACTGCATATTGCATTTTCATATATCTGGTACGTATTGCAATATCACTTGCCATTCAAGCTTATTCCCGAGTCATGTGACTAAGGTGTGCTTGACAATGTTTGAACCAAATCAAAACCAGAAAGAAGAACTCTTTAAAATATTATATTGGATCAACCAATCTGCAAATAAAAGGATTTTAATGTTCTGTGAAGAAAGCATCTTAATTTCTACACTCTTACCAAACCGTAGGAGAGAGCAAATTTATGTAATTTTTGGCTGATAAGACTTAATATCCATGTTTATGAGTTATCTTACACTAATTTAGGTGTCCATTTTTAAAATAGTTTAATCAATGTGATAGATAGAGAGGTTATTGTTCTGATTATGACACCTACAAGATAAAGTGAATTGTTAAATATTTTATTATATAAATATTGATGTTGAGATTTACAGATTTTGAAAATTAATATAATGAATATATATATATATATATATATTGCTATTAGAATTTAGTAGTGTGTTTTTTTAGTCAAATTCACTGATTCTTATTTCATCACTAGTATTTGATAAGAACTAATCTGTAGTGAGAATGAAAAGAATATTTAATAATCATTGTAATGCTACACTAAACAAAATCAAAAGATTTGAAAACAAAGATCAAGAATAATGAACGTAACATTTTTTTTTATCAACTCATCTTAATACAAATACAAGTACAATGATTGAGCCACACTCAATTTGAAAACCTCAAAATACAAGTAGATATCATCAATATATATATATATATATATATATATATATATATATATATCCATTATGATGTGAATACATATCGAGTTCAGTACAATAATGAAGTATAACATCATTCTTAATCACTAATGTCCAACATATGGACCCTACAAGTAATTAAATACTGATTCAAGAAATAACTTCAATAGTCATCCTTAGCTACTTGTTAATCAACTCGAAGCACCTGTAAAACATACAGAAATGCAACACAACACAAAAGGGGGCTCAGTACACACTGAGTTGAAAAGCGTAATCCACCTGCATACATGTTAGAATAAACACATACATAACCATAATGCAGATATCTGATCCACTTAACATAGTGCAGTTCCAAAATTAGTATGCAAGAAGTAAGCATTTACTTAACAATGCAAAATTAAACTCTCACTAAGAATAACTCATAAATGAATCATATATATACTGAGGTGTCATCGTTATGGCACTAAGATTCTGCATCCATGTATGGTATGCCCATAGTCAACACATAACAGAATTCTCTATTATACTTGTCAATGACAGAATAGAGATATGCCTTGTTCTTCGTACTTAACCATATATGTTTAAGTCATAGGTAAGGAAAATTATTATTTTTATATGTAATTAACCCTCCCAATTCATTTTAAAGTTATCACTGAATTAATTAACTGAATAAGATAAACCAAATTCAACCACCCTGATATATGTTCATCACAACTATTCTTAAAAGACACATCAAACAGATATACTAGGAATGTACATGCAACAGATATAAAATCGGTATACAACATGATACTACATCATTTAATCCATTTGTAATATATCTTATTCTACCAAGTTCAAAGGTAAATATAGATAATTATAACAATAGAAATAGAACCTATAATATCAAGATCACGTAAATACAATTGAACTATTGTCTCAGTTCAATGATACTTACAGAATCTTCATACTATATTTTCAATTTCTTGCTGACCTAACCATCTACACTTAACTTCAAAATGACCAAGATAACAAATCAAAATGCACATGATATTCTTGCTTTAAATGACATATCATTCAACATATATATCATAATCTACCTCATTCTTGAAACCAACTTTCCATATTAATAATAAACAGAAATTAGTTCTGGTTACAAATAAACAACAAAATACAGTTTAAGCCATAACGAATTCTATTTCCTATCCACATTATATATTGTATTGAAATTCATCACAACGAAATTAAACATATCTTGCAATTTCCTCAAATCCAGATTTAGTCAACGTTTAAAAACATAGAACCATACATCATGATATTATATAAATGACTTCCCAAATATTTAATCCTCAACCAAGTATCTGCCTTCTTAATTGAATGATTACCCATTTAGATAACCGTAAACATCTTTCCATATCCAATTCTTACTTTAGTATTTTGATATGTAACAGTTAACATCATATCAATACTAATATATGAAACTGTTATCTAAAACATCATAATTCCTTATCAAAAACAATTTCCATATTAACAAAAAATAAAGTATGCTATCACAACAAATTCCTAATTGTTTCAAGCTTCCTTTGATCTCTTTGATATAATGTCACAACTGGTGTCGGCAATCAATTAAGTTTCCTAACTTCAAATGAATACCATAACAGTTGATAAACAACTCGAACTACATTGAATTTCAACAGGTATCAACTGCCTCAACATTTAAATCTCAACATATCCCTATACTGATAATAAGTAATTCATAACACAACACATTTCAACAGCCCACGACTGTCGACAACATTTCAACATATGATAACACATTGCCGAAAATTGTTAATATAGCAATTTCATGCTAAGTGACATACCATTAAAGACTGTTTAAAACTCATGTTTAAAACAATCACATCATAATACTTTATAGTTACATGATAGTTTAACATAATTTAAATTTCATGCTAACCGTTCAATAAAATGCCTGCCCTCGATTTTATGTAATTGCTTGACAGTTTGCCTATGTCTTAAGGTTTCATACAACTCTAAGACCATTTAAGATCTTTTAAAGCCTATGTTTTATACAGTCATAGTGGATCAAACCCAACATTGCACCCGAGTATATATATTTGCTCGCAAGACAAATCTGGTGAAACCACATATCAATTTCAAACAATGACACTACAATCTGCAACAATTGTTTGAATACAAGTATATAAATAAATTGTTTTACAAATAGACCCGAGCCCAAATAAAACCATTTAAAAATGTAATAGGGTCATAAGTTGTATGACAATAATATGACAAAATGTCAACATATACATAGAGAAGTAACACACAAAAAGGAATCTCAGGTTTTATTAAACTGAATAAAGAAAACCCGACTCAAGCTACCACCACATCCAAATGCAACAACAATACCCGAGAATACATAATACCCATAACCTAGTATTGATATATACATAACCCAGCACCTTATTTGCCCTAGCCCTGCATAGACCCATACTTGGGTATCGATATATATATATATATATATATATATATATATATATATATATATATATATATATATATATATATATATATATATATAACTATAG
The DNA here is from genome assembly GCA_028749045.1 of Cupressus sempervirens. NCBI lineage: Eukaryota > Viridiplantae > Streptophyta > Pinopsida > Cupressales > Cupressaceae > Cupressus > Cupressus sempervirens. The sequence continues at coordinate 547,211,378 of CM053789.1, forward strand.
CTTCTATTATTTCCTTCAAATAAAATTAACACCCAAATAACAGTAAGGGAATAGGTTAGAAAATACCCCCTACCTCAAATCATAGTAGGTGCCCAAAAAAAAACTCGATAGAAAACTCTGCAAATAATCTTGCTGCCAAAGCCCCAAAAACCAAATCAAAGCCACACCTCCAAACTGGAAACACCGATATACAGCTGTGAGACAATGCTTGATAGGGAGAATTCCAACATTGTACGGCTTCATAAGCATGAATGTCCTTACAACCAATTCCTCCATGATGTTGAATCTTAGCAATAAGCATCACAGATGCATAACATACAGAGCAATGCGGCCAAGTTTCTAGCCCCTAAAACAACAATAAAACCCCACTCACAATAGAAATGGCTGACAAACCATCAATGTTGTTAAAGCCATATTAAAAGTGAAATGAATGAATTCACAACTCACATAGTGATGTGCATGCGGCTACCTCATAGCAACCACCACATTTTGGCCAAGTTTTAAAACAATGCAAAATTCCCTTAAGCATAATGTATGCGAAACCCTTTAGGGTTTTAGGTTAATAAAACCTTTTTGCAAATATGATATGTTAAGTATATATACATTAACCACCGTGGGTTTTAAACCCCATTTTATTAATAGTAATTGATTTAAAAATATAAACTTAGAGTATATATAGACCCTTTTAAAAATAACAACACACACACACACACACACACACACACACACACACACACACACACACACACACATATGACATGCCAATGAAGGATTAGGAAAATACCTAAAACAAGAACTCATAACTTAAGCATCATTATAAAATTAATCTCAACACAGGCCAATGAATAAATTGAAATTAAATCATACCTAAGCTCCATCAATGTCCATTATACAGCGTATTATCATGAATACTGTTACACTAAATAAAATCATGATAATCATAAACAATATGCTGATATTCAATAAAATATGAAAGTGATAACCATAAAACTTGAACTTAATTTAAATTCTTTTATAGTTTTATCAGTCATATTTTACCTGAAGTCTAAACACAGCAATATCGTTTAAACTAGAACATCAGACATAAATTCTAAATACATCAGAAAGTTTGTCAGATTCAAAAGTGCCTCTACCAAAGCTCAAAGTAGAGTATTTCTGAAATAGAAAAGTTTTGTTTAGCAATAGTCACATGTCCCAAAGACATTAATAAAACCAAGTTCTATAGAAATAGAAACACAACATCTGAAAAGAACTTATAACCATAAGATCCTAATATGCAATAAAACCATAGTAGTGGTCAGGCATGACACTCATAGTATCTAGATTAATTTCATAGAGATGAAGCAACAAGAAGGGAGGTCACCCATTCCCACTTGAGCATTACTATGGAGTTTTCTCCGTGCTTAAGGCCACTGTACATGCAATAACATTTGCAAAATCTTTAGAGTTGTACTAGGATGGTTGACCTCCTACGAAGTCTTGATGCTCCACCTTTGTGAACACCTAGATGTAATGAGTGTTAACTATTCCACTCATTTTGATAAGCAGTGGGTTCTTATGAATCACTACACATGAAACATGGGCTAATGAGTTCTACTCAAAAAAAAATACATAGTTGATCTTGATAGAAATATCTGAGAGTTTTACAATAAAGTTACAAGTAGAGTGGTATTAAACATTCAAAAAAATTTGCAGTCAACTACGATTTAGGTAAAGTAGTACTCCTGGGGGTGACCTTCCTTGAAGTCTGAATGCTTCATGTCTTTGAGAATTACCTATATGTAATGAGTTGATGTGTTCCATTCATTCTCTTAACAGATGGGTTCCTATGAGCTAATATTTAAGAAATCTAGGTCAATGAGCTTGAATAAGAAAACTAGCATGACCCCTATTAGGAATATCATAATTTAATTTCTATAAAATATCTAATACTTATGAATTGATAATCTTTTGGGGTTTTATAATGAATGATTCATAAGGAAAAATACTTCCTAAATATTTTTCAAAGAGGTTAAAATTGGAGTGAGCTTAATTATAGATGAAATTGTGGTTAGGAACACTCAAGTTGGAGTAGTGCTAGGATTGGTGACCACTAAGAAAGCCCCTACCCTTTACCTTTTTGAGCATCACCTAGATGTAATGAGTGTTAAGTGTTACATTTATTCTCACGCAAAATGGGTTCTTGTGGAACACTACTCATGAAATATTGATCAATGAGCTAGACTCAAAACAACTACAGAAATGAACCCTTGAAACTATATGACAATTTGTTTTTCTCTAAAAATACAGCCTACTTATCAATGTTTCAAAAAAAGTTGCAGTATTTAAGATATATTATCTAATCATCTATGATAAAAATTTATTATTATTGGTAGCTGACTATAACTTTTTGTACTATAGATAGGTGATAAAAGTATTTGGATGAACATTTTTTGTTAGTATCAAAAACTATTTCCATAGAATTAAAATACAGTTAGTAAAGTAAAAATATTTGATTTAATTTTGGACATGATCTTGTTATCATTAAAAATATATCTTATTATTATAACTAGATTTTGGCATTTAATTTTAAGTGCTATTAAGCATGCCAAAAATCTTGTTTATAGACATATTGATGCACCCCTTAAATATACATTTCTTAATGTATCTTAATCTATTAATACTTAAATTGTACACACAATTCAAACAAACATCATATTATAGAAAGTATTTTTCAGTATTTTTAGCTATAATATTAAATAAAATTTAATGATGTATAGTAGGAAATAATTTTATTATAATAAAAAAATTTAATAGTTATATGGAACAAATTTAGTATGTTGTAATCATATGTATCCAAACTAACAAGTTTGATGAATTAGAATATGTATCCTTGAAAATAACCTTCCAATATGCAAAGTGTTTTATTTAAATCCACTCTATAAGACATCAAACCTATTAATCAATTAACTTCTACAAAAATTATTTTGTATTAAGGTAAAAATGGGTTTTGAGGGGACCCAAAACTCTAGTTCAAAAAGTACAAATTACATAAGGTATTCAAAAAGGACTAAAAGTAAAACTATGATGGGATAAGATACAAACCTACTCGCCATCCAAAAACTAGTAAAAATAAAATCCATACTAAGACCAACTGCAACTAGAAGGAACACACAAAAAAGGAAAAGTAATAGACAAAGCTAGTGCAACCTAAACCTAGACAAACTCCTTAAGAGCTTTAGCTGACTCTGTCTCCAACACATTGTGTTCATCTTCAGCATTCTCTAAGCTCAAGAGATTCTATCATTCTTCATGTTGATCCTAGCCCTTGTCCTTTTTCTGGGCCCCTCTGTAATCTCTAAGTCTTTACATTTTTTGTTCAAATCAACATTGACCTCAATACCTTCATTGTTTACATTCCCTTTTTCATTCACTAATTTCAATATGGAAGAATGAATTCTGCCATTATCGTCCTAGAGGATTTTGATAATCGTATTCTCAAATAGTTTAAATTTATTTGATATGTCACCATAATTTCCTTGGATCTTCCTCCTTAATTCACTATCCTCCTCTAGTTTTTTCTCCAAGATAATAAATTTATTTCTAGGAGAGTGGATTTCATTGTAATTCTAGCTCTAAATAATGAATAATAAATCAACTTTGTCCATGCCTTTCTTAAGAAAATCCAAGGAAGAAGGAGTTGCATTAGTCTCATGACTCAAAAAATCCTTCTTACCATGCCCTAGGTGTATTAAATCCTTAGAATCATAGATAGGATAATCCACAATCCTAATAGCATGAGTATCCTTGGTGATATTGGTCACATTCCCCTTATTCCCTTGGTTTTATTTATCTTTATTTGATTTATTTATAGCATAAGGGGGAAAAAAACTCTTATGAGACTTGAGAGGGCAATTAGAGATCTTATTACCCAATTTTTTTTGGGGAGATATTATCCCTAGAATCATCATTTATTTCTATGTCATCCAACTTATTTTCCAAATGATTCTCTTAGATCCTATCTTCACATGAATAAATATAAGGGTCACCTTCCTCATCACTTGTATACATCCCACTTTCATTAGGGTCCTTCTTATTTCTGTTAGTACCTTTGATTATTTAGAAATATTTCCTTTTTTCTTGCTTTCCTCTTCCTTTCTAATGTTTTTCAGTGCATATTAATGGTTATGAGCATTAGAGTAATATGAAAATAGAAGGATGGGCCCTTCATGGAGAATGGACAAGGAGAGTTTCTTTTTTTATTTAACCAAACTCATATTCAAAGAGTTCATAATGTATAAATGAAAAGAAATTTTATCCCCATACCGAAAGTGATTAGGTAAAACAAAATAAAAAAAATCAACTCTTTGTTTCCAACCACCCAAGGTAAAATACTCGCTCGAACAATTAAGAAGATACCTCTAGATCAGCTTAATTTTCTTATTCAAAAAATAATTGCACACTTTAACCAGTGCCTCCTTTTCTTTTTCATACTTGGGGAATTTCTCCCAAGCTTCCATAAAATATCCCTCTCCTTGAAGAAATTTAATCCTTCACTTGATAGGCTAGAAATATTAGTACTAAAATTTGTATTGAGGTCGGGAGTGGGGGGAGAAATATATTCCATAAAATGTAGAAGAGATCCCCTTCCAACCCTTGAATAAAACCACTATAGCCTCAAGGTTTAATTTATGGAGCCTCTTAGGATAGGTGGCAACCCCTCCTTTGTCAAGATACTCCCAAATTTGTGGGATATCTCTCCACTCATAACACAAATTTGACTCCTACCTCATAGATTCTCCCTCTGTTTCTTTATAATTATTGAGAATAGAATACACAAAAGTCTTCAACTCCAAAGTGTTTCTTTTATTGATATAAAATATAATAGAAACAAAGAAAACAAAATACCCATAAAACATGCTACTCATCAATAGTCTATAGGGTGTGACTCCTTCCCCTTAACTTGTAATGATCATGGTGGTTTCCTATCATACCCATCATATTTATCTATTTTACCAATGACACAACATGTCCTATTTTTCTTAATTATTTCCTCATGAATAAAATCTTGGGAAAGATTTCCATGCCATAAAACTTCTCGCTCTGCCCTTACACCTAGGTTGGCAATGTTGTTAGCCTCATGCTAATTATGAAAAAAATTACTTGTTTAAAAGAATTTAAAATAATTATATCCTAATTTATGACACTCTACAAAAATAATATCTTTAAAAATAAAATATTTTGCATGTATACGTTAAAAAAACTTACCAAAAAGTACATAGTTTGAGCTAATTGAAAAAAAAGCAATTAAGATAAATTGATTGCAATAGTATATCTCCTATGGAAAATAATAATAATATGCCTCAAATCCAACACTCGGACTAATATTTAAGTATATATTAAAATGGTTTTCAATTAAAATAATATGTTAATATTTGTGTACAATATAAGAAAATGAGACTTTAACATAGGAAGTAGATAATTATTTCTTAAACAAAGAACCAATATAATACATTTTAATATATTTTAGTTATAGATCCTATGAGATATAAACTTACTAAATCCACAAAAATCTATCAATATCTAGCAATTTTGTATATCAAATATTACTAATGATGTAAGCATTTACAACTACTATGTTTTTGCATCTCTAGCTCTTGCACTCTTTTATCTTAATGATCAATCACATACCGTAGTTCAAAATGTTGATGGTGAAAATCTTAACACAATCTAATCCATAAATAATTGTTGTAATATAATTAATAAAATCAAACACCCATAATTATGTAGATGTTATAGCCTTGTCAGCACAACATTTATATTTTTCCTTGATAAAATATTTTAGAGTACGAGGAACATTTACTAGATTGTCCTCCTTACAACAATGCGAATCATCTACAATTATACCAATCATCATTTAAAGTCTCATTATTAATTGTATTATTTTTCACAATCATATTTGTCTTATATTTTTTTTGAAAATATGATACAAGTATTCTAATATCAGGTTAAAGAAATTATCATCATTCATGATATATATGTACCTAAGAGAAAAGAAATTATGATGGAAAATTAAATACTTGTCTCATATTAAGGAATTTTAACATGTTACAATGATATACTCATATTGAAATGAGGTTTTTAATAGATTTTTAACATGAATATATACATTAATCTGGGTTAGCAAGTGAGATGTGTGAGCAAGTGATCGATTGTGAGACTAGGGTTTTGAGTAGTGGTGTTGATCTACATCTAGGATCTAATGAGGATGAAGATATAGATGGATCTTGTTGGTATTTTCTCTATAGAAATGAATGTCTTTGGAGCAAGAGAATGGGTTTTAGTGCCCTATTATCTCTAGTTTTTCTAGTTTTCTTTGTGTGGGAGATGGTAGCATGTATTGCCTCTCTTAGCATACAATTGGTGTCCCTTGCTAGGGAGGTTTCCCCTCTTATTTTTGTGATTTGGCTAATATTTTGATCACCTTCAACAATTTTTGTAAGGGGATTAGTGTCTGATTCATTTACTAGTGGGGTTTTTCCATTTTCTTGCACTAGAAATCTTTGGTATTTCAGGGGTGAGGAGAGGCTCTGTCTCTACAATTTTTCCCTCTTTTGGATGCCTTCCTTTTATATCTTTAGGGTTAATCTCTATTTTTTGGGAGAAGCACTTAGGTATGAGGAAAGGCTATGGGGATTTGGCTACACAATGGTATTTCTTTGTGGTATGATAGTTACTTTTTGAATATGGTTTGGGACTTGGTTAGCAGAATTAGGTGTCAAGGATTTGTCTTTCTCTTTTTCTAGGGGAGGGATACGAGTCATTCATCTTGGAGCCATAAATGTGTTATTTACCTCTTAGTGGATGCTTCTTCTCTTTTTGTGGGTTCTCTTTGTTTCCCTCCTTGAGACGAGGTATCCACACTATGGGATGGGGGTTTCTAGATCTATCTACCTGATGTGGTGTTGAGTAGACCATCTTGGGTTCAACTCATATGATTTTATGAAGAAGGGGGCCTTTCAACCTGTGATGGTTGCTATTAATTTTGGTATGGTTATGGCCATATGTTGTTGGGAGTTGATAGGGATCAACTTGCTTTAGCTAGAGGTATACTAGACACTGCATGTTCTTGTTCTTTTTCATTGATTGAAACCTTTGATTTTATTTTCTTAGGGACTTAGACATCCTTGTGACTCATTCTTACCTTGCAAGGTTGTGCCTTTTTGAATTTTGGGGCTTTGGCCATTGGTGATGTGTGGCTACTCATGGCAATGTTAGATCCCTTTTGGAGACTACCTTAACGACACCATGGATATATTTAGTGCCTTCTTCACTGCACTTCTAAGTTCTTTTCCTATCGATGTGGAGCTCTTCTCTATAAAGGATGGGATATGTCATTTTTCTATTACAATATCTTGGTGGTTGTTTCTCTATTTGTCTTCTTGTTAGAAATCTATAGTAGATTTGTTGTTGGCTAAATATTAGACAAGGAAGACTGGTGGAGATGAAGAACTTTTTAAGTGCTGGTATTTTTGCATGAGAGAGCTCTTGTCTCTTTACTTCCTTTGTTGGAACCTAGTAGTGACCCCTTTTGGAGGTGTATTGAGGGTTTTCATTCCTTATTTTTTCTAGTTTAGTGTCTATTGGGTTTTTTTCTCTCTATGTTTAGGCTATAGATATGTTTTGGTTTCTGCTCTCTAAGTTCTTCTTTCTAGAGGTTAGTTTCTCTTTTTGACTTTGTATCTTTTTGGGGTGTTATTGTTTTGAATATTGTTCTTGTTGGTTTCTATGTAGTGGTAGTGAGGTCTTTTTAAAGTATTAAATAGCAACAAAAAGAATAGAGGGCTAACCCCAGAGTATAAAAATGTTGAAGGATCAGCTGGAGGTTACCTCCCAATCAAATTAACCAATACCAATTTTATACTTCAAGAAAGAAATAAGATCCAGAACAAAACTATCACTACCATTAGTCTTACTACTAACTAGGAAGAAAAAATAAAAAATGTTCGAGCATCAAAGAAAATTACTACTATTAGTCCACTTAAAGATATATATAAAAAGTAAAGCCCCATAGGGCATCCAGTTTAGGGTGATTAACAATAAAAAAGTAAAATGTAAAACCATAACCAGGGCTAGCAAACCTCCTTCTTTTTAGGTTCCTCATCCTTCTTCTCCTTAGGCTCATCCCTATTCACATCCACCCCCTCCTCTTTGACAAGTTTGTCGAGAAGCATTTTCAGCCAATCTCTCACTAGGAAGCCGTAGATGGAGTAGTTAGTCTCCCTCTCCTTGCCCAATAATTTCTTGTCCCTATTAACTTATAGGAAATAGAGGGTAGTGGTAGTGGAATGCATAACTTTAGTGGAGAATTTTGCCAAATGTCAACTTTTTGGAAAATGTTAAAGTGATTATCCACCATCTCCTTCATCGATTGCTCTAGTCTATCCAATTGAACCTTGCTTTGACTCTTGCCGTGGCTATGCTTCACTTTTGTCACCCCACCTTTTGGAATTCCTTTCATGGGGGAGGTGATTTCCTCCCCCACACTTCTATTTTGGGAAGGGATAGCATCAAGGGTATCAGAAATGTGAGAGGGACTAGTAGGGCTAGATACAAGTTTCTTCCCAATGTTTTGGTGGTCTCTTCCTCTTGGTGGGTTTTAAGTCACTCTTAGTAGACTCGGAGCTAAAATTTTATTTCGAGGGGGTGAGGGGCCTTGAATTTTTTCAATTGGAGAAATTTTTTAGTCCTCTAAGCATTCTTCATTCTCTTCCTCCTATCCATATCAGAATCAATGAGGCTATTTTTTTCTCAGGGACGCGAGTTTTCTTGGTTTTTTTGTGGCTAGAGCCAAGGACAAGGTACATCAAAATTTGGGGAGTGATAGTAGCAAGTGCGTTGACAAAAAGTGGTGGGTTTAGGGAAAGGTGGTAGATATACAATTTATTCATGAAACCTTAGTGGATGAGATAAAAGGGTTTACCCTCCTCTTTATTTTTCCTATCCTTATAGATACTATCTTCCCATAGAATTGATAAAGAGAAATAGAATGGAAAGTTGATCCAAGTTTCTAAAATGGTTGAAAATGGAGAAATGGTAGTAATAGAGTACCTAAAAATGATCCTCGAGGGTAATATATCTCATGATGGCATATAAAATAATATCCCAAGGCTTAGGAAGTGGTAGTGAGGTGTTCTATTAATTGTAAAGGGTACTTACTAGTTTTTTATTTTCTTTGGTTGAGAATTCATGGTAGTTTTAGCAAGCTTGGTAGGTTAAGTATCCTTAGGAAAATCCTTGAAGATGTGGGATCCTTCTAAATATCTTTCAAAGTTTTGGGTTCCTTTCAAAACCCTAGGGCTCAACTTTGGTAGCTTGTTTCATTACCTTAATTAGGTTTTGTTTTCTATTATTTTGTAAGGTTTTCACTTCTATAACAAGTTTCAAGGACCTACCAATTCTTACTTTCTTAATAAAAAACATAAATCTATAGGGATATATCCATCTTTATAAAGGGTTCTTGAATATTAATTTAATGAAATCTATAAGATCCATTTCAAATATTTATCCTTTAATATATTCGATGATATTCTAAAATATATTGATTTAACTAGTTCTCATCATTTTATTAGAAAATAGTATTCCTACTATGCTCCTCTTATGTTCATTGCTTGTCAAAAATGGATGTAATTATAATGTAATATTGTACCTAATTGATACAAACTATTTGCATAAACATAATCCTACAATTATCTTATAGAACACATACTTTAGAATCAATCACCTTACTGAACTAAGATGTCAAACTATGAGATCAATGGTTTATGGGTGACTAGTGCTACTCTATCTACCCCCATTGAAGGGTGCATGCATACTCTAGGAATGAGAAAGACATCATTATTTTTTATTAATGTAAAAACCCAACCTCAAATTTATTAAGTTATCACTTGATTAAAACTCCAAAATGTGTTATCTTGGATGGAATACATTGGTCCTTAGCCCCCATTGTGACCCACCCTTCACACTATGCTCCTAAAAGGACCCTCCTGTCCCGCAAATTATAATAATGAATAAGTAAAGAAAAAGTTGAAAATGAAGCCCTATGAAATCCTCATAATAAAAAATCCATAAGGAAAATTTTGGATCATAGATACAATTCATCAATAGGGTCCACAAAGCCCATTTACAAAGAGTAGCTCAATTCATGAAACATAATTAAGGGATTTATATGGAAGCTCCATAAGTTTCAAGCATTTCCATAGTTCAAAATACCACATAGCAAAAGATAATTCCTCTTTTGGACCCATACAAGTATCCAAATATAATAATGCATCTTGATCCATCAAAGAATAATCTTTCTCCAAGAATATCAATAAACCATAACACAATATCATACTAACTACTACACATTATAAAAGATCAAGATACTTGTATTTAACTAGAAGTTGACATTAAACTGGTTTAAATAATTTTTGTGTCAAGAATAATATTAGGACATTCATACACACTTAATTATGAAGTTGGCTCCACAATATATGTAAAATTAATTTCCTTAAGAACATAATAAATGAATGATCATAAGAACATACAATAAGATCAAAAGTATTAGGTTTACATCATACATCATACATGCTTAAATTAAGTTTGTTCCTCACTAACTCAGAAGTTGATAGTTTAAAACTACTAATAGAAAGTACTTATAAATATAATTTAAGATATATATTTTTAAAGATTATTTTAATTTATTTTTAATTAAAGGCTATTAATCCTATATATATATATATATATATATATATATATATATATATATATATATATATAAGAAGTTCATGGCTATTATAGTTATACAAAATTTTGATCGCATGATCAAACAAAAACTAAACCAAACTATAGAGAGTTCACCATTGTTGAATACCCCACTAATCAAGTTCTAGCTATGGGACAACTTATTTGCACCCCTTCCCAATGTATTTTGTGCTAATTCCATTATATTAACACTTACATGAGGTGCATTTTTGTGGCACCGTAGATGATGCCCACTAATCACCTATAATCCTAAAACTTACAAACTAGCACACCCTCAAAATTGACAATAACTATCACTATAGAATACATGATACAAAATGGAGAAACTAACCTCTAGAAGTAAGATAAGACTTATGAACTAGTAGAGGCTTACTACTATACAAGTCAAAATCTATTGAGCTAATTCTATTAAGAAAAAATCATCAAACAAGATCACTCTACATCTATTAGAATCAATTCTTTGCTCATATTTGCAACACTAGATGAGTATCCCCAAAAAGAAATGGAATGAGACATTTAATTCACAATCCCAACTTTGATTCACCAAAGTCATTTCCACTATGTTCAAATTTAGGACATCTAGGCATACCATATCATGTGGAGTAGGTGGATGAGCCAAATCATGGTGAGGCATATATAGAACCAATGCTACCATGACCATAGTTTCCCCTAAAGGACCACCAATACCATATAGTGAGCAACAAACATAGCAAGAGGTACATGATCTCTATCATGTTCAAATATCATCTCATATAAATAATTCACCTTAATTAAAAGATGATTAGTCAAGGGAATACTTAATCAACCTTGATCATAAAATAGAAAACCCAAAGCTAAGAAGAAGTCTTTGGTTTCAAAGGTGAGCTTAACATTATCGAATGCCAACACAAATATAGAATGTTTTTGAAAAAGGTATTTAAAAAAAAGTCACCTCACAGACCTTCTTAATGCCATAAGTTATAACTTAAATTCTCTTCCATAATAATTTATTCCTAGATAATACTAGGTCACACACATTTCACACATAGAAGACATAAATTCAGGGGTCTACATGAGGTCATAAACCTTGAACACAAAGATAGACACAATTTTCTATGGGTACCAATAATGACGACCAATTAAATATAACACATCCTTACCAATCATTGTTCTAAGATTCCACTTACAAATAGGAAATTCACAATTAAAGTACCTACCCAAATCCTCATTACTAAAATGTTAAATGATCGAATCTAGCCCCTCAAGAATTGGTAAGGAAATCCAAAGATTTAGTGAAAAATATTCCATTCTCCATCTAATGCGAACTAGCCAGCCTTCACAACTAAGAGAAGATCTATGAGCCACTAAGTTGGAAGAAGCTGAGATATTTATCTTTCTTAAAGGAAGTGGGAATAACTACCACTTCACAGACTAATTATAGTTATAATTAACTTGATACAAGTGGGGTGGAAAATTTTACAATGGCTTAGTATATTTTATTACCATCATATTCAAGTTAAACAATGTTAACACATTTCCATAATGCAAGATATCCTTTCACATTATTTCCCAATTATGAAAAAAAGTAATGTGAATAACAAATAAATATGCCCATACTCTAGATTTGGGATAAAAGATCCATATAATTTCATATTCACAAATGACATATGTCATACCTAGTTTCAAAAAACTAATTTTTCGGTGTAGATTGAGATGAAAATGTGTGATTATAATATGAGACATCTAAAAAATCCTACTAATATCACAAAAATTCACCCACATGTGAGGTTAATATAATATCTTTTCCATTTACTCTTGATAATTGTAGAATTACAAATGTCACTAAATTAGGTCCCTTGCTAAGTAAATCGATCCATCTTTGTGATCTTGGTTGAATCTTTGTGACTCTGACACATAGCTTACCATTAGTGAAACATACTAAGCTCTCCTAATTCTTTATTTTACTATAAATTTTATTTTAAAAAAAAAGATAATTTCTCATTAACAATATTAATGATTAATAGAGTCTGGCCCATGCAAGGAGTGGTTGAGATTTCAATGCATGTGCCATGGTAAGGAGTCTGAAGTAGGTGCAGAGATGCAGATATTCATCAAAGCATGTATAATAAATAGTCACAGAGGATGACTTCGATCAATTTAAATTTAGGGTTACAAAGTTTATGCAGATAGTTGATGAGCAAGATGCGAGGAGCAAGATTTCTTAGTAGACGAGGGCATGGGTTTAGCAGAGGCAATAGAGGAGGTAGATTTACACGGGATTGGATAAATCATTGAGGGGATAGGTTCCACTAGCAGCCTCTATCAAATGAAAATTTTAATTGATATAAGAGGACATACATCTTTGACATTTGCAAAGATTCTCAAGCTTTAGGTTCTTCATCCAAATCATTACCTTCTGAGCCAACTGATCATCATTCATCCAAATCAATTCATGAAGAATGGTTGCCATCATCCATTTTGTCTCCTAATAACATATCTATTATAAGACCTAAGTTTCTAACTTTTCCAAATAATATCCCCATTGGAAGGAAAAGGCAAGTATGCAATCCAACAAAGCAGCAAGGGTTGGATTCTTTTAGAATGTCATGGTGCAGATGTAAGGTTATAGGTAATTTTGCATCCTTTAAGGGAAACCGACATAGTCATGAGCATGATCAATATTATTCAAACAGTAGCTTAGGCAAGGATCGCAGATTTGAATGGAGAAAGAAGGAATCTAGATTAGATCATATCAATGCTTCCCCCATGAAGCCTTCATATCCATCTATAATCTTTCTTGATCATTACCTTGAGGTGCATATTGATCTTCTTAAAGACACTACATTAATAGGTATATTTGGCCCTAACCTACTACCATTATCCATTATTTTGGATTGGGCTAGATCTATCTAGCAGGGAGTCAAGGAATTTTATTTCATTGATTCACAATGCAATTACTTTATAGTTTTATTTGATTCAAAGGCATCTAGGGATTTTGTGCATAAATATAAGGGTTGGTTTTGTAAAGGACAAGGTTTATTCACCATTTCATGGACAGCAAATTTCAAACCTAATGATGCTCCACCCCAATTCATGTCATTTTGGATTTGCCTACCTGCTTTACCATTGGAGTACAGGGATCTCAACATTATTGAAATTATAACTAATTAGATTGGAATTTATATCAAGCATGATTTGATCCCCAATGAAAATCTTTAAAGAGATGTTCAATTTCGTTTGTTACTTAACATGTCTAAGCCCAAACCAATGGGTGTCACAATTAGATCCAAGTGGGGTGCCTTGAATCAACTCATTGTGGTTCAAAGTCCAGAGATTGTTGACACATTTTTTACTATTTTGGGTCACTTTACATCAGACTGTTTGCAAGATCAAAATCCAAATGTAGACATATGTTGTGATCACTCTACAAATTCCTTAAAATGTGCATGGGCCAATGCAAAACTCTTCCAAGCATATTCATAGAATCCTGTGGCTTCCAATCAAGTTCTTCTTAGTCAGGTTGTGGTTCCTTTTCAACAAGATTTTGTTCCCACTAATGATTTTAATTTCTTAATTAAAGTCCTAGCATTATTGGAGGAATGATATAAATATGAGCACGAGCTCTAAGTCTGCATTACTATTGATAGGTTTAGACGATTCAGAACTTGATGAAATCCCTAATCTACTGCTGGACATGATAGTGCATGATCTCACCTATCATAACAATCCTATGAATTTCTCATGCATTATCAGTGATCTAAAAGGTAAGAAGATCCCTTAGCATCAACTTTTTAGAATATCTAGAGCTCTCTCAAAACCTTTTGCATCTGATTTGATTCATGAAATTTCAATTGAGGAAGGAGTTTCTATAATGGAAATTATTCACCCGGATAAAATAATGTCTATTAATCAATCTAATTTTCCAAATGGGACTCAACTGGTGAATATGGAAAATCCCCTAGGTCTCAATGAAGTATCGAAAGGAAAAACTAATTCCTTATATCCAAAATCATTCAACAATTTTCAGATGAATGCTCTCATCCAACCTAAATTGTTAGCATCTACAAATCTTGAAGTAACCCATCACTTGAATGATATAAATAAATTGAAGCTTCCTTTAGATTATTGTTAGATCAATGAGCTTGTAGAATCTCAAATGAGGATGACTAATCTATCTAAAGAAGGCCACATTTTGAATGAATCAAATGATGCAGATGTGATGAATCTGACTGGTCAAGAATTAGAAAGTACTCAACAAAATGGAAATAACACAGATAGAGGGAATTTTGACTTCTCAATTCATTTGTCATTAGATTAATCCCCTACTGCTATCACCATAGTGATGAAGACTCCAAAAAAGAGAGGTAGAAAGCCAACATCTGCAAAGACGTTATTGGAAGTGGATGCTGGTATTCAATCCACTCTTGATGATAAGTTTTCATCAGTCAAGAAAATCATTACATGGAATGTTAGAGGTATCAATGCCTCTGACAAAAGAGGTAGGATCAAGCAGTTGCTAGATTCGACAAAAGGAGATATTATTATTCTTCAAGAACCTAAATTATCAGAACAAATTTTTTGATAAGACATTGGCTAAATGGACTAATTGGATTTCAGTTCATGCAGAGGGGCATGGGGCCTTTGGGGCTTTAGCAATTTTATGGAATGCTAAAAGTATTCATGGTATTCTTATTGGGAAAGATTCCAATTGGTAGTTGTTGAAAGTTGAACACTTTGATTTGAAATTCCTTATCTTCAACATATATGGTCCCACATCTACAAATGATAAGAGGAACCTTTGGGTTGTACTGACAAATCTTATCTAGTAAGAAAGAGAAATGAATTTTATATTGGGTGGGGATTTCAATGCATTACTATCAATGTCTGAAAAGAAAGGGGGAATTTGTCCACCCATTAGAACTATCCAAGATTTTTCTTCATTTGTAGAAAATAATAATTTAAGTGACATTTTTCCTGACAATGGGTTATACACATGGAATAATCGACGTATTGGTTTTTTAGAAATTGCTAAGAGACTAGATAGGTTCTTGTTTTCACAATCATGGAAGCTATTGAGTTTTAGTTTTAAACCTTAAATCTAAAATCTTACCTTCTATTGTATCAGATCATTTTCTAGTCTAGTTATTGATATCAAAGAACAACATATCACAACCTCTTAATCAGGCTAGTTCTTTTAAGTTTGAACACATATAGTTCAAGCATCCTAATTTTATTATTCTTTTAAAACATTGGTGGATTAATGCTCCAACCTTTAAGGATCCTGAAAAGCTTCGTTACATGAAAGGGATGATCAAGGAGTGGAATGTGAAGGTTTTTAAAAATGTGTTCAAGTAAAAACAAGATGTCTCAGAAAAACTTGAGAAGGTAAATTTAGTCATCATTCAAAAAGGTCTTAGTCTGGATTTATATCATGAGCAAAAGTCCTTGAAAGAAGAATGGGAGGAGCTTTGCAATAGGGAGGATATTTATTGGAGACAAAAGTCTCGTGAACTATGGTTAAGAGATGGTGATAAGAACACAAAATTTTCTCATGAAACTGCTAGAGTTAAAAGGGCAATTAACACTATTTTTTCAATTAAACACTCAGAATCTGGTCATCTTATAGAAGATGACAACGGTTTTAAGGAGGAAGGTGTTCTCTTTTTTGCAAATCTCTTGGAACCCCCTCATTTGGATCCTATTGATAACAATTTGATTAATGATTTTATTAGTTGTATTCCCCCTCTTATTACAACAGATCATAATAAGATGTTGCTTGCCCCTTTCACATTGGAAGAAATTAAAAAAGTGGTATCTTCATTCCCACCTAACAAAGCCCCAAGCCCTAATGGATTTACAGCTCTTTTTAATCAAAAATGCTGGGATTTTATTGGTTTTGATTTATTAGCAGTGGTTGAAGAGTTGAGAAGAAATGCCAAGATGATCAAGAGCTTCAATTCAACTAACATTGCTATTATTCCAAAAGTTAAGCAGCCAGCCTCTTTTGCTAACTTTAGGCCTATCTCTTTATGAAAAATGGTTTATAAATTGATTACTAAATCTATATACATGAGGTTGCAGCAATTTATTCCTCATATCATTTCTTTAGATCAAGGTGGTTTCGTGCCAGGAAGAGAAACATGGGAAGGCGTTGTTGTTGCACATGAGACTCTTCATTCTATCAATTCTCATTATTTTTCTAATTTTGTGATCAAGCTTGACATGATGAAGGCCTATGATAGGGTTAGATGGTCATTCCGCTTTTAAATTTAATTACCAAATTTGTTTTTTCAGATAAGTGGTGCAGATGGATCAAAAATTGTATTTCTAGTGCCTGGTTTTCAGTCATTATTAATGGAGAGTCAATTGGTTTTTTCCCCTCTTCTTAAGGGATTCGTCAGGGTGATCCACTATCTCCAATTTTATGTATTCTTATGGTTGATGCTTTTAGTAGATTCATCAATAGATCTTCACAATTGGGCTTATGGCAAGGAATTTTGAGTCCTCGTACATCTATCACAGTTACCCATTCCCTATTTACTGATGATACTCTTCTTTTTGGTACGTCAAATGTAAAGGAAGCTAACCATATTAAATATACCTTGGACCTATATTCAAAAGTTTTTAGTTAGAGAATCAATGCCAACAAATCTAAAATTTTCATTTTCAACACTAATGATGCAATAGCTCAAAGGATTTCTTCAACTTTGGGTTTCCCAGTGGATCATCTCCCATCCATTTATCTTGAAATTCCTTTTTTTATGGCAAAAAACAAGACAAATTTTTGGCTTCCTATCATTGACAGAATTAGGGCTAGGATCTCTACTTGGAAAGCTAGATGGTTATCTTTGTCGAGTTGTATTTTGCTAGCTAAAGTTGTCCTAATAGCTATCCCAAACTATTACTTATCAATTCTTAATGCTCCCTCTTCTATAATCTTGCAAACTCAAAAGATTATCAGAGACTTTATATGGAAAGGAAATTTGTCAGATAAAAAGAAGCTTCCTCTTGTTTCTTTTCTTGAAATGTCTCATGATAAGGCATTTGGGGGTGTGGGGTTGCATGATATTGCTACTAGAAATAAGGATTTTGGGGACAAGCTTGTGTGGAAAATGTATACAAAATCTCATGCAAAATGGTCTTCAATCATGCAAGAAAAATATTTAGATTCTCCAAGTCCTTCTAGAATTTTTATTGTGTCTAATCCTCCTTTAGGTTCAGCCATATGGAACTTTATGATGTCTTCAAAGGATATTGTTTGTAATTATGTTACTTGGGAAATTCACAGTGGAGAGAAAGTAAAGTTTTGGGAAGACTTTTGGAATGAATTTCCCCCTCTATGTAGAAAAGAAAAGTTGGATGAAGCACACAATGTCCTAAAAGCTGAGTGGGGATACTCTTTTTGGTACTATGTTTTCGCTATTGAAATTAATTCAAGAAGGGTTCTTTGGAAAGAACCTCCAACACATCTTCTTAGTCAGCCAAGTCTCCTTTCCTTGAAGAACTCTCTTGCTGAAAGAATTGTTTTTCTTTCTAATAGGGAAGATATAGTTATATGGGCCCCAACCAAAGGTGGTGATTATTCAATCAAGGAAGGTCATTATGGTCTATGACAAACATATAATTCAAGCAGGAAGTGTAGAGCTTTTTCCTTTTTTTATAACTCCACTGTGTTGCCCAAGGCTAGATGTTTTTCTTGGCTAGCCCTTAGAAAAAGAATACTCACTAGCGAACAATTGTCCAGGCTAGGTATTGCTGAATCTTTTATTTGCAAATTATGCAACAAGGAGCTAGAATCTATAGATCACGTCCTTCTCCAATGTCCCTTTGCTTATCAGTGTTGGGTTTTTGTGTTGAATAAGCTTCAAATGTCTTTACCTCCACCAAATAGTCTTTGGGACCTATTTCAATCTTGGCTATTTCTATTCTCAAGATCTATATTTGCTAGTATTTGGAAGTGCATCCTAGCTGTTGTGGTGTGGACCATCTAGTGGGAACGTAACAAGATCATTTTTCGTAATGAAAAATCAAACCTAGAATCTGTTTTAGATGGGATTGAGAATGCAATTTTAGAAAGATTAAATGCAAATATATATTCAATTGTATAAATAATATTTAAGTATTTGCTTGGGATTATCTTCTTCTAAAACAATGGAAACAAATTAAGTTACCTCCAGGTTTCTCTACAAACTAGAATTCTAATCATCAATCTGATCGACTTCATGTAAAATGGTCTCCCCCCTCTAGAAATTTTCTAAAGTTAAATTTTGATGGTTGCTCTTGTGGAAACCCTGGTAAGTTAGGATTGGCTGCTTGTATTAGAAATTGGCAAGGTGAAGTAGTTGCAATCAAAGCAGATGTTTTACCAATTCGTACTAGAAACCTTGCAGAAGCTCAAGCCCTATTGGCAGGTCTAATTTTAGCAAAGAGATGTAATGTTTCCACGAACCATATTGAAGGTGATTCTTAGGTAATTATAAAATCTTGTCTTTCACGATCTTCTCGTACTTGGAAACTAGCCTATATCCTTCAACAATGCTTAGATTTGATTGATTCTTTTCAAGGTACTTGTTTCTCTCATACTCTGAGGGAGGGCAATAAACTAGCTAATTTTCTACCTAATCTTGGTTGTGAAGGCTCCATATTTGAATCTTGCCATTCAAAGGTTATTTTTTTGAAATTCCCATGCTTAGCAAAGTGCCATATTTGGGACACAAAGAAGATGAATGAAGCTTAATAGAAACTAGTACTATAATTGATCAACTTATGGATATTAGTTTGCACATTCTTTGTGCATGAGGATTCATATTTTTGCTGAAAATGGAAAGTATAGAGTTGGCCTTCATGGTTCATCTTTCAAAAGTTGATTTGGATGGTATTTTTTGGTTCACAAATGCTCCAATTAGACAGGAGGTTCAATGCTCTCTTGATTTTACTTAAATATTTTAGAAGGAGACATTCATTGGTATAATTGGACCTTGATCATTGTTGAGTATTGATATATATATCATATTTTGGGAACTCTTGCTTAGTGCAGAGAAATTGTATTTTGTTGTAGGTATGCCTGGTATGACATATCAGCTTTTAACACTTTTGTACTTCGGCAACGATTCATATTTTTCTTGCTAGTTCTTTCTCTGATGAGCCCTTGAACTAGTTTATTAATAAATATATTATATAGGTGCTATGTCACTTTTTGAAAAAAAATTTAAAAAAATTAATGATTAATAGCCCATTAACAATTCTTCATAAAATATTAATGCTTAATAAGCCATAAAAAATTGTTTTTAAAATATATAAAGGATTTGACATTAATAAAGTTATTTCTATTTCACATCAAATATTGAATTAAAAAGATTGAAGATCCCTGTGAAAATTACAAAAAATATGAAAGAATTGATAGGTGAGCAATCAAAATTTATGAAAATCAAAATATGTTCTTTGTTACCCTTTATCCACTTCCATATAATTCTCTATCCATTAACTAGGAATCAAGAATTTCACCAAAATAATAGATAGAATACAAAGTTAGGGTAATGTTGTTACAACCTTTGCTTTGGACACTTAGACTAAAGAAACAATCAAGCAACAAAAAGGAAATTTTTTTTTTCAAAACAAAATATTTGAAGGTGCTTCTAGGAGATCCATCACATATCAAGAAAGATTCACAAGCTAAAAAAACTTCTAGGAGAATTAGAGAACAACATAAACAACAACCTCAAGAATTCCCTAATTGTCAACTCAAACAACAAAGCAAGACAAGGGTGAATTAATCACAATCACTAATGGAAGAATGGTAGGACAAATGACCTCTGTATATAAACCCTTAAACCTAGCTATCTGAATGCTACTTTTAAAAAGCTAAGATAGTCCCTTAAAGAGGATTCACCTCTAAAAGTTTAATTGGTAAAGCCCTTAACTCTCACCTCCATCAGCTTGATGAAAATAGATTTTTGTTTTTGCATAATAATACTATCTCTAGCGCTTCTGCTCCTCCTAGTAGGCACCCTACATGGACTTCTTCTCAATTAGGTGTCTTTTCCCCTTATCAAATGCTCAACCTTCAATCTAAGAAATCTACCAACCATGTTCTCCATGAACCTAGGTTAGAGCCCCTTTTTTGAAAACCATCAATAGACACTCAAGTCATTTAGAATATGCCCAAAAGAGTGAAGTTTCCCTCAAGACACAAAAACACAAATTTAGGTAGTACTCTCATTATCAACAATACGCCTAGTCAAAATTGCTAGATGGAATGTTAAGATAAGGGTCTATTTTCCTACTATTGTGGGCCTAGATTAAAAAAAAAGGTCCAATTTGACTAGATGGTTGTAGGACTTTTGTGGTGGTCAAGTAAGTATATCCTTTGTCTCTAATTATTTAGGTTATATACACTGTCAAAATGAATTTAATAGAATCGATTTATTCATAGTCCTTTATTGTTTCTACAAAGGGTTTTCTATTGAATTCATCAAATGGGAATCAAACTTCAATGAAGTTTTTCCCAAAAAAATTAGGAACCAATATGTCTTGCTATTAAATCCCTTCTTTCAAAACATAACCATATTGAAATTATTAAACATATTGGTTTTACAATTGGAGAACTAATTGGAATTAAAATATTTTTTTAAAAATTCTAATAACATAAAACTTCTTATAAATATCGAAAAAGACTCCCATAAATTCAAGCCTATTAAAATAATAACTAAGAGATCAATTTATGAATTGAAATACACAAGATTTGAAGGATACATTAAATAAATGATCAAAATATATCCAAACAAAGAAAATTAATGTAAAAAAAATTGAAATAAATTCATCATAAAGAGAAAAATTTCCATTAATATAATTTTATAAAAAAATAAAAATAAAAAGATAAATGAAAACATTCAGAACTTGTAAACCAGGAAGGAAAGTTGGGAGCATTTATTAATAGATATATCATATACAATAAGGACAACAAGGATATTGACTCAAGAAATCAAATAGAGGAAGGGGAAATATATTTCAAAATCATGATCATAAAAAAAATATGGTACAAATGGTAGAAAGAAATTATCTTCAAGAAGGCTAAGGAAGTCACTTGAGGAATAATTGCAATATTGAAGAAATATACAAAGAATGCAATAGTGTAAACATTGCATAGAAAAAATATTTTTATTAAGGATGTTAAAAGCAACTTGATCATGTAAAATAGATTGAATCACAATATAATGTTTATACAAGATGATATTAGCGATCAACTCATACTATGGGACATAGCACACAAGGAACATTGCCAATTTATCAATAATTTTTTATAGCAACAATCAGAGATGAAACTAATATAAGGGGGATATAATTATTAGAGAGAATGAGAAAGGATTTTGAAGTCAACAAATGTAACAAAGAAGAAAATCCAATCTTAATGAAGGAAACAATTACTGAATCCAATTTAAACTCAGATCAAGAAAAAGATAAATTAGAGTCTAAACATCAAAAAATAGATAACATTAGAAAATGTAAGTGTTTAGAAAGAAATTCAACAAATATAAAGGCTAATATTTCAGAAAAGGAAGTGTTTCCTCAAACTAAAACTCAAGTTATAGAAGAGGAAGAAAATATAAATCCTCAAATTGAGACAATAATTAAAACAAATCAAAAAGAAAATTTTGGAAATCAGCAAGAATGAAAAGGGATTTCTATGAACAAAATTCTCCCTCAACCTAATATATTAACCATCATATATTAATAGTTTCAAGACCTTTTGTTAAAGAAAAAGAACTAGCTTTACCACTCAAGGACATAGGGAATAACTCCTCTCTAGAATCATCAATTCAATCAAAACACATCACATTCAGAAAATGAGCAGAAGAGGGGAAAAAAGCCATGCAAAATTTTGAAAATACCACAAAATGGAAAGGATCCATTTGATAATAGTAATCTACAAAAAATATACAACCCCTAGGATGGATTGGAGAAATATAGATAAAAGGTTATCCCAATTTAGGTAGAATCATTCATATACATAGAGGATTCAAGGAAAGTAGAAGAATTAAAATGTATGGAAAAGATAGGGATAACTTTAAAAGAACATTAGGAGGAATTTGGGGTACAAGACCAAAATATATTGGACTAGGAAATTATTAAAGTAAAAGGGATTAGTAAAAAAGTTAAAGCAAAGGAGGAATCAAAATGTAAGATACAAGACATCAACAAATATATAATTAAAAAAATCACAGAAAATGGAAAGGATTTAGAAGATGAATCAATTATAAAAAAATACAAATAATGCATGTGAAAACATGTAAAAACAAATTTTATCCCTCAATATGGAAGGCATAGATTTGCCAAGATGTGGCAAACAAAAAAAAAAGGAGGAAGAAGAACACTAGCTAAATTTAAAGTAGCAATAGCAAAGACATGAATTCAAAAAGAATCCAAGATGCTTTTAGATTTTGGAAAGGGAAGGTTCTTCCCATAGGGCAATAAGAATAACAAGATGAAATGTTAGGGAACTAAAAGCCCCTAACATGAAGTGTTTCTTAAGCATAATTTAACTTTATTTGAATATGAAATTATTCTAATCCAAGAAACCAAATTAAGCAAAATTGAGGTTGAAAAGATAAGTAAGAAACTTTGACTCTAGGAATCTGATATAATCAAATTAGATGGTGCATCACAAGGCATTGGTAGCTTAAGATATCCTAGAAAGTTAGGCTTCAAAATATTAACCTCAACTCATAATTGGATGGAGGGAAGAATTAAAAGTTTCAAAAATGGCATATAATTCATCCTTTTAAATGCATATGGAATGATCCAAATAGAAATGAAGATGGAAATATGAAATGAAATAAGTGTGTTTATGAACAATTATCAATCTGGCTCATTTTGGATTGGAGGAGATTTCAACACTCCCCTAGATTTCAAAGAAAATAGTGGTGGATCTCTATTTGTCTCACAAGTAGTCATAGATTATAGAGAATGGTTATAGAGAGATAACTTAATTGATGTCCCCCCATGATTGGGGTACACACATGGTATAATAGAGGGAAGTATTATTATTATTTAAATAGCATAAAGGATAGATAGATTTATATTCAAATGAGAGCTTAGCTCATTTAATTATGTCTTTCAATCCACAATTTTACCTCATGTGGGTTTAGATCATTACCCTATCAGATTACAGATAGCATCTATAACTAAAAACCTTCAAGGAATCTTTTCAAGTATGAAAAAATGTGGCTCTAAGATGATAACTTCATGACCAACATAAAGAAGTGGGGGCAAGAAGGTAATTTTGAAGGATCAAAGATGTTTTGTTTTCTATATAAACTAAAACTCTTGGAAGAAAATATTGTAAGATGGAACAATAACTATTTCAACATCATTTTTAAAGATAACCTAAAAATTGAATAAGACTAAAAAAAACTTAATGAAGAAGTAATAAAATATGGTATGGACAACAATAGATATGTAAGAGAAAATAAATTATTGTCAAAACAAAAATATATACTTGTAAGGGAATTTTTTTTGGAAAAAACAATCATGAGAAACATGGTCATCTAAAGGTGACTGAATGATGAATTTTTTCATAAGAACACAATTTTTAATAGGAATATCAATAGAATATAAAAATCGACAAATAATAAAGATAGCATAGTAGAAAATCCAACCCAAATTGCAAAAGCATTTATATACTACTATACAAATATTCTTATCAATCATGAAAGTTCAAATTTAAAAGTGAAAAACATTATGAAATGATCAATCCCAAAATTAATAACTAATGAGGACAATAAATTCTTGAATAAGGATTTTACACTAGAAGAAATTAAAGTGGTTCTCTTTAACCAAAATCTAGATAAATCTCCAAGCCCTAATGGATTCTGAGCCTTTTGTTTCAAAATGTTGGGATATGATAGGATTTGATTTGTAGAAGTCAATAGAATCCACAAGCTACTTAGAATATTTGCTAACTGAGATTAATAATACATTTGTAGCCTCAATTCCTAAAAATGATGATCATGAAGAACTAGGAATTCTTTTACCTATAGCAATATGTAATACTATATATATAATTCTATCAAAATCCTTAGCAAATAGACTCAAACTAGTGATACTAAAACTAATTTTGGAGGAACAATCAAGATTTATCCCCAATAAATCATTTTTTGATGAAATTTTAATCATTCAAGAATTAATACACTCTACACAAACTAATAAAGAAGTGTGCATGCTAATGAAAATAGATATTCAAAAATATTATGATAAAGTAGACTAGAGATTCCTATATAAAATTCTAGAAGCTTTCAGGTTCTCGCACCAATGGATAAATATTATTTTTAATGTATCATAACTCCAAAAATATTGCTTCCCATAAATGGTACACTAGAAGGATTCTTTGGTATATCAAGAGGAATTTGAAAATGAGATCCAGTCTCTCCCTTCCTATTCATTAACATGGTAGAGGCATTTGGTAGACCCAGTAAAAAGGCTTAGATGGAAACTAAAATTAAAGAAGTATTACCCAAAACTATGCATCAAAAATTTGGAGATGGCATCATACTACCTAGAGAAATTACTTTCAAAGAAGCCCAAACTTTTAGACAAATCATTAATACATATATGGAAACCTTGGGAAAATGGTAAATGCTACTTTTTTCAAAAAAAACTTACACATGCATCCTACAATAAAAATAGTATTTGACACTTAATGGGTTATAAAAAAGATATTTTTCCTTGTAAATACCTTGGTATCCATTTGGAATAAGGTAGTAAAGAGTCTAAATATTGGTATTCCATTTTGGAAATAAATAGATTTAAGATGATAAACTAGAAAGGGAAGTAACTAACCAAGGCTAGATGAGTAACCAAGATTAAATTAGTTATGTCTATTGTTGATACTTTTTAGCCATCATGTCTTCCACTTCCTAGGGGAATTAAAAATAAACTTAAAAAAACCTTTGAAATTTCTTTTGGAATGAATTGGAGGAAAATAAATAATAGGCCTTGATTAAATAGGATAATATTTGTAAATCTAATAAATTAGGACAATTTGGGATTAAAATATGAGTTGGCCAAATGAAGCACTAGGAGCAAAACTAGTTCGAAGAATGTATCATGAAAAAGATAAAAAATGGGCTTAAAGTCCTTATCATAAATATCTCTCTAGTTACAACCCCCTATTATTATTCTATGCTAATAATCCACCAAAAGGATCCAAAATATGGGACTTCCTAATGCACTACTATTCTCTTATTCATAAGAATTTAACACCAGATGTAGGTGAAGGAAAGGAAGCTTTATTTTTGGACAACTCATGGGAAAAAAAATCCCACCACTAGATAGCTTTAATCTCCCTCCTAATATCAAGAACATAATAACCAATATTAGGAGTAAGCATGTATGCGACTATCAACAGTTTATAAATCCAAATCAAAATGAGATATGGAAATGAAAATTTGTAGAAGAACCAAAATTATAAGATCAACAAAAAAAATTTATGAGAATTTTATTAGGAAAAGGCTAGAAAATCATAAAGATATAAAGGACAAATAAATATGGGGAGCATCTAAAGATGGGAAATACAATGTAAAAAATGGCTATGAGTTGATTATTAATTCACAATAAAGGGAAAAGTTAGACATCCATTTGTCACTTTGTTAGGATGCAACATAACACCTAAGGCATGCATTTTTCTATAGGAATCTCTCCAAATGAGAATTCTCAAAATAGATATATTCACAACTATGGGATTTGAAGGCCCCTCAAGTTGCATGTTATGTACAAATCTAGTTCAAAAATGGTGGGGTACCTATAATTATAGTTTCCTTTTACGAAAAAGTGTTGGCAATGATTATGTCAAAAACTTCCTAATTTTTTTTTTGGGAACATATTAAAAGTTGACCGAAATAAGGGCAATCAAAGATTTATAATAATCTATAGAAAATAGCCCCTTCCATACTTCTTTGGGAAATATGGAAGGAAAGGAATCAAATAATTTTCACAAATGAATAAATGATAATCTCATCCTTCCATTATAAAATGGAAGCCAATATAATTTAAGTTATGAACAATCAATAGAAGAAGGAACATTTTCTAACTAGGATTCGAATATGTAGAAAAAATGGTAAAATATTATTTACCCACCAATGATACATTTCAAATCAAGTAAAAAGGTAAGACCGAACTACAAATAGATACCCCCACCAGTAGGTTGGGAAAATATAATGTTTGATGGAGCATCGATAGATAGACCTCATAAAGTAGGTGTAGGTTGTATCATGTAAACTCAATGGATAGTTCATGGATGGTTAAATGAGCCAAATGTTTAAGGACAGTTTCAAACAACATTGTTGAATTAGAAGCTTTCACAAGAAATTTTAGTGTCAACCTATAGTTGGCTATTAGAAGGTTAATTATAGAATGGGATTCAAAAATAATTTTAAATTCTTTTAGAAAAAGAAAGACACCTAATTAGATTCTAAACTCAGAATTGGAAAATGTTCTATTATTAGTTGATAAATTTGAAGAAACTAGAATCCAACATATCTATCAAGAAGGGAACACAAAAGTAGATGTGTTAGCTAATTTAGGGGTTTATAGAGAAGATATCCTTATTAAAAATATTCAAGAGACAATAAACTAGCATAATTGATGCAAGAGCATCCTACGTTGTCTTTGCTATTCTATCCAAGGTTGATGGTTTTTGTCTTTGTGTCTATGGTAGATTTTCTATTCACGCCAAGCTCCAGTATTGTTCAAGTTCCTTTTGCAGTGTTGAATGAATTCCACTAATGGTTGAGTTCAAGTTAAATGTTGGCTGAGTTCCAATGTGTGCCAAGCACTAGTATTCATCAAGTTCTATGTTGGGCGATCTTTCTTAGTGGTCATTTTTCCTAATGTTCAGTCATGTCTCGGTCCTTCTTTGACCAAGTTTATCTCTACATTAGTTCCTTTGCAAGATAGCCACTATTTATTTGGTATTCCTAAATTTAATGTAACTATTATGCATTGAGATGTGTGTATATTTTTATGTAGTTGGTCTTCCCTAATGTGAAGACCTAGAATATTTTTGAAGCCATTTTGGCTAGTATAAATAAAGATGTCTAGGGTAAGGTTAAGTAATTCTTAGGGGGAAAATTGGATGAGGAGTCAACCGATCATAGAGGATTAAGTTTTGGGCTAGATTTTTGTATGAGATCATGGATCTGGATTGTATCTAGTAAAACTTCTTATTATTTGTAACCTAGAAAGCTTTACAATCAAGTATGTTTTTGGATCATTTAATTAATCAATAAGATATTGTTGTTCCTCTCTCTCCTTGGTGTTGTTCTCTATTTTTTTTGTTTGTTTTTATCTTTACTCAGAAAGGTTGTTTTAAAGTTAGGTGTACCTATAGCCTTGATTATCAAACTTCCCTTGCATCCGGTGGTATCAGAGATAAGTTTCATCATTGTGGAGATTGGATTGTGTAGAAGCCTAATTGATCTTAGGTGTAGGATGTGACATTTGTATCTGACCTATAACTTGCAGAGGGTTACGATCTTGTAGGAGCCTATTCAAGATGGTTCATAGTAGAGGAAATATAGATAATGCTATTATGGACATGTTGAGACAAAAAGAGGCCAGATTAGTAATCATGTTAGTAATGAAGAAGGAGCACCTAGAGCACAAAAGTCTAATCTTGAACCTGAGGTGGAATATAATGAGGAAAGGTTATTGTGGAGATTGGATTGTGTAGAACCCTCATTGATCTTGGGTGTAGGGTGTAATGTCTATATATGATCTATAACTTGTAGAGGGTTACAATCTTGTAGGAGCCTATTCAAAATGGTTCATAGTAGAGGAAATATAGATAATTCTATTATAGACATGTTGAGACAAAAAGAGGCCAGATTAGTAATGATGTCCATAATGAAGAAGGAAAACCTAGAGCACAAAACCCTAATCTTGAACCTGAGGTGGAATCTGATGAGGAAAGTTTATTATGAGTCTTGTCTAGGGAACTTTCAAAGCCTATTATTGAAGTGACAAGTTATGATGGGAGATTGGACACCAATGCTTTATAGGATTGGATATAAGAGACGGAGAAAATCTTTTAATTTGAAATCACTCTTGATAACATAGGAAGGTGACAATATATATTACTAAGTCAAAAGGTGATGCCTCACTTTGGTGTTTACAAATAGATAGAAAAAGGAAGGGAAAATAAAATATACCAACCTATCTAAATATGGTGAATAAATTGAAGAAGAGTTTCCTCCCTACTAATTATTAAGTGAATTTATTGAGGAAGATGCAAAATTTGAGAGAAAATAACATGAGTGTGAAGGACTATACTAAGAAATTCTATAAATTGGACACTAGATCTAGATGTGTTGATGATGATGTTGAG
The DNA here is from genome assembly GCA_028749045.1 of Cupressus sempervirens. Lineage (NCBI taxonomy): Eukaryota > Viridiplantae > Streptophyta > Pinopsida > Cupressales > Cupressaceae > Cupressus > Cupressus sempervirens. The sequence goes on from CM053789.1 coordinate 547,240,521, forward strand.
AAACTTGTAGGATATTTGAATGGTTTATGATCAATAATTTAAGATGAGATTATTTTTGTAAAAATCAATAGAATGGAAGAAGCATCCTGATATGTCTCAAAAGATGAAGTGATCTTGAAAAAGAAACATGGAAAGAGACAAAGAGATAGAGGTGGAAGATTCCATAAAGGTAGAGGTAGATCTTATGGAGAAAGTAGCAGATCTGACAATTCTGTAGAAGATAAGTGCAAAATAGATTGAATAAATGAAGACAAAGGCAAGGCCAAGTCAAAGGGTGGTAGTTGTTATCGATGAAAAGGTGGTAAATACTAAGGTAGTTATTGAAGAGGAGTATTTATTGGTAATTATTTTAAATATGGTGAAGTAGGAAATAGAGCCTTCAAAATTAAAAATTATTGAAGGAAAAATGAAGGTAATAATGGGGAAAATGTTGTGGTTCAATGAGATCTAGAGGGTGCATTGAGTGGACCCAGGGTTAGAGAAAACTTGATGGTAAGGATAAATTTGTTTAGTTAAAGAGTTGATGAAGAACCTATCTCGAGGAGAAATGTTTTCAAAACTAGATGTAAGCTAGTTGGGACATGTTGCAAAGTGGTAATTGATAATGGCAATTTAGAAAATTTTACATCCAAGGATCTATTTACAAATTTGCAATTGTAGAGGTTGAGACAACCTAAACTATATCATATTTTCTAGATCAAAGATGAGCATAAATTATTGGTAAGTGAGAAATGTGTTGTGAAATTCAATATTAGAAATTACTTTGATGAAGTTCTGTGTGATATTATGCATATTGATTTTCGTCAAATTCTGTTGGGTAGACCTTGGTAATATGATAGACATGATGTAGGTGATGAAATATTGAATCAATATACTCTTTGGATGAATGGAAGAAAGAAAACATTAAATTAGATTTGATTGATGTTCCAAATAAGGTAAATTTTACTAGTTTTAGAGTTTGTATGATCAATGGGAAGAAATTTGAAAAAGACATGAAGAAGAACAAAGTTTTCTTTGTGGTGATTCCTAGAAGACCAAGTCATGATAGTAATGGCGAAATGATAGAAAAAACTAATGAATTAGTAATAGAAAAAGATGAAAGAGTAATTCATGTTACAATTTTTTTTGATAAATTTCTTAATGAATACAAGGAGATTGTTGTAGAAGATACACTTGATGGTTTATAGCTAGTAAGAAGTATAAGTCATTATGTGGTTTTTATTCCTAGAGATAGTTTTCTAAATAAAGACCTTTAGAGATTGACACCCACCAAGAATGAATAACTTAATAAGAAATTGCAAGAGGTTTTGAAGAAAGGTTTGATCAGAGAAATTTTGAGCCCATGTGATGTACCTATTGTATTGGCACCTAAGAAGAATGGATAATAAAGAATGCGTACTAATACTAGAGCTATAAAAATGATAAAAATGAAATATAGGTTTCCTATTCCAAGGATGGATGACATAATGGATTGTTTAAGTGGAGAATAATACTTTACCAAGATTCATTTGAAGAGTTTCTATCATCGGATCAAAACCACAGAGTTTGTTGAGTTGAATACTTCTTTCAAAATGAAAATGGTTTGTATGAATGGTTGGGTATGCCTTTTGTTTTAACTAATGCACAAAGTACATTCACAAGGTTGATAAATGAGCAACTCTAAATATCTTCTTGGATAATTTTTTGATTTTTTATTTGAATTAAATCTTGGTATTCAGTAAGACTAAGGCACAACATCTTGAATATATTAGACAAGTATTACTAAGATTGAATGAGTAGAAATTTTTGATTAATTCGAAGAAGTGTTTATTCATGCAAGGAGAGATTATGTATTTAGGATAAATGTGATTTTAGATGATAGTTTGAAGATGGATCACAAGAAGGTATAATAAATTCTAGAAAGGCTCAAACATGAGAATGTGGGTGAGGTAAGTTCATTTTATGGTTTGGCAAGTTTGTATAGAAAGTTCATTAGGAATTTCAATTGTATTTGTAATAATATAATTGAGACTATGAGAGGAGATAAAAAGGATTTCACGTTGATACATGGAGCTAATAAGAGTTTTGAGACTTTGAAACAAAGAGTTTCTACATTATGTATATTTTCTTTACCTAATTTTTATAACATATTGCAAGTTGAATGTGATGTAAGTGGTAAAGCAATTAGAGCTATGTTGAGTTGGGAAGGTAAACTTGTTGCTTTCTTTAGTGAAAAGTTGAATGATTCTAAGGAGAAATATTATGTGTATGATCAAGAGTTCTATGCTATTGTTCAAACCTTGAAGAAATATAGTAATTATTTAATACCTAAATAATTTATCTTATATACTAATCATAAAACTTTACAGTACTTGGGAAGTTAACATAACTTGAATCAAAGACATATGAAGTGGGTTGAGTACTTGTAGAGTTTCACAGTTGTGATAAAATCTAAAAATGGAGTTATTGATAGTGTTTTAGATGCATTGAGAATAATAAATTCTTTGTTGACCCAGATGAAGGTTGAAGTTATTCAATTTGATGATATGAAGGAGTTGTATACTATTGACCCTCATTTTAATGAGACATGGAGAAAGTAAAGAGCACCAAATATATTATATCAACCGAGTAAGTATGAATATTATTTCATTCAAGAAGTAATTTTGTTCAAAGGAATTGAGTTGTGTATACCAAGAAGTTCTATGAGAGTTAATTTGATTTTATGGAGAAACATTGTGCTAGATTGGTTGGACAATTTGGTTTTGATAAAACTTTGGGTTTATAGAAAGACACGTATTATTGTACCCACAAATGTATAAGGATATTTTAAAGTTTGTAAAGCATTATAGATCTTGTCAAGTTGCAAAAGGAGTAAGTTAGAACACTGGATTTTATACACCTATTTAGGTTCCTCAAAAATATTTGAGTGAGATTAGTATGGATTTTGTTCTTGGCTTACCTAAGACTACAAGAGGGTATGATTCCATATTTGTTGTTATGGATAGATTTTCTAAGATGACATATTTCATATTGTGTAAGAAGACATTAAATGTAGTACATGTTGCTTATATTTTCTTAAAAGAGGTTGTTAGATTGCATGGATTGAGTAATTATCTTTGACTAATATACTAAGTTTTTTGGTTATTTTTGGAAGACTTTGTGGAAGAAAATGGATACTACATTAAAGTTTAGTTCTACACTCCCTCCACAAATGGATGAACATACATCGATTGTGAAATAGAAGCTTGGGTAATTTACTAAGATTCTTAGTTGTGGATAAATAGAGTAACTATGATATGGTTTTGGAATAACCTAAGGTTGCATATAATAATTCTATGAACTGGAGTACTAGGAAAACACCTTTCTAGATTATCACTGGACCCTAGAGGTATATCACATTTGAGAGATATTGTTTATGAAGAGAAGAGAAATGTTATAGGAGAAGTGTTTTGTAATGTTATGAAGTATTTGGATGAGGAAGTGAAGTTGAGATTGGAACAAAGTAATAAAAACTACAAAGAGAATGTAGACAATTCTATACGATAACATATTTTTTCAAGTCGGTGATGAGGTGATGATTCAATTGAAAAAGGGAAGATTTATTTTTGGTATATACAGTAAGTTAAAAATTAATAATTTTGGTCCTTGTAGAATTTTGAGGAATTTTGATAGTGATAGTGCATATGAAGTTGAGTTACCTAATGACATGGATATATCTCCTAGATTCAATGTTTCTTATTTATATGAGTATCATGAGTGAGATGATGAATTTTTTGCACCAATTCATTAATTTAAGAAGAAGACTCAAGCGATTGAATATATATTATACTAGAGAGTTAGAAAGATTACAAGAGGAATAGATTACAATGAGTATTTGGTAAAATGGAAGAATAGACTAGTTAAAGATGTTACATGGATTTCTCAATCTAAGTTGGATTCAACTTGGATTGTGACATCTTCATAACTTAGGAGAATATTTTCTTTCAACCTCTATTGTTTGATACAGGAGCATCCTAGGTTGTCTTTTCTATGTTGCTCAAGGTTGTTGGTTTCTATCTTTGTATGTGTGTCAAGTTTCTATTCATGTCGAGCTCCAATATTGGTCAAGTTCTTATTATAGTATTGTCTAATTTCCAGTATTGATGGAGTTTGAGTTCAATGTTTGCCAAGTTCTAGTGTGTGTCAAGCGCTAGTATTCACCAAATGCTTTATTGGTTCAGCTTGCTCAATGGTCATTTTTCTTGATGGCCAATCATGTCTTAGTCCTTCTTTGATTGAGTTTCTCTATGTATTTTTTCCTTTCTAAGTCAACCTTTGTATTTATTTGGTAGTCTTGAATTTGGTGTAAGGATCGTATATTGGTATGTATGAAAACTATTATGTGGTTGGCCTTCTCTAATGTGAAGATCTAGAATATTTTGTAAGCCATTTTAGCTAGTATAAATAAAACCGTCTAGGCTTGGGTTAAGTAGTGTGTAGGGGGACAATTGGTTGAGGATTTGAAAGACCATAGAGTATTAAGTTTAGGGCTACATTTTGTAGTGAGATCATGGATCGTGATTGATCTTGTAAAAATTCTTGTTGGCCACTTCTTGTATAAAGGATTTTGAGGAAAGAGTTTATCAACAATGGGGATAAATTTAGAGTGAAATCAGGCATTTTGGATATGTTCATTTCTTTAGCTCTAAAGGTTTATCCAAATAAATTCACTATAGAACTTCTATGCAGGATGGTCTCCAAAGTAGTATACATCCATGACTTAGAATTGGTAATCTCAAAAATTAATGACAATCTTACATTTCCAAAGAGAACATTCTAAAAATTATAGGTGGTGGGAGGTATAACAATTATTTCTTACCCTTTTTTAGAAGTAGAGAATATGAATGGATTTCTGGAGCGAATCTCGACTCTACATAAAAATCTTGATTTCCTATTCTATTTTCTTCTTGTCTTCCTCAAACCCAAAAATGGATTATTAACTTAATAGTTGAGGATAGTATTGGAGCATGGGAATGGAAATTGTATTTGGATCTAGATGATGAATTTTAAGAAAATTCCTTCGATAATCTATCAACAAATGTAGAATATCTATGATGTTGTTTTATGGTCACATCTAAGCTAACCAATCTATATTTGGTTACCACTAATCATATTTAACATCTCCTATTTTACATGTACATCTTTGTAATAAAAGAGTATAGATTAAAAAATGTTAAAAAATACATGCAATATCTACCTTTTATTATGATCAGGACCATTTTGTGAATTATGAGTTTAGAAAATCCTCTCACACGTGTGAATAGATTAGTGAAGCACACATATTTAACTTTGATATTTTATACAAAATTCTAATGATGGTTATTATTTCCTATTCACATGCTACATTTAATAAGAATCTAATCAAGGCAGTAAAAATATATATTATAAGAATTGGTAATTGTGAATTGTCCTTCATTTGGTCTTTTCAAAGTATCCTGATATGATTATCAACTATGCTCTTTAAGGAAGCCTTCCTTGCATTTTTAGATCAAAGTTTATGGTTGTTTTCTTCACATTTAGGTTAGTTTTTGTAGAGGTTTCTATGGAAACACCCATTCGCATGAGTTCTAGGTAAAGGGAGATGTCATTTTTTTTGGCAGGTCAAGGGAGTGGTGGGAAGGGGGGGGGTAGGGTAGGGGAAAAGGTTGATATCATTTTTTTTTTAAATTTTGGGTGGGGGGAGGTGTTGGTGGGATAAGTAAGATGGTTAAATATAGAAATGATATAGTAATTTCCTAGCTATAAAAATTGTGGTCGGGAAAGAGATCTCAGAGTCAATGGATAGACAAAAATACAACACAAACATCGTAGCCATGTTCATAGCTATTATTTTGTGGATAGATAGGGATAAGGATGCCATTAGAGATTTCTATAGAGGTTTTTTTCAGAAACCTATTATTAAGGAGGTTGATGTGGTACTAGAGAACATAGATGAAAACTTGTGTATCTGAAAATAGAGTGAGTATGGGAACACTAATTTCCTTCTTATGCTTTTATGATTCTAGAGATAAAGAATCAAGGGAATTTTGTAGAAATAGAAGAAGAGATCATGTGTAATTGGATTTTTCTACTAGAAGCTACCAACACATGCATATGCATTGACTAGAAAGGCATGCAATGGTATCTTCAAGAAGAAATCTTTGCTAATTAAGCTAAACTTAGGTTAGGATAAATTTAGGTTTGACATTATTGTTACTAGTTTGTTATTTTCAGCTATTTATGGATTTTATATTGTATAAATGTCTATTAGGGCCATTATATCTCTCTCATTTTTGTTCCCTAACAAGGCTATCTTTTTTCTAGGACTTCACATCACTCTCTACACCTTTTTGTTTTTCCCATTTTCGATCTTTAACTACTAGCTACTACATTTACTAGGTTTTATCCTTTGTTCTTCATTGACTAGTATCAAGAATATTAATTTTAGTTGAAAAATAAATGAAATAGTCTTATTTATCCAATGCTATGGCTCCTCATTTCTTTGGAGATTGACATTCCTATCTTTTGTTTTAAGCTTTCCCTAAATAAAATGTTTAAAATTGTATTAGCAATAGATATACCATTGGCAGTCCAATAAATTAAAAAAAATCTTATATTTTATTTATTTTTCAATATTGTTTATTGAGGTCATATATTTGCTTCCTTGATTCTCTCCTAATTTCTTTGGTTTAGTTTTTTTGATGGATCTTTGGTATAATTTATCATCTTGATAATTAAATATCTCATAGTAGCTCTAGATTGCTCTCACTCTCTAGGTATGTTTTACACTCCTTTTCTAAGACCTCGCCTATAAATTTTAAATGATAAATACAAAAATGAAAATAATAATTAACGAATTCCAAACTATCTATGTATATGCTAATTAGTAATGGTGAATTTAATCTACAAAATTATCAAGAAACTAGTAATTTTAGATTAAATGATATGCTTTGCATTCATAGATAAGAAATAGATTTAATCTCTCTAACTTTCCTTTAAAATACAAAATTTTATTAGATTATTTTGTGGCCTTCTATCTAGCACCCAAAATTTTGATTTCTTTACCATTTGCTAATAATGGTGATATGGGTATCAACAAATATACCCATTCTCTAGTAGGAATAAACCCAAATTAATACCTAGGTTTAAGTGGACCATTTAATTAAGTTACCATTTTTGTTCTAGATGATAGATGAAGATTTATCTTATTCTTACAAATTTGTAGGTCCATCCAGGTACATGTACCCCAAATCATGCTTAAAGTCATAAGTTAAAAGTCCCAATCTGAACAAATATTAAAAAATCTCATTCTTAAATAGCTAGTTTATAATAAGCATTTAGTATTGAATATGTGTATTAATTATTTGAAATAACTTCAATTTGGATAACTAGAAACAATATTAATATACCATTAAAGACATATCAAAAGAAAAAAACTTGAAAAGAAGTTGACCGTGTTCTCTATTAAATAAAGAAATTATGTTTAAATAACCTTATTCTGATCACAAGAACTAGACTTGAAGGATTGTTTTAGATCAATAAAGACTAAATTGACATCTAAATATATAGAAGCATAACTGTTAAAAATAAATCAAACACCCCGCTATGTACTAAGTTGAAAAAGAATTGATCATATTAAATACAATAAGTGGGAAGAATGAAAGAGTAGACTAGAGGAAATGAATATGAATTATAAAAAGTAATGTTTTAACAAGGTAAGAATTCTTAAAATAAGTTTTTAGTTTTCTATGTTTCTGCTACTAATTGAAAATATTGCAAAAATTCAATTGAATGATTTATTTGGACAATAAAGATACTATTATAGAATAACTAACATAGATCTTGGCCAAGAAACCGCATTGTCTAGATTAGTCCAAGCTCCACATATAAAGAGAATGTTGGATAAGGAATCGAGACCCAAAGTATGAATTCTATTAAATAATGAGGGAATACCATCATCAAAATTTATGTAAATAGGGGTATGCCCCTATATCAATATTTTTGTAGTGCATGTAAGTGGACAAAAGTCCTCGGGCTAGACTAGAGGTTTTCTTGCTCCATTATATCCTACCAATGACTATTTTGAATGGAGGATCTTTGTAAATTTTTAGCATTTAATGAATCATCTGGGATTAGGTCTTTTACTACTAAAAAATAAAATTATTTTTATTTTAAATTTTTATATGAGAAATAAATTCAACCTAGTGGCTCTGTCCTTCTTTGGTTTGTTTTGAAATGTTATGCAGGCCCATTGGCTATGTCCTTCTCTAGTTTATTTTTTCTTTGATTGTTGTTACTAGGTTAGTGCTTATGTATTTTTTGTCCTTTCACTTAATTATTTTGATTGCACTTGAAATTTCAGGATACAACTTTAAAACTTGTATTCATTTTGTTGATCCTAACTCTTTTTGGGGCTAGAAGACTCTTTCCTTCTTCAATAGTTATTGTAGATATAGTAATGTTTTTTAATATTAAAAGTAGCAAGAGGGTGTTGACCTATGGTACAAATAGTAGACACTAGACAATGTTAGAAATAATAGAACCTAGTACCAAACAACCTGATACAAAGAATCTCAACTAAAGTCTAGCTCTATAAAAAACAAAGGTCCAAATAAAGAAAACCCACCAACCATGGTCTGCATTGCTAAGGATCAGCATAGGACAATCCCCTAGTATTCTTAAACCAAATTCAAGAACAAAGACCCCAAAAGAGTCCTTTAAAAAAAACATCAACCATCTGTCAAAGTAAGAAAAAAAAAAAGAGGGGCGAACAATACTATCCTTAAAAGACCTAGTAACCAATCTAAGGCAATAGATAGCATGTTCTTCTTTCACTAGTATAGCCAGACAATAGATAGCCCATTACTATTTCACCATCATACATAGGAAAAGATGGTATATTCTTCTACCACCATTGTGGCCAAAGGTCCATAGCCACTAAAACTACTAGTTCCAATCAATATTGTAATCACCTAAAAATGGTCATCTAGACTATTAGCCCCCTTATCAGCATTTTAGTTAAAATAATTTAATCATTTATCTAGACCAAATTGCTAATAATCAATTTATTTGATTATAACCTATAGTTTGACTATGCTATCCTAAGTTCATTATTTGATTAAAAGAACATGTCCCCTTTTAATTAAATAAAAGACCCCATTCTTCTAACCCACTTAAAGTGCACACATAAAGTCCTTTTTCTATTTTACAATTAAAAGAAAAGGCTTTGTGACTTTTGTCTTATATGACAAGTCAACTTATATTCTATTGGTTGATTTGTGTGTGCACATGGATCACTCTTATTTTCGAATTCCACCGTTGATCATCCACCATCTTCATCTTGATCTCCACCGTCCATACATCTTTAAAAGGGAGAGAGCTTTCCCCCTCAATCCATCCATCTTTTGAACATTGTTATGCTGCAGGTTTTCTAATAGGTTTCTTTGGAGCTTTGTGGAGAACTTCTCATTTCTTGTCTCATTCTCTCATTCCATCACATTAGCATAAGATCATATGGCATTCTTAGCATAGTTGCATTTTAGTTTAACTTTGATTTCTTGCAATAATATCACATAGTTTAAATATTTGGTTTTGTAACAATCTCATACATGCTTAGTATAGCTGCATTTTGCATTATCATCTTAGCTTAGTTTTCATACTTGCATTGCATTCTTGAGGGATTCCTTGAAGATATTTGCACTCTTGCTCTTGTCTCAAAGAACCTCCCGTTGCATGGTTTACTAGCAAGAAGTACATTTCTAAGGCTTGGCTGAGAGCCTTCATGCTGAAATACTAACTCCTTGCACTCCGTGGATAGGGAGCTCTAAGTCGGCATCCAAGCATTCCAACTCATGGAATCATTTGGATAGAATGGTTTAGAGTGGGACACTTTCGAGTGTACATTTTTGGCGCCCACCGTGGGGCTTGAATCAAATTTTCAGCTCCATTTGCTTTCATTTCTTATCTCTGGTTTTTTACAGCAGCATATTGGGTCTAATCAAATGCTTTTGTAGAATTTTCACTTTGGTTTTAAGGCCAAGCCATAAGTAAATTGGTTTGAAGGCCAAAAACTTAGTTGGTTTAAAGATTTGATCATATCTTTTAAACCGCTTAGAATTTGGTTCTGAAATTTTGATTGCAGGTTGCGTATATGCTCAAAATGTCTCAGTCCAATTTTCAGAGCATTTTGACATGATTTTCGAAAGTTATGATATTTTCTTTATTTTTCATAAAAAGCCATTTTTGATCGCAAATCAGCGCATTTTTTGGAAAAACTTACATTTTCAGAAATTTTTTTTAATTCTAATGGGGGTTCTTTCTTTGTGTTTTGAATTTTGAGATCGTATTAAGGATAAAAAATTCGATTTGATAAATTTGGCTTGTTTTGACAAAATCAATCTCTAGGGAGAAAATGAAGAGATTTTTTAAAATTTTTTGCATTTTTGGAAAGCTCTCTGATTTTTAATAGGGGTCTCTTTTTTTCATTTTCATTTTTGGATACGAAATCATAGCAAAAAAGTCCAATCTTGTTGACTAGGTCAAAAGCAAAGAGTAAAAATGAGAGCATTTGTGATTAGTTTGCACTTTCTTTGCATACACTTGATTGGAAGATAACTTGGATATTTGAGGCAACTATCCACTTATTATTGTACTATTTTATGTTATTTCACACTAACTTTTGTTGCTAACAAGTTGTGATTTCAGGTTGCCATCCTTGTGAAAAAAATTGAAACATTGCATAAAAAGAACGCATGTCAAAGCTTCAAATGCACAAGGGCTATTAACGATTGTTTGCAGGGCTGCCCAAAGCATAAAAACCCAAATTTCTTGCTTTTTTGTTTTCATTTGTGGCATTGAATAATTGTTCATTTTTCATAGGCACATAAAATTTGTGATTGGAGTCTTTTGGTAATAGGAGAGTATGCTCTTCACCCTTGTGGTGAATCAAAAATATTGACTTGCCATTTGGTTTCAAAAGCAAGGGGTAACTGAATCTTCTTGGCGTGTTTGGGAGAAAATGATTGGAATAGGAGAGTATGCTCTTCACCCTTGTGGTGAACCAGAAATCTTGACTTTCAAAATTTGATCCACTTTGTGTAGTTAGAATCCTTTAGAGGGCCTGCTCTCGGACAACCTGAGAGGAACGACCCAAGTGGGAACAAGCTGATTACCTGGCTCTTCCAACCCACTATAAACTCAAGGCTATCAAGGACACAAAACCTTGGTAGACATAGTTTTTATCTTCATCTAGTGTGATCACTTATGGGATTTCGACCATAGGGAGATCACTAGGCAAGAATGCTTAAGGTACTCTTGTGATTGCAAGATCGGTTACTCATCGCAAGGTGAGGTGTCCCATAATTGGGAGCAAGATGAACACTATGAACGGATGCCCTATCTAAACACCCTAAGTTAGTAACTACCTTTTTTAGCCGCTCAACTTCTTGGTGCAAGGATCGATCCTAGTGGACTACCCAGATCACCCTAAGATTTACACTCACCATATGTGTTCCCTTGGTTGTGCTTATGGCACTTCCATGACAAAGCCAATATCTCTTGTGGGAAACCACTTGGTGTGAGGCGAAGGAGCATCAAGCGTGGGCCAAGTTGTTGAGTAATGAACCATGTCCTTTAGGTAGATATTGCTTGATGTGTTCTCGAATGTGCTATACCTGTGAAAATCTTTTGAACATACACATGACGATAATTCTAGGGAATTATTTTGAGACGTCACATATGCTTGTATCATGTAAGGTTGCTTTGTCCCTTGCTTGATTGTTTGAAGACTACTCCATGTGTCACTATCTTGCTTGGAAAGAAATTTCTTTTGAACATCAAATTTACTATGCTATCAATTATTGCCAAACTTTGTCAACCAAGTCAAAATGTCAAGTGCAAAAATTTTCTTGTGTTGCTTGCCAAGGGGAGTCGCATCATTTGATTTTGATTTTCTATGTCTCTAGTTCTTGAACATGCTTAAAGTGACTCTTTGGTCTTGGTTCTCTTAGTCTTTCTATCTCCATGGTCTATGCATGCTTGCTAGTTATCCTTTTGCTAAAATGGTTACCTTGATTTCTTGACTACACTCTTGGGTTGGAGAGTTGTTCACTTGTCACCCCGCTTGCTCTATCTATTTGGCTATTTGGGCATCTTGCCTAGCTATTGACTTGAGTCATTCATGTCGTAAATTTCTTGGACATATTGTTTGACAAGTCACTTTAATCTCTCTCTACTATCTTGACAAGTGAACACTCTACCTCCTATAGTTTCAACATCAAGTTATCTTCTAGACTATTTTATGCTTGGCTTTGCATCTAAAACTATGGGATCTAAACCTTGTGCTACCAAACTTCAACCGAATCTAGATGATCATGATATCCTCCATGTCACTAAAGAGTTTCAAGATCTATATGCACAATACAAAGAACTAGAAGAGACAAATGACCTTTCTTACCTTCATCTCTCTAAGTGCATGATAGAAATGAAGTCTAAACTTGAGAAAAGGTTAGAGGAGAAGATTGCATCATTACATGAATCTTCCTTAAGGCCTTTACATGCATCTAAGTCACCTTCTTTGAGGTCATCCTCTTCTTCTAGGTCTACATGCTCTACTTCAAGACATCAAGTGTCTTCATCTTCTAGATCTAAAGACCTCTTTAGAGGACAAGCAAGTGATACCTACTTTGAGCCTATTCCAAAATTTCATGATGGACCTATCTTTGACCAATATAATGATGAAGACATGAATGCATTCTATTCACTTGAGAAACAACAAGAAGATCCTAGACATACATCTAATAGACCTTTTGCTCCCTTGGAAGATTCTTATGATGACACTTTGCAAAAACTTCTTAGCAATAAGATCATCATGTTACCAAAGTCTAGCTCATATGGAAACCCATTCTTGGATATCTATTGCACTTATCATCAACATAATGAGCATAGTACTTTGGATTGCATTGAGCTAAAACATAAAATCCAAGATCTTATTGATAATGGAATTATTGATACCTCTAATGATTCATGTGATGAGAATACTTTTCTTGAGCAAGATCATATTAATGAACCTATGTCTAGTAGCAGCTCCATTACATCTTCCACTTCTTCCAACACTCGTGCATCTCCCAACACTTCAAAGCTTTCCAACATGCCTCCATCAAATAAAGAACCTAATGCTTTCCACATTGACTACATGTATCCTCAAGGGCTATCTCTAAAAGAAACTCAAGCTAACCTTCACTTGGCTGCAAACCTTTTCCATGCTACTAATCCTAAATATCTTCAACCTTCATGCACTACTATGACTAATCCAAGAACTAATCCATTCACTCTTCATTCTCCCTTGTCCTTAGAAGTGGCTCCATGTCAAGAGGACTCTCAAAAAGAAAAAGCTATAAATGTTAAGAAAGATCAAGATCAAGCACCCTTTCATCTCCTTCAAAATGTCACTCCTCCATATCCCATATCTTGTCCACCTCCTAAGTATGATGAAGATATCACTTCCATTATCTCCCTTGAGCTTACTGAAAATTATGAGAAAAGTTCTCTTCATATGCTATCCAAAGCTACTTGTCAAGATCAAAGCATCCCCTCATGTTCTACTTCTCCACATCCACTTCAAAATTGTGCTCAAGCTTCAAGTGCTTCTATTAAAAATTTTGTTCCTATGAAAGGTACTCTTGAGTCTATTGATGGCTTTGACCATGTTGCTCACTCTAAAGATGTTGATATCCCTTCCCACTATCCCTTTGCATCTTCTAAATCTATCCTTGGTCCTTATCCATCTAAGCTAAAGAATTCAAACCTTCCATCTATATTGGGACCTTATGTTCCTCCATCTCCTACATTCACTCCTAGCTCATTCCCTAGCTCTCCCATATTACCTCAAGATCAACAAAGACACTCATCCTTGATGACTTTTCACCCATCTATACATCTAAACCAGTCATATCATCCTTATTCATCCACAAATCCCAAGTCCTTTGGAAGTGAGAATAAAAATAAGAATCCATTGAAAAAGAAAGATCACTATGTTCCATCTAATCGACATGTGAATGCTAAGAAGGAGAATGCACAAAAGAGACCGCAAAGGTCCACTATTAAGAGAGCTAAATCAAAGCAAATGTGGGTTCCTAAATCCATCATTGAAGAAATGCAATCTTAAGCACCCAAAGAACAAGGAAAATCTAAAGCTATGTGGATTCCCAAGTCTCTTTTAAAAGACTTGAATATTGAAAATACTTCAAAGTTGACATTCAAGCTTCCAAAGGCTTCCATTCCATCTTCTTCCAAAAATCTTCCTAAAAATATTCCAAAGCCTTCCACTCCACTTTTTTCCAAAATTTTCCTACCACCTCATACATCTAAATCTCAAGCTATTTCATCCATGATTCCTCCATTGTTCCAATACCCTTCAAGGTGTGTGTCAATGTTGATCTTGTCCAATATTTTAGCTACCCACATGAAATCCTCTAAAGCTTACACCTCTTTTCTATACATGAACTCTTATCCTCCATATACTCTTCCTACTACCATTTCTCTTTCATCACCCTATCAACATCTTTGAGCATACCTTTCTATGGTCTTGGCTTATCATGGCTTATCTTTCCTATAGGAGCACTATCAACATTCAAAAAGCTTGAGCTCTTTCTAAAAATTCAAAAAAAAAAAAAAAAAAAGAAAAAATTAAAAAAAAAAAAACAATGAAAATGTGCCTTGGTGAAAACCACTTCTTGTGGCACCTTGGTAGCAAAAGTAAAGAGAAATAAATCCATCCTATGGTGAAAACTACTTCTTGTGGCACCTTGGATAAGTACCATGATGAAAACCTGGCAAACAGGCATCATGCGTAATTCTTCCATCATCCATCTATCCCCTCTTCTATCTTTGATCTTGACAATGTTGAGCTATCTTTGCATATTGGCTATCTTATCCACTAGATTTTCTATTGTGCTCTCCCATTCACTCATAGCCTCTATCTTGAGCTTTATTCTTATTGCTCTATCCCATTGCTATACTATCTAGTTGACCCCTTGGTCTTGATCATAATAAATGAAACATGGTTCTCATAGGTCTCTTGACATGGCTACTCTTTTGGACTACACACTTCATGCTATCTCACTTGTTGGCTTCATTGCTTATCTTTCATGCTATCTTACTCATTAGCTTCCATTGCTTATCTTATATGCTATCACACTTGTTGGCTTCACCACTTATCCTACATGCTATCTTGCTCATTAATTCCATTGCTTATCCAAAATATGCTTCATATGACTATTTCACCTCTTTCCCTAGCTTGGGTACTCTTGAGGAGTCAGTCCTTGAGGATCACTTTCACTTGCTTCATACTCTTTTTTCATCCATCTTTGCTTATCCACTGGCTCGTTGCTCCATCATATCCTATACCTTGCTAAACATTGGGAGAAAATGATGTGATCTTGCTTGAGAACTAGTGATCTCTAAATTATTCTAAAAAATCAAAAAAAATCATATATGATGCTGAAAAAAATCCTAAAAATCAAAAAATGTCATGAAAAAATGATCATCTTAGTGAAAACTTAGCAATAGGCACTTTGATGTATCACCAAAAAAAAAAAAAAATACAAAAATCTAAAAAATTGAAAAAAAGTCCTGAAAAAATCTGTCAAAGTGGTGAAAACCTGGAAACAGGCGCTACTTGAAACCCTTGCACCTATGTCTATCAATCTCAATCATCCACTTTGCTACACATTTCCTAGCTTGGAATTGTTTCTTGTCCTCATCTTGTGGGCATAACTACTTAGCCTATTGAGGTATTCTTGTGCATTAGGGTTTCTTTGACAACTCACAAAATAGTGTTTCTCAACACTTCCCCCACTTTGACATCAAGTGTTTTTTAACACTTTACAGATAGTTTACCTACGGTCTCCGATGTCGCGATATCTCACTATCAGAATCAAGTCTGGAAGAAATGGCCAAGTGACTTACACACACGCACTTTAACACTTAAATGACTGAGCTATGCTGATCTTTATCTACTTTGTGTGCTGTCTATGATGATTTCTTTGCCAGGTGTTCCCTCCCTAATAGTCTTTCAAGGATGTCATTGACTAGAAGACTGGGGGCATGGGACATATTTTCTTGATTTCTGCTTGTGGATATACTTTTGTTTGTCTATAGTGTTGTAAGCATTTATGCTTGACCTATTCAACACTTTGACTTATAAATGTATCATCCTTGACTGTTTTGCAAGACCGCACTTAGGGTTTATCCTGGCGCTTATGCCTTGATACAGGTGTAATCTTGCTAAATTAAACTTAGGGAATCTAATCGTGTAGTTATCTTGACTTAAAGTTTTTGATGCTTAGATTGGATTTCCACATACCTATCTAATATCGATCATATTCATATCCTCATAGTTATACTAGTGATGGTTGTATGATCTCATGATGTCCCTAATAAATGCTCAATGATGAAATTAAGAGTCTAAATGTTATGCACTTCTTGCTGGTAAACCACTTTGCATGTTAGCTTGCATTTTAGGTTCATTTTCTAGCTTAGTCTTGCATTCTTGCATATGGGGAGAGCTCTCTCTTCATCTTTTTGTGGACATATCAGCTAACTCCTTTCATATATTTCTTTACTTTCTTCTTGTTCATGTCTTTTCACCTTCTTAATCTTTCGCTTCATCTCTTTTCTATCTTATCATCACATTATATAAAGTTTTGACCTCTTAAATAATTTCAACATCCTGGATTCATTTTCGGGATCGAAATCCAAATTCGAGTTCATCTTGATGGTCAAAATTGTCTTTTAAAATTCTACTTTCTTCTGAGCAGTTAGCTGACCTTTTGAGGTCTAATCTCTGAATCATCACTGGGGCATCTTCATTTCTTCATGTCTTCATCATTTCCATACTTCATATCTACTTAAATTCACTATTTCATGTCTAAAATCACCTTTCTACTCATTTCGACCTTATTTTTATGCTATATCCTTCAAGGTCAACTCTAGTCAAACTGGGGCATTTTATCAATTTTTTTATATACTCATTCTTGGGTTCTAATCATCTATCTATCATCTTGGACATTGCTATATTCTAATTTTCTCATTTCTAGCCAGTTTTTGCATCCCCTTACCTCATTTCAATTTCGATCCCGAGGGGGCATAAATACTCTATCACTACTTAGGAGCATTTGTTTGATCTTCTCACTTGCTCTCACTCTATCTGCTTTTCTAAGTGTTAGTATTCTTCTTGAATTCTAACATCATCTCTTCCTAGTGTTCAGTACTACTGCTATTAGGTTGTACATTCAGGACTTGCTATCTTTTTCTACATTTCGTTCTTCAAAATCAGATATCTATATCTATCACCGCCTACTTGGCTTTCTATTTTCTTTGACATAATGTGTTCCTAGATCGATCACGCATTAGTCAAAGAGGGGCAAATGTAATCACCTAAAAATGGTCATCTAGACTATTAGCCCCCTTATCAGCATTTTAGTTAAAATAATTTAATCATTTATCTAGACCAAATTGCTAATAATCAATTTATTTGATTATAACCTATAGTTTGACTATGCTATCCTAAGTTCATTATTTGATTAAAAGAACATGTCCCCTTTTAATTAAATAAAAGACCCCATTCTTCTAACCCACTTAAAGTGCACACATAAAGTCCTTTTTCTATTTTACAATTAAAAGAAAAGGCTTTGTGACTTTTGTCTTATATGACAAGTCAACTTATATTCTATTGGTTGATTTGTGTGTGCACATGGATCACTCTTATTTTCGAATTCCACCGTTGATCATCCACCATCTTCATCTTGATCTCCACTGTCCATACATCTTTAAAAGGGAGAGAGCTTTCCCCCTCAATCCATCCATCTTTTGAACATTGTTATGCTGCAGGTTTTCTAATAGGTTTCTTTGGAGCTTTGTGGAGAACTTCTCATTTCTTGTCTCATTCTCTCATTCCATCACATTAGCATAAGATCATATGGCATTCTTAGCATAGTTGCATTTTAGTTTAACTTTGATTTCTTGCAATAATATCACATAGTTTAAATATTTGGTTTTGTAACAATCTCATACATGCTTAGTATAGCTGCATTTTGCATTATCATCTTAGCTTAGTTTTCATACTTGCATTGCATTCTTGAGGGATTCCTTGAAGATATTTGCACTCTTGCTCTTGTCTCAAAGAACCTCCCATTGCATGGTTTACTAGCAAGAAGTACATTTCTAAGGCTTGGATGAGAGCCTTCATGCTGAAATACTAACTCCTTGCACTCCGTGGATAGGGAGCTCTAAGTCGGCATCCAAGCATTCCAACTCATGGAATCATTTGGATAGAATGGTTTAGAGTGGGACACTTTCGAGTGTACAAATATTACCAAAAATATTCCATCCCCCACCATACTCCCTACCCACTTTAATAGTGAAGGGATCCCCCTCAATTAAAATTATGGGAGGAAAGATCTTAAAACCTTTTTGTGGGTAGAGAGACTGCACAACAATGAAAGCCCCATTCCCAACCCCATCAACATAGGTTATCTCAACCACCAAAATCAAAAGCATCAACTATAGCTTGATTGGAGTCAGAAGAAATTTTACAAAAAAATAGAGGAAGAATCCAATAAACTCCAAGTCCCCCTCATAGGAGGATTATTCCTCTAGAGAAAAAGAATAATAGGAATAATCCATCGAGAATGTCTCCCTTCCACCTTAAAAGAAAGGAATCCCACCTCAATAGTGATAATGTGGATGAAGAGACTCCCTAGAGAAGCCTTCTCTAGAGACCACTCCACCATCAAAACATCAAAATTATGATAAGGATTTCCTCACCCAATATCAACCACATCCACACAATATATGACCACTTCAATAAATGATATCGCCACCTCAATACGAGTTGTATGGTAGATAAAAAATGTAGGACCCAAACCTAAAAGAAAAAACCCATCTGAAGGTGCCTTTCAAACCCAAGGTGTGATTTAGTAATGTTGTTTGCATTGATATTATTAGTTTCTCTTGGAACTTATGGTCATATTTGATTAATTTTTATAATTGGTGGGACTCTGGTTGTTTGGGATTGAGTTGTTCTTTTCTGCTACTTGGTTGTAATGGCCTAAAGGAGTTAAGTTTGAAGTGTAATGTTGTTAATAAAATTAAAATATTTTCTAATAACCTATTATCTAAGTTAAATCTTTCATTTATAACTCAACTCTACCTTTATCAATGAAAATGAGTCATCTAGTATTAACACTAAAATTTAAACCAAAATTTATTCATTTCCTTGGAGTGAATTCTTGGATGCTTGATTATATTCCATTTGATATACTCTATAGAATCTCCATTTCTCTTACTTGTCTTGCAAGTCTCCTTCCAACTCTATTTTTCAATGATCCTACATCATCATTATAAGATCCCTAATTACATACCCCAAAAGAGGAAGTGTTTTTTATATCCTTGTCTACATTTTTCCTACTTTTCTACCCCATACCCTCTTGGACATGTTGAATATTCTATTTAGCTAAAGCTTTCTTATTATTCAAAGAAATGATATCATATAGGTAGGTTGACTTGACCATATCTACATCTTCTAATTCTACTGAAAGATTGATGCTCCTTTCCCCCAAATGAGGACATGACTAAGCTTCATTGAATGATGGATCTTTGTACATTCTTTCATAGGAATTTTCAAATCTTGATAGAATGGGGGAAGAAATGAACTCTCCCTCTTCTTGCACCACATCCTAATCTTGGCCATGTTGCTCTCTACCATATAAAAAATTCTTCACCTCTAGGAATTGGACTATCTCCTAATTAGGAGGCTTTGGGGAACATGGGAAATGTACTTCCTCATAAAAAAAATGGAGAAGAGCCCACTAAACCACATCACCAATCATATTATTGTTAAATTTTGTCCCATTAGCCCAATCAGCCACTATCCCATCTTCCATAAATTGATCTTTCTCATTATTATCTTGGTTATTTGGGATGATATAGCCTTAAAATTTTCTTTCTTTTTGACTTGTTCATAATAAACATATTGATCTTTGCATACTTTTCTTTTTTTTCCTTTTGTTAGCAAGAATGTTGATGGTATTCCCTTGGTGGAGTATCCTAGGAAATGGGGAGAGCATTGACATGTTTTATTAATGACTATGTTTATCATTGATTTCAAGATAGAATAATTTCTATGAAGATTGGCAGAGTAGTAAATAGAGATGGGTATGTGTAGGATCATGTTATGCCAAAAAGTGACAATCTTGAAAAATATGTAGTTCTGAAATGCCTCAAAGTATTTCAAAATCTATTCCAACTTTTTTCCCACCCATCATGATACTAAACTAAAATAATTAATACATTTGTAAGGCCTAAAATATATTTTGATACCAACCCTATATGGTCAACTTAAAAAATGTCCCAAAAATGTGTTTTTGTCCTATTCTTGTGTGGATTTTAGTTCAAACATGTAGCTGGTAGATTTTTTCATCAAAATTTGGTGAAATGAAAAGGGTTTCTTAAGAATGTTCTTAGATTTTCATAAATGTAATTTTTGTGAAATTATGAGTTCATAAGTACTTATTACTTATTTTCTAATGGAGTTATGTATAAAGTGTTGATTAACACATATTTTTAAAAACAAGTATAATGTTCAAATGGCACAACATTTTTGAAATCTAAAAGATGCATCGCATTCTATGCTTCTTATACTATTTTGTAAGGAAGAGAAATAGGGAGGAAGTACAATTAAATTATATTATTTTGTAAGGAATAATATAGAAATTATTTGGACAATGGGTTCATTGGACTTTCCTCTAACGGTGTTTGCATACTGGTCCATCTACCTTCCACAACTCCTAATAGGGTTGGAATCTACTATCAAGAATTCAAAGTCTCTTAATAGGGACTGATATATACTAAATATTGTTATAGACCCCTAATAGGGTCCATCCTCTAACAATGAATATTTATATTAGTACATCATCTTGTAGGTACCATCCCCACCAAGATTTTCCCTCTCGTCAAGGGTTTCCCTATTTATCATATCTAGTGTTATTGTGCATGAGTATCTTGTTTTGGTTTCTAATTATATTGTTCACATGGTTAATTTTTATTAAGGTTGATAATTTTGACAATAGTTGGATAACTGATTCCCCCCCCGCGCCCCCCCCCACTCTCACCCATATTGGTTGACTATATATTCTAACACCTTCATTACCCTCAATTGGGTCTTTTCTTTCAAATATTTTTTTTAAATTTAGATGCATGGTTGTAGGAATCTTTTCAGCATCTTTATTTGGTTTCTTCAAACATTTCTTTTACCAGTGATCTTTTCTTTTATAGTGGAAACAAGAAAAAGGGAGATCCTCATAAAGCACATCCTACTTCTATTTACCAAACTTGGAAACAATCTCAATTTTCTATGATAAATTAGAGAATTGATGAACATTAACACATGCCCTAGCATAAACAAGTCTGGATTTAGAGGTTGTCATAGGGTCTATAGATAAAAGATCTGTCAAAGAGGACCCTAAACCTTTACGGAAATCCTCATGCCAGAAATGCAATGGAAGGCTAGGAAACTAGATCCAAATGGGATTTTTATGGGAAAAAGTGTCATAAATATCTATACTAGGCTCCCATTTTTTCAAGGCTAAATATCCACCTACCCTTTGACCTTTCATTTAACATTCACCATGGTTCTCACAACTTCTACATTGGGCCTTGGCCCTAGAAGCTTACCAACTAGCATAAATTCCATGGAAGAGATAAAGTGATATAGAAGATCATCTAGGATAGTGTTTAAAAACTCACCCTTGTGAAAATTTTATTTTTGAGAAATGGGTGGGAAGGAGCCCTTCCTAGTGGGTTTGACCCCAAAAAGTGAAGAACATTTCTTAGGATACTTACTCATCTCCAGAATAATGTTATTTTCGAGCGCATCACAAGCAAACCCATTTTTTTTCCTCATCTTCACTATTCACATCTTCCTTTTGACCATCTATCCTTCCTGACCCACTATCATGAGATCCTACCTTTTGTAGTCTTTCTAGTAACCCTAAAGGAGCCTACAAAGTTGCATACCCATTCTCCAAACCTTCATCACATTGTTTCCTGCTCACCAACTGATTCACATTGGCCTGATTCAAATTCACCATTGTTCAAAAATACTTTCTTATTTTAATTTTTAAATCAAAATCAAATTTTAAATTTCATAATATTTTAGAATATCAAATTATTCTCATAAATCAAAACAAATCTACCACTTTTTTGAGTAACTTAGCTACTCTACAACCTTCTTTTGTTTTGTTGTGTTGTTTTTATTTTATATTTTTGTTCCATAAGTCTTTTTTCAGGTATAATTAAAATTATTTAATATAATGACTTATTTATTTATTCCTTTGTTAGTCAACCTTTTGATTGATAATATTTTTGTTGGTTGTGAGTATTACAAGACCATCTTATATGTTAAATAAATAATTTAAAATTTATTATAACATATTATAATTCATATATATCTTTATTCTATATATTGCTCACTTCATTTTTTAGTAAATTTTTTAATATTAGTATTTTTTATTAAAACATTCTATAAGAACTTATTTTTAAATAAAAATCATTCCTCTTGACTTTATCATATGGTAATTTTTAAATTTTTTTAATCAGTAAGAGGCCGAAGCCAAGGTTAATTATTATTATTTTTTATCGCTAATTATTTCAATTCTTAGTTAATCTTGAGTAGATTTGAACCCAAGATCTTCCAATTAAGAGGCTCACAATTCACTATTGTGTTGTATGCTCATGTCTTATTAGATGGTAATTTTATTTTACAAAATCTAAGTATTTTCAAGAAAGCATTAATTTTGTAAAAGTAATTTCAATATCAAAATCTAATATATTAACTAGAAATAAAAGATTGAGGAATAAAATATAACTGTTGACATGCTCATTATTACCACATAATAGATAATCTATATTTGGCTTAGAATTTGAACACTCGGCACTTGATGTTGTCCATTTCTCAATTGACGAAAGAAAATGATGGTCATTCTTATATATACATACAAGAGACCATGATTTTTTTATTATTAAGGAATACATATATATTTCAAAGAAACATGAAACCCTATTTACAATATGTTTCTCATAGAAAGTAGTTAGTAAGGTAGCCAACCAACAACAAAAGTCATGCACAACATAGGGACCATGGAGGGGAGGAAAATAATAAAAATGATTTAGGAACTCAATAACTTTATCTTCTAATTGGAAATAAATCATGATTTAGTGAAAAATGGAATGACTCAATAGAGTAAAGGCCTCCACTTTTTGCACTAACATTGATTACATGAGAAAGATGTCCTTCCAAAGCATAACTCAAAACATAACTCAAGTTTGATTAGTAAAAACCAAAGAAATAAAGGGATGCTAATGCTAAACCAAAATCATATCAAGGAAGAACATAACAATGTCCTCTTTCATGCATTGCAAATTTGATTAAAGATGTGTAAATGTACAAGTGCAATTAATTTAATTGATTAAATGAGAAGAATAAGATAGGCCTAGGTGCAAAATGACTATAATTAGCCCAATTAAGATATACAATTATATATAAATTGAAGGAAGGTGCTTTTTTGCTACAAAAGGTGTCAATCTAGGTCAAATTTTGAATTTTTTTCTACACATTCCTCACTAAAATAGAAAACGCAGAAAAAACTAGAATTGAATTCTCCCACCAAAGTGTTTGGAAGAGTTTGCATTATAAGGAAAAACATCTAGAACATGTTCCATAAGGTCACTTTTCATGAGACCTTGAAACCAGGCCAACCTTAAATTTTCCATAGTTTTTGAAGAGTTATTTCCTAATCTAGTACCAACAATTTCTTAAATCATGTTTCTGCTTATAGTGAATTCAATTTTTTGTTTTTGGTTTTTGATGAGGGATTTCCTTAGTCAGGTCATGGATTGAGGAATCTAATATAGTAAGTAGAAAATTATATTTATGCTTTTAAACTTTTTGGTTCCTCTAGCATACATATTTCTATTTTTTCTCTCCTTCACCCTTAGACCAAAACTTGCATATAATAAATCACAACAAGAGCTACATGTAGCTTGAGTCTTTGCCTTAAGTAAGGGAGCATGAAAATATGTTCATTTAAGTCAGTGTTATCAAGTAGATTTCTACAATTGTTGAATTTAAAAACTAAAATAAGACATTTTAATATTTTATTAAGAATCCTTAAAAACAATAAAGAAAAATACTAAATCTCTTTCATCTATATAATAAATTACAAAAATAAAACATGGATCTTTTAAATTTAGAAGAGTGACACTAGGTCCCATTTAGCTAGAGATTGTAATCTGAACTACAATGTAACATGAACCATTTTACTTGAGATATAGTGGCTTCAAATAAATTTATGAAGTTGTACAGAGAAAGAAGTACTTGTATAATCTACAAAGGTATACATAATGGGCCTCATAGATACCTCTGGGTGGTCCCATGATGGTAGTCAAAGTGGCATCATCCCCAAAGTCAAATTGACTTGGGATTGTTGTCAGATCCAAGATTTCTTTGGACTATGGAAGAAAACCCACGTTTTCCTCAAGGGCCACTAGACAACTGCTTCATTACCTCAATCAATAGTTGATTTGATTTCCTCTAGTTTTTCCCTAATCCTTGTTGGAAAATTTCTCTCATTCTGACCTACAGTGGATATGGTGAGAAGATGGTGCTTGACAAGGTGTCAAATTTTAGGTTCAGTTTCCATCTCATTAATGGTAGGCTTCCTCTTTTTGTTTACCTTCACTATAGAAAGGGATTGTAACTTAGTCATGGTGGGATCCTAGAACTTTGGTAAACACCAATTGATGCTTGTGAAATGGAAACTAAGGTTTAACCTTGAGAGTGATCTCTATAGATATGCACTAGTTTGGATAAGATTTCTTGGTCTCCCCTTGGAATTTTGCGATGAGAGGGTATTTAAATGGATTGGAAACTCCTTTGGATAGTTCATAAAAATTGATATATTGACTAGCTCCAAGACTAAACTAGTCTTTGCTATCTTTTGTGTGAATATGGGTATGAACAAACCTTTACCAACCATGGTGGATCTAAAATCTAAATGGGGTACTTGGTTGCATGCATTAGTCTATGAGAATATTGCTCCCTTTTGCCATAGCTACAACATGTTTGGACATTTTTTTGTCAATTGCATGAATGGAGAAAAACTCAAGAACAAAGTGTCCTCACTAGGTGTGGTGGTGGTTGAAAGCTTGAAAACAACTAAAATGGATAACTAGACCAAAAGTCAAGAGGATATAGAATTGACAAGTTTAATTGAAACTTGCATGGAGGAGATCCACGATTTGAATAAAGTTATTAGTAAGGATGGGGAGAATATTAGAACCCCTATGAAGGAGGATATTAATGGGCAGGATGAGGAGATCAAATGTGGCTAAATTAACAAAAAAAGAAGTAGTTGAGAAAGAAAAGGGGGAGATGGTTGATGCGTAAGACCTACTACTAGCTCAACCTAGTGAAAGACTGCTAAACCAAGAGATGGATGATGATGAAGTTTTTAACCCTTGAAACACATCCTGAAACAAGGGGAATAGATCACTACTCAAAAATGGGACCCTAGTGGTCTAACTCTTAGGTAATGTTGAAATGCTTTCTCCCACCTTAGAGGTACCAAGTCTTGACTTCTTCAACAAAGATGTTAAATGGACAATCCCAAAGAGAAAGCCTAGAGGAGGAAATAGCACTAATGTTGGGCCAACCATGAGGGTTAGGAGACCTTCGAACAGAAACATTTGTCACAAGGAAATAGAAAAGGATATAACATAGGAGAACAAAAAAATCCTGAAGTAAACCCAACATCATAAGAGATGAAGATTATATCTTAGAATGTGAGAGGGCTTAGTAGTCCTAGGAAGTAGTATGAAATTTAAAAAAAGATCATTGAACTTAATATTGATATGATTCTTTTGCAGAAAGTGAAAATGATAGAACAAGTGTTCTCTAGAGTGGCTACTCACGTTTATCTAGGTGCTATATTTTCTTATAGTGATGTTGATGGGGCTTCTAGTAGCATTGATATGCTATGGAACCTAGACAAGGCAGTGGGATCAATAATCCTCCTTCGTACCCATTTTGTGGTCATGAGTTTCACCTTCCATGCTAGTAGTTGGAATTTTTTAAAATTTCTATGCTTGCAACAGTTGAAATGGTAGACTAGTTTTTTGAGACAAGGCTACTAAAGTGGTTTATGCTATGAGATAGGAAAATATTATATGCATGTGGGATTCTAATACCCGGCTCTACCCTTCGAAGAAAATGTTGCGCTTCGAGAACTTTTCTGATAGAATGCATGACCTAGAGAGCTTCCTTAGGAGGAATGACCTCATTAATATTGACCTACAGGGACCTACTTTCACTTGATCTAATAGTATATTGGGGAAAATTTTGATTTAGGTTAGGCTTAATAGGGCCCTTATCTCATCTGGTTAGGACATTCTCTAGCATACATCCTTAAAGGAAAATTTGAGGACCATATTAGACCACTATATGTTGTTTATCGCATGGACACAAAGTTAACCTACCAAATGAAGGCCCTTAAGGTATGAGATCATGTTACACTCACACCTAAAGTTCAAAAATTGTATTGCACAATGGTGGAAGGTTCTGGTTGAAGGAATGACTACTTTCTGTATTGATAGAAGACTTGACAAAATCTGCAAAGAGGTGACAAGATGGAGTAAATCTTCGTTTGGGAACATATCCAAAGAAAAGAAGTCTATTGAAAATAATTTTGAATCTCTCCAAAATCATTTAGCACAAGGAAATACTAATTTTGAGCACTAGCAAGAGGAGAAGGAGTGTCTGGATAGGTTAAAGATGCTCTTGAAGAAGGATGAAATCTTCTAGAAAAAAGGATCTAGGGTATAGTAGTTGAAGGGTGATCAAAATATGACCTTCTTCCATAGATCAGTTTCAAGGAGAAAAAAGAGAAACAACACAAACCTATTGGTGGACAATAGTGGCCAAGAGATAAAGGAAGTGGAGGAGATAAAAGGCAAGGCCAATAACTATTTCTAGGAAATCTACAACCCCCTAGTTATTTAGGTCAATGGTAACATGCAAAATGATATTTGAGCTTATTCAATTCAGTCGTGAATAATCAGATGAATGAGGACATGACTAGTAAGGCCAAGGAGGAGGAAGTTAGGAAGGTCATGTTTAGCATGAATTAGTAAAAAGCCCCTGGACCTAATGGGTTTCCCCTAGATTTTTTCTAGGAATTCTAGGATATTGTTAAGTACAATGTGATCCATACTGCTAGAAACTTTGTGAGAATAGGAAAACAATTGAAGGAACTTAATCAGACTTTCATTGTTCTTTTCCATAAGATAGATGACTGTAGATGTCTAGAAAATTTTAGATGCATTAGTCTCTGCAAAATGATTTATAAAGTTCTCACTAAGATCATGGTAAATCACATGAAGCCCCTTTTTGACAATTTTATAAAACCCAACAAGAATGGTTTTGTGCAAAGAAGGCAGATTCTTGATGCGGTCATAACCACATGTGAGGTAATTCACTTTATGGATAGTAGCAAGAACCTAGGTATGGCCCTTATACTGGATATTTTTAAAGCTTATGATAAGGTACGAAGGGAATTTATTTTTTCTCTACTGACTAATCTAGGCTTCAATGAGAATGTTATTAGAATTATCAAAAATGCAGTGAACACCATCATGTTTTAAGTGCTTGTTAATGGGGCTACTAATAGATTCTTCTCTTCATCCCAAGGCCTACAATATGGTGACCCCCTATCACCTTACCTATTCATCATTGTGGAAAAGGTACTAAGTATAAATTTAGTGTTCATGGCTAACTATAGTAGAATAAAAAGGAGTTAAACCTATGTTCCTATGCCCACCACAAATTATCTAGAAATTTGTTGATGACACCTTCTTATTTTGAATCTCCTCTATCCATGAAGCTAGGGAGGGGAAAGCTACCCTAAATCAATATGTGATGGTTTTAGGAAAATGCATAAACTATTAGAAAAGAAAAGTATATTTCTTCAACATTAATGCCTGTTTGAGAGAAAAGGTGACCAGAATTCTGGAATGCCAAGGGCATTTCTCCTAGATACATATCTTGGTCTCCCACTCATAATTAACAAAGTCTCTAATCAGTACTGGAATGGGCCAATTGAATGCTTTTAGAGAAAGTTGGTAGGTTGGAAAGGAAAGATTTTGAGTAGCATGGGGAAACTCCAAGTTCTCTCAACATCTTTACAAGGCACCCAGTGTATTTCCTCCCTATCTTTAAACTCTCTAGTAGATTTAGAGATATTCTTGAAAAAATTCACTATAATTTCTTATGGTTTAGCACAAAAGAGAAGTCTAGGATTAGCTTGGTGGGTTGGGAAAAAGTTTTTCAACCTAAGACCATACGAATAAGGCCCTCTTAACCAAGATTGGTCCGAGATTGTTAAATTCTCTAGGTAGTTAGTGAAACACAATGATGACTAGGTGCCTTAGAGGAGAACTATTCCATCACTTCCTATGGAGCCATGCTCTCTCCCAGGGTTCTTAAATTTGGAAGAATGTGATGACCACCTGGAAAATTCTGAAGATGGATTTTCAGTGGATTGTGGGGAATTTTTATTGATTTTTTGGAAGACAATTGGATCCAAGATAACCCCCTCATGCACACTATATTCATACCCTTGCATGAAACTTATTATTAGACATAATGGCCTATTTACTTGAAGCTATATTACCCTAGATCATTAATGGATTAAAATTTAAAATTAGGAGCTTACTAGAATGAGCCTTTCCCTAGAGCTACAAAACCTACTTGAGTGTTATTGAATCCCTTTCACCCTGGTGGATGAATCCTTGGTTTAGAGACTTACACCCTTAAGTGACTTCATGATGAAGTCGGCTTATATTGTTTATCTTCTAGTAGGTGGGGGAGGTGGCCTAGAGAGATTGGGAAAAGGTCTAGCACCCTTGGATCTTGCAAAAGGTAAATTTCTTTTGGTGGATGGCCTTGCATGGGTCTAACCTCACTGTGGATAACATTTAAAGGAGAGGGTGTTAGCTAGCTAACTATTGTGCCTTATGTTATTATGATGTGAAATATATCCCACACCTTCTTATTCACTGCCCTTTTTCTTTAGATGTGTGGAGGGGGATCCTTTCCTTATGGGAGGTCTAGTAGTATGGTAATGAATGCCGACAACAATTTTTTTTCTAGGCTGGTCCATTATTTCAACCATATCTTAAAACCTTATGGAAAATAATTCCACTATATGTTTTGTAGAAAATCTAGAAGGAGCGAAATAATATAATCTTTAGGGACAAAGCCACTACCAGTTTGGTGGTAGCCCAATAGGTTATTAGACTTCTAAAATAATGTAGTGGGATTTGGTAGTGGAAGCTCCCCTCTACCCCCCCAATCCCCTGGGAAGACTTGATATGAAATGGATGTTTGCTTGGGACTTAGGCCCAATGGTAGCATAGTTTAACAACTCCAAAGCTATGACTAGGTGGAGAATAGTGTGACACCCCCCTTGAAACATAGATAAAAATAAATTTTGATGGTTCAATCATGGAGGGAAGAACTACTATTGGGGATGTCTTAAAATTGCAATTATATGGTGGAACTGGTGGATACTGGGAATAGCAGAGGGGGATCAAACAATGAAGCAGAAACCTAGGCACTTCTCTGAGGAATGAGAATTGTCAGAATAAGAGGAATTAATTGGTTAGTTATTGAGGGGGATTTAATGTTAATTATTAAAAATTTTAAAGGAGAGGGTTACAGTAGCTAGACGATCAAAGGGAAAATTAACAAAATTCACAAGTTGATGGAAGGGTGCTAAGAGATCCATGTGGGCCACATTTACAACTAAGGAAATGGCATATTGGATGAGTTGGAGAAATTTGGCCATAATATCATGTGACTAATCGAATGGGAGGATGTTAGCCAAATTCCACCATCGACTCAAGTGATGATGGAATGTGAGTGTACTTCTCATAAAGTAACATGAATCATTACAATAGATGACATGCCTCTAAGAATCTATGTGGGCAGGAAGGTAAAAGGTTTTCTCTTCATCATGTGATTTTTTAGAAAGATTGCATGAGGAATCAATTTTATGATCCTCTTGTTGTGAGTTTTATTTATTTTTTAAAAGGAGGAAGGGAGTAGATTTGCCTAGATATTTAAAAAACAAACAAAAAAAGATGATAGAGACACTTTAATCAAACCTCACTCCAACTACAGCTAATGATGGGTGATTATGAAAGAAAAGGGAATTTTAACATGAGCCGATGAGTGAGGTTTTTGATTTGTGGGAAACCTAGCAAACTTATGATGATTTTTTACTGCCTTTTCATTTTCATCTTGGGTACAATTTATTTAACCAATAGTGACTACCAAACCTGCAATAAGGCAATGTCAAAAAATCCTAAAGGGTTGGTGTTTACATAGGGAGGGGGTATGGGAATGAGTGTTTGCATTGAAACTTTGGGGTTGAGGCTTGCATTCATAAGAGTGAAATTGCAATGGTTTATTTGTGAGAAGGTAGTTTATTACCATTAATGGAAGGGATGGCAAAACATGATGCGAACATCTCGATGCAATTCTTCATCTCGTGGAATGATAGAAAAGTAAACATCAATGGGATAACATTTGAAATAATGGAAGAGGTTATTTCTAAGGTTGGAGGGTTTCTCTTGGGGGAAAGAATTAGCACAAGAAGGTGAGAGTGAATGATGAAACCGATCTATGGAAGTTCTTCAAGTTTGATGAGGAACCGATTCAAATGTGTGGTGGGTTTTGTAAAGAAGATCTTCCTAATCCCTAGGATGTTATTTTCTATGCCATGATGAGGTGCATTACCCTTGAGGAGTAGTTCCAAGTACTTTATTACTATCATTTCCCCATTCTCAACCAATTAAGGAACTTGGATCAGATTTCATTTCCATATCTATTTTTGAATTCTATGGAAGACAGTGTCTATAAGGCTAGGAAAAGGAAAGAGGAGGGTAAACCATTTTATCTCATTCATTAGGATTTCATCAATAAACTATACAACTACCACCTCACCTTAAACTTGTTGCTTTTGGTCAACCCCTAGCTACTATCACTCTACAAATACCTATGGAACTTTGCATTGGCTCAAGCCACAAAAAATTAAAGAAAACCCCTCCCCTTGAGGTTAAAATAAGCCTCATTGACTAGGATATAGACACAAAGAAGAGAAAACAAAATTCTTAGAGAACTAGCAAATACCTCCAATTGGAGAAATTCAAGCCCTCCCCACCCCTCCAAATAGGATTTTAGCTCTGAGTCTACCAAGAGTTAAATAAAATAGACCAAGAGAAAGAGACATAACCAAGGTATTGGTAAAAAGCTTCCTCTAGCCTACCTAATCCCTCACACATCTTGGATACCCTTAAAGTTTCCTCATCCTTGGCTAGAAGTAGGGGGGGACATCACCTCCCCCTTTAAAGGCACTCTCAAAGGTGGGGGGGAAATGGGAAGTACAACCACTACCAAAGACAAACAAAAGTTTGGCTAGATAGGCTAGAGCAGTCAATGAAGGAGATGACACACAATCACATTGGCATCTACCAAAAATTTGACACACTCGCATAATTCTCCACTAAAGTTATGTATTTCATAGAAACTACTCTTTATTTCCTATAGGTGAATAAGAACATGAAGGACCTAGGCAAGAAGAGTGAGACTACTTGCTCCATTTATGACTTTCTAGTGAAGGACTAGTTGAAGACAGTCCTAGAAAATCTTGTCAAAGATGAGGTGGTGGAAGTGAACAAGGATGAGCTTGAGGAGAAGAAGAATGAGGAACTAGAAAAGAATGAGGGTGGCTAGCCCTAATTTTGTTTTTTCTTTCTTATTTTGTCTAGATCACTCTAGTCTTGGTTCCCTACAGGGTTTTATTATATATGTATATATCTAATTATCAGACTGATAGCAACAATATAATCTCTTACTATTGGAATGTTTTTCTACTTTATTTGCTTGTTAGTAACAAGACCATTGGTAGTGACGGTTCTATTCTAAAACTTTCTTATTTTTTGAAGTATAAAATTGGTATCAGTTATATGATTGAGAGGTAACCTCTAGCTGATCCTTCATCCTTTTTGTACTATGGGGTCAGCTCCCCATCCTTTTGGTTGCTATCTAATAGTTCAAAAACAAGAGACTCTTCTATCCATATGTCTCCTTACAAATACACTATCAGGTTGGAAAATTAAATACTATTACTTAGTGTTCCATTACTACTATTTTTCATTGTCTTCCATAAATGAAAGTTCTACATATGGTAGGAACCTTGGACCCCAAGATGTGATGCTTAAATTGCATTATTACAACATTTTTCACAAAACTTTTCTTTGGATCAGAAATGATATGGGAAAATCATATTACCCATGGTTTTTGGGTAAGTATTTTTACCTACTCCTAGCCCACTACCATATGTTTAAATTTTTTCTTTTTAATAGTAATTTTTTCTGATTGTTTCAACTATTCAAACATTTTTTTGAAAAATTTGTTTGGATTATTTCACTTGTGTAATCAATTTTATATGCAGTTTGGGATTTTCTTTATGGGTAAAAGCACAAACCTATGTTACCATTTATAAAGGAAAAGGATATCAAAACTTAAACTGTTCAACTTTAATGATAGAAAAGGGACATTTGTGTTTAGAATTTGAAGATGATGTAAACTAATGAAATGTGTAAAATTGGGTAAAGTTTATACCTGTAATTTTTAATTTTTTAATTGAGTGATTATCATTTAAAAAAAATTCAAGTCTATTCTTTAAATTTTTTTTTCAAATGCTAAAAATATTGAGTTTCATTCCCACCAATCAAATATATTCAAATGATCATTTTGGTCTGATTTTGAACTATGTTATATTTGACATGTATACCTAGTGGACAAAAAATAAGATTTTGGACTGATATGTTTCAAGTTATAAGTGTTCAAAGTTGAACTTATCAAAAATTGACAAAAAAAAATCCCACCAAACTTTTTCTATCAAATATATATATATATATATATATATATATATATATATATATATATATATATATATATATATTTTAAATTACATATTCTTGAAGATGACTCTCTCCTTTAGAGGTAGACATAAAGGTTTTATTTTTTGAACATGATTTACTAGTTTTTTTCTTGTTTTGAATATACATCTTCTTGAATCTTAAAAGACCTACTTGTAATATTTTATAAATATAACATATTTTAAATAATCAAAATACTACAAAATTTATATGATCATAATCTTAAATCCAAGGTCTACAAAAGGGTACTTTTAGTTTTTGGAAAAACTTCATTTTGTATGGAGAAATTAGTATTGATAGTGAAAATATTTGAGAAATTACATATTTTTCTTGTGTGATTGCCACTTAGGATGACACATAGACAGTTACTAACGAAATGCTTTTGGTCATAATATTTTCTATCATAATTCTTGTCTACCCAAAAAAATCACTAGTGGTTACATTGGTGGTTTCATATAAAATAATTTGGTTTTAATTTCAATTTATAAAAACTACACAGTAAATTGCACAATTTAAAGGAGCATTTTCAAAAATAAATATTTTTTGAAGCCATGTTTATCAATTTTTCATGGAGTTTAATATCAATTACAAAGGATCATCAATAAGGTATATTTTTTCACCTAGTTATTTTTGTGTAGTCTATATTGAAGTATTGAAATATATTTCTAGTGGAATCTAAATTAGAATATTTTCATGTAAGTCAAAGTATAGAATGGGTAATAAAAAGGCCAGATCAAGGAAATATGATAAAATAAGAGATGACAAAATGGAAGGTTATACAAAACTTAATCAAAACCAACCTACTAAAGTTAATGAAGAAGATGAGATTCATGAAGATGAACAAATTGCTGGTTCTAATGATAGAAACGTATTATTAGGTGTAGGAAATTTAATGGATTTGGATGAGGACCTACTTTTTAGTCAAATTACATCTACACAAATCATAAAAGAGAACACTATTAAAGAGCATTACGAAAACATGTGGGATGAATATTTCAAAAATAAAAGTATATTTGGAAAGGTACAATTATTTTTCAAGATATTTAGGACAAAAGATATGAGGCCTATTTTGGAGTTGTTGGGTGTTGGTAAAAGGAAAAACCATGTGCATAATGTTAATAAAACAATAGCTGAAAATTTTCAAACTGCTTATAAAAAAAATTGACAACACAACTCGAGGAGACGATTTGCACACTGCATATAGAGCATTGATGACTACTATATCTAGTAGAAAGTTGACACATAGAAAATAAGTATGTGCAATTTTTGATTTACTACATGTATATATCTTGAAGAACTATTGAAAGATACATTAGGAGGAGAAATATGCTAGATGAAAACATTGAGAATAATTGGGTGAATATTTGTAGAGTTCCTCAAAAAGATAGAATTTCTGCAGATGTAAAAAAACAAGTTATTGAATTTTGGACCACATTGTCTCATGTTTCTTCCAATAGATGTGATCCTATACAAGTTAAAGATAAAGAGACAAGGTAAAAAATTGAACATCCAAAACATTTTATAGATAGTAAAAAAGTGAATTATTTCAAACATTCAAGCAAGAATTTTCAAATGAGAAAATATGTCAGAGAATGTTTGACAACCTGTGCCCTTCCTTTGTACATATAAATATGTGAAAATTTTTGATGTCGAAAACATGTTGAATCTAGTCTACACTTGGAATCATATAAAAAAGCTATCGTAGTACTTGATCAAAATTTGGTCATCCCTAGTAGTACGTCACAATTTGTGGAGTCTATATTATGTGATAAATTAGAAGATTTAGACGAGTTCAAAGTACAATGCATCATAAATCAATGTCTAGATTGTGGAGATTTATCTAAAGTTCCATTAAAAATTGAGAATAATGATGAATCAACACCAGTTTAATGGATGAGATATGAATATGAGACATACCAAAATAAGACAGAAGTTGAATCCAAAAAAATTGTATTGAAGGACAATGAATTGCGGTATGATGAGTTTATGACCAAGTTTCGTCCATTGATATATCCACATATTCAACATTGTCATGGTGCATGATGGCAAGATAAAAAATTTCATGAATCAAAAAATTGTTTTCCACCTAGTTGTATTCTTTCAATCATAGATTTCTCTGAGAACTATACATTTTCACCTCAAATGGAGCTTCAAGAGAAATATTTTCATTTTGAACAAGTTACAATATTTGTGCAATTGACCTATAGGCATGCATAATTTGAGGTGGATGAGATAGAATGTTCAGAGTGAAAATGAACTCATTATCATCAAGGAGATTCATTTCTATATTAGTGATGATAGAGTTCATGATAGGAGTTATGTCACTCATTGTTTTGCAATGTTCTCTAAAGATCATAGAAATCATGGAATAAATATTTTAGAGAAATGGATCTAGTCCAATAGTTGTGCTAGTTAGTGTATGTATGTGTACATTTTTATTGACCTTTAAATTTAAAACTTATATAGATTTCTACACGTTTTTCATTTTTATTTATATAATCTCATTTCATGAACTCACAAAATGATTTAAATCTGCAAAAGCATTTAATTGGTTAGCCATGCAACATGCTAGAAGCAATGTTAAGTTTTTTTGTCCAACTTCTTTGAAAGTGAACAAGGAAAAGGGGAGCATGATGGAGGAAAAGCATGTATAAAGCATTAAATTTGACAAAAAGACCTTGCAAGTCCATATGTACATACATTTAATGTGTTCTTGATCTACTTATAACATATATACATATATAGACTCTCTCTCTCTCTCTCTCTCTCTCTCTCTCTCTCTCTCTCTATATATATATATATATATATATATATATATATATATATATATATATATATATATATATATATATATATATATATATATATATATATATATATAGACACACACACACACACACACACATAGATTTAATGTATTTTAAATTTTATATACATGCATCTTACACATTTCAGTAATAGGATAGAGAGTGCGAATGAAATTATTGAATGGTGGAAAGATCATTTTGCTACTCGTGATACTAAATACAATAAGTGTTATTTTTGGGAAGTGAAAGGTAAATATTATATATTTATTTATTTGATATAATACATGTGTATATTCTTATAATTCAAGTTTTTAATTCAATTATCTGTATTTGTAATAGATATAGATCGATCTAATCCTTAAAATTGCCAAACAATATTAGATGTTTACATAAAGTGGTGACTATAGGACACCACAAACCTCCAGCGATTAAAGTAAGAGAGAAATCATATTTTTGTGATGACTTCATGAAGGAAAATCCAATGAGTGTATGTGAAAATATTGTGAATGGATATGTTTTACATTGGTATTTGAAGAACATAGTAAAAAAGCCTCCCTTTGAAGATGCTGACATTGACATTGACATTCATGATCCTATATATGCAATTGATTATGAGTGTGTTTCTGATTTAGTTATGGCAGGTTTGTGGAAAATGTACATAGATATGAAACACATATATGTTCATTAAAATAAACTTTTATATATTAAAATTTTCATTTTATAAACACATCTATTTTTATTTACATGTAGGAGATATTTTTTTTGTCCAAGCCTTAGTAGATAATGTACAAAATGTAGACTATTATCTTCTCAGATGGAAAAAAGCAAAACACAAGTTTTTAAAAGGAACTATAGATGCTAATGAACAATTATATCCAACTAGATTAGTTGTTGTTAAAGGAAAATATTATCAACAAAATAGGATAACTGACAGTGGTTTGAATTTAGTGAATACGTGCTTGGAGAAAAGGTTTTACAATATAGTAACCATGTTATAGCGAAAAAGTTGCAATTTGATGCAATATCAAGAAGATGACATCGTGAAAATCAAAAGTGGAAATTTTCAATTAAAGAATGTGAAGAGATTCTAGAGATAATTAAAAATAGAGAGGATCCTAACAATACAATGTTTGTTGAGCTCTAGTTCAACTATTTGTACTTATTTTCTATATACAACTCTCATACTTTCATATTTACTACATACACATCATTTTGGATATATGTTTTATAAATTTACATACATTTGATCATGGATCTTGGATAAATGGTACAATTTATGAACATGTATTTATATTTATATTTTTTGTATGGTTTGATGTATTTACATGTATACATCCCATTAGGACTTCCTCTTAGGACCTCGACTTAAGACTTCCCCTTAGAATAACCCTTTAAGACATCCCATTCTAGGAGTTCCCCTTATGAATTCCCCTTAAGAAAACCCCTTAAGACATCCCATTCTAGGAGTTTCCCTTATGAGCTCCCCTTAAGACTTCCCCTTATGACTTCCCCTTAAGACAACTCGTTAAGACATCCCATTAGGACTTCCCCTTAGGACCTTCCCATAAGACTTCCCCTTAAGACAACCCCTTAAGATATCCCATTCTAAGAGTTTACCTTATGACCTCCCCTTAAGACTTCCCCTTAAGACAACCTCTTAAGACATCCCATTAGGACTTCCCCTTAGGACCTCCCCTTAAGACAACCCCTTAAGACACCTAATTAGAACCACCCCTTTACTAATTAAATACACTCTTATTAGTTTCTATAGCACATATTACATTCTTTATGTTCATATGTATTCTTTGTGTTCGACCTCCCCTTAAGACAACCCCTTAAGACACCTAATTAGAACCACCCCTTTACTAATTAAATACACTCTTATTAGTTTCTATAGCACATATTACATTCTTTATGTTCATATGTATTCTTTGTGTTCTTAAATATGAATTAAATTTATTGATTAAAAGTTGTAACACATGTATTCTTTACTAGTACTCTTTATGTTCTTAAATATGTATTAAATTTATTGATTAAATTTTGTAACACATGTACAAAATAACACATGATATATGAAATAAAAGTATGAATATTGAAAACATACATACATTCAACACGAACATAAGACATGAACATAACATGTACATCTACAAAATAACACATCTATGAAATAATGTACCCATGTAAAATTTATCCAAAATACCATATAAAATGTCTCAAAAATACTAGATCAAATGTCTCTAAAATATCACATCAAATGTATCCAAATAACATATAAAATGTCTCCAAAATACCACTTCAAATGTCTCTAAAATACCACATCAAAAGTATCCAAATAACATATAAACAACATCAAGGTCTCCATATCAAAGTATCTGAAATAACATGTATATATATAAAATGTCTCGACAGCAATGAAATAAAATCTAAAATAAAATCAACCACATCACCCTTCTGATCCATGACCACAAAAGGCTCTACGATCTGGGTTTGATCACTATGTCAAATGAAATAAATTTGGTATTATAAAATTATGTACATGCATGTATTATATCACATGTACACACACACACACACACACACACACACACACACACACACACACACACACACACACACACACACACATACACACACATAATATATATATTAAAATATTTAACATACCTATGACTCATGTCGTGCAGGATTTTTTGGGGTCTAAAGATCTCCAAAACACAACATACTATCCCTAAGACCCTATAGAACACAATGTATGTACACAAGTTAGATTGAATCACTTGAATACATGTATGTCTCTAAGTACATGTATAAAAGCTCAATTATGTTAAAATTATAAGTGTAAATTATAGCAACATATAAATTTATATTTACCCTAACATCATATAATGCTCTACCAATCTGACTGATATCTAAATCATGTAGTGATAAAGTAGCCTAGTCTAGGTCGACTGTCTCATCTAAAAGCATAGTGGTAAATAGACAATGTCTTACTATGGGGGCTTGACTATGGGGGGTGATATAGGAGGTGGTATAAGATCCTCAGTAGGTGGTGGGATAGGTGCTATAGGACCCTATGTAGGAGCAGGTGCTATAGGATCCTAAGTAGGTGTGGGGGTAGGTGTTGCAGGGCTCTATGTAGGAGCAGGAGTTGTAGAAGGTGCAGGGTTATCCTCCTATCTCTATAAACCCTGAAATCCTGTTGTGCATGAGAGAATATGATTGATTTTTCCACCAATTTCACTAAGAGGAATCCTCATGGCTATTGATAATGCTTGATATGAACCTAGTGTTAGGAAAAAACCATGGACAGAAATAAAAACTACATGTAAATATAACCAATAACAGAAAATAATAGAACACACAGAAATAAACACAAGGCACCAAGATTTAACATGGTTCACCCAATCCCTGGGCTACATCCACCAAACAGCAAGTCCGATCTTATTACAATCCAGTGATTACAACCTGATTACAATCCGTAATCCCTTAGAGCTCAATACCGCCGCAAGAACCAATTTCGTATCACCACATATAAAAAATACCCAACCCTAAGCCCTTTTTATACAAGTATTAAACTGCTTTAGGGTTATAACATGTCGGCCATAATATGTCGGCTACTTCCAAGAAAAAAATTTTCGGGGCATCAACCCCACTATTTATGAAGTATGTATAGTACTTTCCTGATCAGTCACCACAATCTAACAATCTCCCACTTGGGGACTGATCAGGCTCCACACTAAACAAAAATCTTCCACTTGGAGAGTGATCCTATAGAAATACAACTACCACATGGGGCTCCCACTGGATCAAACCACCCTGGACTCTGCTATTCTTTTATTCACATTTAGTCTAAAAGACCAACTGAAGCTGAAGAGGAGTTCAGCTTCTCCCTTGTTACAACCTTTGTCAACATATCTGCTGGATTTTCATTGGTATGTATCTTCTCCAGCTTTAACTGTCCATCCTCCAAAACTGACCGAATGAAATGGTACAGCAACTGTATGTGTTTGGTCTTAGAATGCAGAGCTAAATTCTTAGTAAGATGAATGGCACTCTGACTATCTGTGAACAAATAATTATCCTTCTGAGGATGTCCCAATTCTTCCAAGAAGAACTGAAGCCATATCATCTCTTTGGCTGCCTCTGTAGCAGCAACATACTCTGCCTCTATAGTGGAGAGAGCATTAATCTTCTGTAGTCTAGAAACCCAGCTCACGGCTGCCCCACCAACAGTAAAGACATTACCTGTAGTACTCTGCCTAGTATCAATATCCCCAGCCAAATCTAAGTCAACATAGCCCAGTAAATCAGTAGTAGAGCCCCCAAAGTGTAAACACTTATTGGATGTTCCTCTCAAATATCTGAGAATCCACTTGACAGCATTCCAATGCTCAAAACCTGGATGACTCATATACCTACTAACGACTCCCACTGCATGTGCAATATCTGGCCTAGTGCATACCATAGCATACATCAAACTTCCTACAGCTGAAGCATAGGGTACCTTGGACATCTTATCCTCCTCTTCCTGTGTCTTGGGACACATCTCCTTAGTCAATTTCAAATGACCAGGTAAAGGTGTGCTGACAGCTTTAGCATTCTCCATAGAGAAACATTGCAGCACCTTCTCAACATAATCAGCTTGAGATAGCGTCAATGTTCTGTTCTTCCTATCTCTGCAAATCTTCATACCAAGGATTTGTTTTGCTGCCCCCAAATCCTTCATAGCAAATGCATGTGCTAATTGGCATTTCAGCCCCTTAATATGATCCATGTTTGACCCAGCTACAAGACTATCATAAACATATAAACATAAAATAATGTAGCTATCATCATCCAACCTCTTAAAATAAACACAGTAATCTGAATGACACCTAGTATATCCATGCTCATGCATAAAACTGTCAAATTTCAAATACCATTGCCGAGGTGCTTGCTTCAAGCCATATAAACTTTTCTTCAATTTGCACACTAAGTTCTCCTTACCTTTGACCTCAAAACCCTATGGCTGAGCCATATATATTTCTTCATCCAAATCACCATGAAGAAAGGTTGTTTTAACATCCATCTGCTCTAAATGCAAATCTTCAGTAGCCACAAGACTTAAAACAGTACGAATAGAAGTCATTTTAACAACAGGAGAAAATATCTCATCAAAATCAATTCCCTTTTTTTGTGCAAATCCTTTTACAACTAACCTGGCCTTAAATCTTTTCTTACCTCCTTCCTCTTCTTTCAACCTGTAAACCCATTTATTCTGTAAAGCCTTTTTACCTGCAGGCAACTTGCACAAATCCCATGTCTTATTTTTCAGCAAAGAATCCATTGCATCTTTCATTGCAGACTCCCACTGAATCTTAGTATCCACCTGCACAACTTCATCATAATTTTCAGGTTCACCAACATCAGTAAGTAAAATAGAATACAAAGAGGGAGAAAACCTTTGTGGAGGTCTAATTGGCCTTGTTGACCATCTAACATTCACTGGTGTGTGTGGTATTTGTTGTTGCAGTTGTTGTACATCATGAGAAATGGCTGGAACATCAGCTTTTGGAGTATCATCCAGCACTACATAATCATCTTCTTTCTTCTCATGTTGCTGCAACAGATCTTTGTGCAACACTTTTTCATTGAATATGACATCCCGGCTTCTTATAATTTTATGATTTTCAAAATCCCAAAGCTTATAGCCAAATTCATTAATGCCATATCCAATAAAGACACATTTCTTTGATTTAGCTTCTAGCTTGGTTCTATTTTCAGAGTCTATATGAGCAAAAGCTTCACAACTGAAGGTCTTGAGAAAAGAATAACTCACCTTCTTACCAGTCCATGCTTCCTCTGGAATACCACAGCCCAAAGGAGTAGAGGGACCTCTATTAATCAAATATATTGCAGTATTGACAGCCTCCGCCCACATGTGTAAGGGCAACCCAACATGCAACCTCATGCTCCTTGCACACTCCATTATAGTCTTGTTCATGCGTTCAGCCACTCCATTTTCCTGTGGAGTCCTTGGAACAATTTTTTGTCTACGAATACCATTAGTGGAGCAATAATCTTCAAATTCATGATTGCAATACTCACCACCATTATCAGATCTAAGACATTTTAATTTCTTACCAGTCTCATTTTCAACCAAGCATTTCCATTTCT
Organism: Cupressus sempervirens; assembly: GCA_028749045.1. Taxonomy (NCBI): domain Eukaryota; kingdom Viridiplantae; phylum Streptophyta; class Pinopsida; order Cupressales; family Cupressaceae; genus Cupressus; species Cupressus sempervirens. The sequence goes on from CM053789.1 coordinate 547,282,604, forward strand.
TAAAAGTTTGAAATACATCAGATTTCTGTCTAAGGAAATAAACCCATACTTTTCTAGTTGCATCATCAATAAATGTAACATAATAATGAGAGCCACCAAGGGAAGATACCTAAGCCGGTCCCCATACATCTGTATGCACAAGCTCTAATTTCTCCTTTTTGTTTTCCTTCCCTGTCTTTACAAAACTCACTCTCTTTTGTTTTCCATACACACAACTTTCACAGAAATCCATATTCACACATTTTAGACCTGGTAAAGCTTTCCTTGAATGAAGTAATTTCATACCTTTCTCACTCATGTGCCCAAGTCTATTGTGCCATAGTGTTGTATCAGAATCTACAGAAGCTATTTGTTCTCCCTGCTCAACTGCAGTAATTGTTCCTGAATATTCATTTTTCTCTGAAACAATCAAAGTAGAAGGAACAATATGACCTGTATAAAGATATAAGGTGCCTACTTTCACACCTCTTGCTACTACAAGGGAACCTTTTGAAACCTTCCAATTTTTATCATTAAAAGTAACTACACAACCCTCATCACTGAGTTGCCCTGCTGAAATTAAATTTCTACTTAGTTTTGGAACATGTCTTACCTCATGTAGTAGCCAATGATTCCCATTCTGCAACTTAATCTTAATTTTTCCCTTTCCAACAATCTGACAGGGTTCATTATCCCCCAAATAAACAAGCCCAAAATCCCCTTGGACATAATCAATGAAATAACCTCTATGAGGTGTAGCATGAAAAGAAGCACCAGAATCTAAAACCCATGAATCATCAACATTCTCTAAAGACAGAAGCAAAGCATCCTCTTCGGATTTGTTACTTACCACATTTTCCTCTTTGTCTCCATTTGATTTATCTCCTTCATTTTTCTTTCGAGTCCAGTAATCTTTCTTTTTGTGCCCTGGTTTCCCACAGTACCAGCAATCATTTGGTCCTCTCGATTGAGACCTCCTCCCCTTTGACTTTCCTCTTGATTTCCCACGATTTCCAGAGTTGCTTCCTCTTTCAGTCGTTCTGCCCTTGCTTTGTGCATTTAAAGCACTTCCTAATGTAGATCCGCCTAAGGATTTTCTACAAGTTTCCTCACTTAAAATAACACCGATCACATCATCATATTTTAGGGTACTAGATCCAGGAACAGAATTACTCACCGCCATTACCAAGCCATTCCAGCTTTCAGGCAAAGAACACAAAATCAAGAGAGCCCTAATTTCTTCATCAAAATTGATACCCACAGAAGATAATTGACTAGTAATAGTATTAAACTCATTTAAATGATTTGCAACAGATCTACCTTCTGCCATTTTCATATTAAATAAACGCTTCATGAGAAATACCTTATTTGAAGCGGAGGGCTTTTCATACAATGTCGCTAGGGTTTTCATCAAATCTTCTGTCGTCTTTTCTTTTGTAATATTAAATGCCACCAATGGTGCCAAGCATAACCGAATGCTTTCGAGTGCCTTTCTGTCCAAAAGATCCGATTCAGCCTCTGACATAGTTCCCTGATTCTTGGCTTTTCCTTCCAACGGCTTCCATAAATCCTTCTAATATAAATAGTCTTCCATTTGCATCTTCCATAACTGGAAGTTCTACCCATTAAACCTGTCAACCCTCAACTTACCCTCATTTGCCATCGCTCCCACTCAACTGTGAGACTCCCACTTAACCGTGAGACTTTCCTGCAGAGGATAACTGAAAGACAACCTTGCTCTGATACCACTTGTTAGGAAAAAACCATGGACAAAAATAAAAACTACATGCAAATATAACCAATAACAGAAAATAATAGACACAGAAATAAACACAAGGCACCAAGATTTAACGTGGTTCACCCAATCCCTGGGCTACGTCCACCAAACAGCAAGTCCGATCTTATTACAATCCAGTGATTACAACCTGATTACAATCCGTAATCCCTTACAGCTCAATACCGCCGCAAGAACCAATTTCGTATCACCACATATAAAAAATACCCAACCCTAAGCCCTTTTTATACAAGTATTAAACCGCTTTAGGGTTATAACATGTCGGCCATAATATGTCGGCTACCATGTCGGCTACTTCCAAATTTTTTTTTTTTTGGGGCATCGACCCCACTATTTATGAAGTATGTACAGTACTTTCCTAATCAGTCACCATAATCTAACACCTAGAAGATCAAATGCTAAATAGGATGCTACACGACACAATGCATCCACATCTGATATAGCAAAAACCTCTAGTGGAGATGGTAATTCTACTATCCCATACACATCATCAACTACTACGCTAGAGGATGCAACTATCAAAATGGTACCATGAGATCGTAATATATATCTGCCACATCAATCTAAAGAAATCTTCTGTAATTACATAGCAACTATGGAAATGTTAGAATAGATTTGCATCTAGACTGTATCACCTAGAATAGTCATACCCGCAACAACCATTTGTGGAGCTCTCGACATGACCAAAAGGTTTGGACCCACCATTTCCCATTTATTAATGGGTGCAGGGGAGTCCACGGGTCTAAATCTCTTTGATAATCTATCGAGGCCCTATCCAACATGACCTGGAAAATCTTTATAATCTACATCATGATGTAAATAAAATTCTGCAAATAATTGTTTGCAAAAGTAAAGAGGAAACTTCATCCTACTGTGGCCAACTATGATGTGAAACTAACAAGTGAGGATTTATAAACTGTGTAACAAGCCGATCTATACACTTTGTAGAAAAATAACCTCAAACCCTAGACCTATCTATATAAAAGGGAAACATACTCTTCCTCATAGTAGTAGAGACTCGTCTATCAATTTGTGTATACTTCATAGTATCAGTGACACTACGAGAAAGGGAAGAGTAAAAAAATCTCAATACTAATGTCATCACATGGGTTATATGTCTCTATCATCTAAATCATATGGCATAACTCATCTCTCATAGAAGCAATCTTCTCCCTATTAGGGAGAGTGGTAGAAGCCAAAAGTGTAGAATTGAAAAACTCTATTGCACGAGATAAGCTAGCAACTCTATCACTAAATAAACATTGTCTCTCCTTAAAGGATGATGTTGATCTATGTGGTGTACCTAACTCAGCACTACGACCCCCTCCCTAAACACTATCCTCCCCTAAGGACATAGGTGCACCACTAGTACCAGATGCCATAATGATATGCAAAAAAGATCTATGTCTATAAATATAGAGTTAAGATATTTGTAAGTACATATAAAACTAAAAGTTCAATTTAATTTAAAACATGTATATATATATATATGTATACAGTTGAATGTAACTAAAAAATATAGATCATTTTATTTAACACACATGTTAAATATATATCAACTTGATGTATAGTTCATGTATGTGAACAAAAAATATGTACGTGTATGTGCGATAAAAAAACTAATTTGAAATTAAGTCAAATTTCTTCTACCTAATTTTTGACTACATGTTAAAGTACATAGGTTTACTATGTTAATTTTTTCTAAAATGTAACTAATTTTTAGCTATCTTAATGTCTGAACAAGTTTTCTAAGTTTGAAATTTGTTAAATTTAAAGTTTTCAAGTTTGAACAGCTAGAAGTTATTATAGTTTAGTTCTACCTAATGTTTCACTGCATGTTAGTTATCTAAATAGGTTTGTACTATGTTAATATTTTCTCAAATATAATTAATTTAGTTATCTAGGTCTCAACTTGAGTTTTCTATGTTTGATGTAAAATCTACATTCAATATGATTAAGTAGATATTTAATTAAAAAATACTATATAGGGGTGAATGCACAAAGTTGGGTTGCAATTTCACAGAAGTCAAATCCGCAAAATGGGACCTCTTAGAAACGGGTACCCAATTTTAAAAAATAGGCACCCATTTTCAGCTTGGGTGCCTGACCCTAAATTTTAAAAATGGGCACCTGTTATTTTTAAAAATCGGGTACCCATTTTTTATTTTCAAAAAATGGGTACCTGCTTCTCAAAAAATTAAAAATTTGAATTTTTAAGAAACGGGCACCCATTTTTTAAAAATAAAAAATGGGTACCCATTTTTAAAAGTAAAAAATGGGTACCCGTTTCTTAAAAATTCAATTTTTTAAGTTTTTGGTAGATTTTACATGCCACTTTTATCTTTTCAAAATGGGTATCCGTTTTTTGAAATTCAAATAACGGGTGCCCGTTTCTTACAACATGAGGTGGGATTTTTTTTTCCTACCTCGGATTTTTGTTTGGGACAGGCTTGGTGAGACCAAGCCTATGCCTTGGCCTCTCAAGATTTGGCTAAGGCATTGAACTGACAAATTCATGCCTTGCCGTAATTTTTAGAGGGTCTTCCCAATCAATTTTTTTTACGGAACAAAATCTCATTAGAGCTCTCACTGTCCTGATTTTAGAAATATAAATTTTATAGAGTTATGATTTTATTTACTATTTTTTTATTACTTTTTAATTAAAGATGGTACCTAAATGTAAAATAGCAACGTTCACTAAAACTTTAATAAATTTTTTATTTTATATTTTTTTCTTAAATTAATTTATATATCATCAATCTACATTCAATTCTTTTGAAGTTAAATTTTTTTTTTTGAAAAAAGTGAAATTTTGATCAAATTATGGTGTCCGTACATGAAAGGTTTTAAAATTTTTCTTTATAGCCAATTAAAAATTAATAATAAAAAATATTCATTAAAAAACTGAAGAAAAATATTCTCATCAATCTTTGGTGTGTCAGGTAACTCCATTTAAAAGAATTCACAAAAATTCATTCATTTGTGTCAAATTATGGTGTCCGTACACGAGCATGGTATGGTCCTAAAACAGGCATTTTGAAAAAGTGGTTTTTAAAGATCCATGCCAAAAAAAATCTATCATATGGGTATACAAATAAATTACATATTCAAAAAGAAGATTCTAGGCACTACAATTTTTATTTCTAAAGTTGTTTTATATTTAATCTCTAAATGGCTCAAATTTTGGCATCAATTTACAAAATATTTCAAAAATAGGAAAAACACTTCCACTTTTTGGCCAAAAGTGAGACCCAACTTCTTGCACTGACCCATAGTACTCTATCTAACATATGATCTAACTATAAATTTTTTTTTAACTAATCTAAATAACTAACTACTAAAACACTTAAAATATAATTAATTTAACTAAACTAACATGTAATAACTGAAAAAAATTTGACAAAACCAAAATAAAACCACGTACCATTTAGAATCGAAACACCCTAATTCGCTCCTCAAAATCTGGAATCTACAACAATTCAAATGATCTCCAAAATTGATTTTCAGCCTATTTATAATGTCTTGTATACTTTTGGCTATAATACTTTTAGTTGTAAGGGTTTCAATTGTAACTGTGGTGACCACATAGGCACGCAAAAGTGCCATGTATGTATGATTGATAGGGTTACAATTGAAACCCTTATGGCTAAAAGTGTTATGGTCAAAACCCTCCAAGATATCCCAAAGGGTGAGATGGTTTTGTGCTTTTACCCTTATGTTGGGAATAATTTGATTTATGGTTGTCACAAAATAGGAATGAAGTGGTGGGGGTTATCACTAAACTTGGAAAGGAAGTGGAAAAGTTCAAGGTTGGAGAGAATGACAAGAAATAGCATTTTTTTGCACATTGTTTTGCTCTCCAATAGGAATAGTTTCATTTCAAGGTCTCTTGAGTAGCAACTCAATCTTGAAAGCATTAGAATTATCTTATAACTTTGTTTGAAGTTGAACATTTACATTGACTCAAAATTTTCATTCATGCATTTTCAGCTAAATAGTTTAAATTTGAGAGGCTGTAAAATGGGGAACAACATAAACATCACACATTAAGACTTTATTTCTAAACTAAAAGTGTTAAATAGTTAAAGTTGACTTATTTTACCAAACTTAAATTCTTTCCTCTTTGTCTAATGTTTAAGACAGGCTATAACCCAACTCCTGCCTACATTTCAACCCAATTTAAACTTGAAGGTTTAGATTTACTAGATGTTGATCTTGAGTGAAATAGTCCACCTTGGCTATGGGAATTTATATTGAAATGGATGAGTACAAATGTGTCAAACATTCAATTGGAAGGTTCTTTCATTACTACTTTTGCATCAATCTAACTTCTACTATAGGTTGTGGATCTTTTTATAAATGAGTTGAGTGACCCTTTTATTGCTACATATTCAAATAACTTGACTACTAAGTTTGCAACTCCTTTTTTGTGCAAAAAATAATAATTAAACAATCAATACTAGCTTCATTAAGGACCCTTGTGAAAAGATAATGCCTGATTCAAGGAGTTTATCGAATGAGAGGTTTAAATCCCTCATCTTTGGCTATGGTTGGTGCATTCGTAGAGAAATGAATTTTTTTTTTTTTAAAACTCATAAACTACCTATAATATTTTGCCAACATTACTAGTGCCAAATATCTTATTCATACAGGAAAATTTGGGAGTCTCATCTACAAAATAATCAATGTAACAGTAGCTCTAGGGTACGTCAAGATGGCGGGATGAGTTTCCAAGATGGGGGAAAATGAGCCTCATTTTCAGGATGGCAAGGGATGGCTAGGGGTCGACAGCAAGGGGAGAAAGGGGCAGGGCGATGTGTTACATAGTATACATATAGAACTTGAAGTGCTTGTTATGAAATGATGTTTTGGTAGAACATACCAAATTAAAATACTTGAACATAGAAACATTACAACATGACCTAAAACCATTGAAAATTCAAAATAGTAACATATTACATACCCAAGAGTAACATTCAAAAATTAAAATTCATATAAAATCCAAGTCCCCATTCTAGCGGAAAATGGTTGCAAAATGGAAAAGGTGGGGGTACTTTGGTATGTGAGTACTGGGTGAAGGGACATCTCAGGGATGGGTACTCCAAGGTTTAGAAGGGGGTGCAAGTCCCTGAGTAACACTAAAAATAATGGACACACATTACTCTTTTCAAAATTCTTACATGAAAGCTTATGGGATGTGTACGCAGAGTTTACAGATTGTTGGAAATCTGATTGAAAAACTCATTGTTAAGGATCAAAGGGGGAGATTGTTGTAAAGAAGGAAGATTGTTGTTTTCAATCATTGTTTTGTCATTGATGTCAAACATGATATTTGTAGGAATGACATTTTCTTATAAGATCCAAGTACTATCACTTAGTTGATTGATGAAGAGGATTTGATCAACAAGATGTAACAAGAGCACCTAAGGGAAAGGTTGAGTTATGATGTTGTAATTAATTGCAAGGATTATTTAAGACAATGGTTAAATGATGCACTGGTAACATATTCAAAGATATAGAGGTTGGTCACACTTAGAAACGTTGGAGGAAGAAGTTGGAATAAGGATGACTGCAAAGCTTAAACTAAGTTCACTAGTGAGTGCCAAGCAAGCTAGTTGAAGCTAAGAAAGTTCTTAGTTGGAGCCAAGCAATAGAAAGTTCTAGTGTCTGCCGAGTGATCGTCATGTGTCGAGTAAAGTATCAAGTGCCAAGCATTAGGAAAAACATAGTTGATATTGAGTAACACAGTATGTCTCGTGCACCAGTATTTCAATAGTGCCGAGTTGTTGCATTATTTTAAATGATGAAGATTTTCCAAATCTGAGCTGACGGAGTTGTTGTCTTGAATTTTGTGAACTAGTTAGAGGATAAGGATGATGAGCTGGTGGCACAAAATTCTATGTAAACTATTTTTGAGCTAATTCAAAAGAATTACTCAAGAAGTTTCTAGAGGAAACAAAATATAGGTTATATACAATGATTCCTACCTAATCCATATGAATTGAAATCAAAGGAAGGAAGAATCAAATAGGAAAGGAACTCCAAGACTTTGTTTTAGGGAGTCATAGACCAAGAAGAAAATGCTATTGATGTTGTTGCTACCAAAGAGCCAAATTGTGAAGTGGTTAGAAGGGTGTCAAAAAGAAGAAATCTAGGAGAAGGAAGAGCACAAAGGCTCTACTTTGACAAGTGGTGAAGAAGAGATGATTGCACTGGTACATTGAGCATGAAGACTCAAGGAGACTAAGCTTGAAAGGAGGTCAAGCTCTCAGAGTTGCAGAGATTGAAGGCCAAGCAATGGTATGAGCTAAGAAGTGATCTAAGATTTGCAAGCTAAGTTGTATGGTGTAGTTAGGTCAAAGATTTCCTAATACTCTCTAGCAATTGTATTAGATATGGAAATCCTATGGACTTAGGTTGGCCTAACAGCCATTTGTAAATCCTTTAATAGGGTGGCATTCCAAGTGAATGTTCTAAAGTCCTCTAACTAGGCCCACTTCTAATAGGGTGATTAAATCCTCTAACAAGGTCACATTTGATAGTGTGTTGTAAGCCTTTAACAGGGCAGGCCTTTCACATGGCATCACTTTAGAAGAGTGAGAATTGAGTAGCATGTTACCAGTGGTTTTTCCCAAATTGGGTTTCCATGTAAATCACTGTGTTATGTGTTGAATTCTTATGTGTTACACTTGCATGTTGGTTTATAGTAACTTGCTGATTAGAAAAGTTAAGGCTTGGATAAATGAATGGTTGAATGGATTCACTATACTTAGTGAAAAGTTTGAATAGGACATTTGGACCTTGAATAACTAATTCACCCCCCCTCCTCTTAGTTATTCTAAATCATTTCTAACAATAGATTGCTTCCTTCCTATACAACCATATATGGATCAAATTTCCTTCTCCACAATATATATAAAAGATTAATATGAGAAAATGTGTGTGTCTCATCTAGAAAATAATGGGCAATCATTAGTTTTTATAGAATTCTTACACAAAAGCTTAGAATTTACAGAATGCTTCCTTCCTATCCAACCATAAATTGATTGAATTTCCTTCTTTGATGTTTACTTCTCTCATTTACCTCTAGAATTTTGTTATTTTGTAAAGGTTTTGGGTCCTTTAAAACCTATTTTTACGTAATCAAAACAATAGTTTTTAAATATGAATTAATAAGCAAAGTTACATTAAATCTCATACAACCAAGAAAATAATGTTTTTGAACTATTAGATAGCAGCAAAGAAAAAAGTTATGAATAATATAAAATCAAATGTTTCAATATTTGCCTTATTTGACAAGTCTATAAATGCAGCCATGAAATTTTAGTCAATTTTCAATCCTTTAGAAATTTAAGAAACCCTACAAGTAATAGTGATAAAAGTCTAGAACCCTTTAAAAGAAAGGAGACAATCCAACTAGAATGCTGCCTAAAAGTTAAAAATTTGAATATTAAAAAAAGGGAAAAACCAAAAAAAATGGCATTTTCAAAAAGCCTTATTTGAGATACCACAATGCCTTGTCTAATTGTAGGTATATGCCAATGACATCTAGCATATATGCAAATGAAAACCATGCATGCAAGGGGACCTATGTTTTTTTTGTTTAAATGTCACTTGTTCAATTTTGAAACCTACTAATCCAATTTTTTTCAAAAAATTTAACAAAGAAAATAAAATTATTACCATGAAAAAAAAATTTAGCCAATGAAAAATATGAAAGTAAAACTAAAAATTTAATTCAATAGAAAAATTCTCCAAGAGTATAAGAAAAAAAGAATTTTCACAATTTTCAAGAAATGATGTTACTCTTTTTTTTTAAATTGGTAAATGGCCGAAGCCCTTATTATATTATATCAAATAAAAAATTACAACAAAGTTACTCCATTCAAATGGGCACTAGTAGGAAAGAACGAAGAAGAAAACTCCACTCTTTCCTAGGACCTTAGTCCTATTTTATTACATCTTTAAAAGGGGCATTCCCCAGTTATCAATTACAAAACTTTCCTACTCAATACAAAGGTAGGATACATAATGATGTAGGAGCATCCAGAGGTATAAGGGCAATCCTGTGTCACCCAAAAAAATGTACTTAGACTTAGTTTCTGTTTCATGTCTTTTCATTTTTGGATACCCATTTAGGTCAAATAAAGGATTCAACTCTCACAGTTCAACTATCAGTGAGCTAGAAAATCTTTAAAAAATAGGAGCATGCAATTTGGCCATCATTTTGGTGACCTAGAAGGTGTGAATTGGCCAGATGAATGTAATTGTGATTTAGAGCATTCCAGAAAAAGAATCAGGTCAAAAGGCCCCACGGTTTGAAAGTTATTACAGTTTTTTGGGTTTTGGAGACCTCCTAAGAATGCTTCAAAGTTAGGTTAGGGGCATTAAATGACCTCAAAAAGGGCCAAAAAATAGGGGATGAGCAAAGCTTGTCCATAGGACTATAGAGCACTTCGAGAGCTTTCCGAAAATGTAAACGATTCATCAATCAGAGCTACAGTTCAAAAGTTATGCCTCCCAAAAGTTCGGTTGCCATTTTTGGATTCTTCTAGATTTGCACTGACTTCTAACGTAGCTTCTGGAACCTTCTATTTGGTCGGTGGATGCCTACTAGCACTTTCTAGAATGTACTCCTAGTCCTTAACCCTCCTGGGTCTATTTAAGGAGATTTCTAGCATTGTAAAAGGCAGTTCGGAGTGGAGTTTGAGAGGAGGTACTGAAAGGAGAAATTATCTCTAGATTTATGCTATTGTAAGTCCTTAGGGAATGTTTTGAAGTTTATTTTCCTATACTATTTGTACTAGCTTATTTTCTCAGTTAATATAATTTTCCCTTTCTGTTGTGTCCATTCTATTCTTGGGTTGTGTCTCCATCATCAAGTGGTATCAAAGCTGGTTTTCCTGAGTGTGTAGACAGAGCGTCAACTGTGAAGTAGTTTGCACCAGGACTGTGTGGTTGTGGGTTTGAGTTAGAAGATGCCTCCACGAAGAGAGCATGGCAGAAGGGCTAGAGCTATTAATCCTAAGGAGGTTAGAGCCCTCCAAAGGTAGGTACAAGCATTGCAAGAGGAGCTCCGTAGAGGAGCAAATGTTGCCGTTGGTGATGATAGTGAGGATGACAATGAAGAAGAAGTTATGGGACCAGAAGGGGAATTTGACGGGGAAGTTCTGAATCATGCAGAGGAAAGGCTTTTTAGGGCCATTACTAAGTTTGGAAAAAGACCTACAATTGAAGTGGGTGTATTTTGAAGAAATCTGAAACCAGATGAGTTGATCGATTGGATCAATGAACTGGAAGAATACTTTGAGTATGAGGATATAAGGGACCTAGATAGGGTTAAGTTTGCAAAGGCCAAACTGAAAGGCCATGCCAAAATCTGGTGGCAAGAGGTTCAATTGGAAAGAAACAGAAGAGGAAAGGAGCAGATCACAAGATGGGATCGCATGGTGGACAAATTGAAGAAGTAGTTCATTCCTGTGGACTACGAGCTTGATTTATTTAAGAAGATGCATGGGTTAAAGCAAGAAGGAAGATCAGTCCAAGATTATATAGTGGAATTTTATCGACTCTTGATTAGAGCAGGGCATACAGAAGCAAATAAGGAGAAGGTTTCTCGTTATATCAGTGGGTTGCGACCTAGCATCCAGGAGGAATTAAGTCTGGTAAGAATGACCGACATTGAAGAGGCATACCAATTTTCCCTACGAGTTGAAGAGAAGCTGAATAAAAGGTTTGAAAGAAGACAAAGAGGGCGCGGTCAAGGAGGAAGGGGAAGCGGTAGATCATCTGGAGGCCGCAATGAAACCCAAAAGAAAAATGAAGATGTGGGTACTAGCAGGAACCAGAGGAATGAGGGTTTCAACCGCTCCCATGATCAAGACTTTGGAAATCAAAGAGGAAGAGGTAGAGGACGTGGACAAGGAAGAGGAGGCTTTTGTGGTACCTATTTCCATTGCAATGAAGAAGGTTATCGTGCCTTTGAATGCACCCAACGACAAGGAAGGACAGATACGAGAGCTGAGGGCCAAGCTAGGGTTGCTCATGTGGATGAGGATACACAATCATCACATTCAGAGGATGCAGAAAGAGGAGAGATCTTGGTAAATGAAAGAGTCCTACTAAGTGGTGAGATTGAACCAGGACAACGGAGGATTTTGTTTCATACCAGATGCAAGTGTGAGGATAAATGTTGTGACATGATCATTGATGGTGGTAGCACTGATAACTTGGTATCAGAAGAGATGGTCTCTAACCTGAAGCTCAAGAGGGAGAAACATCCCCAGCCCTATCGGATTGCTTGGGTAAAAGATGATCATAAGGTCCTAGTAAGTGAACAATGTTTAGTGAAATTTAAAATTGGGAGTTACCATGATGAAGTTCTCTGTGATGTTATTTCGATGGATGTTTGCCATCTATTATTGGGTAGACCATGGTAGTTTGATAGACATGCAGTACATGATGGACATGCAAACACATACTCTCTGACAAAGGATGGAGTTCGCCACAAATTGAAGTCCATGAAAAAGGAAGGTGAAAAGGTATGTAGCAGTGCTAGGATTTGTCTTGTTGATGAAAGGAAGTTTTTAGATGGCATGAAACATCAGCATATGTGCTATGCTTTGATTCCTAGGAAAGATAAAGAAGGTAGTAGTGAAATACTAGTTGAAGTTTTAGATTTACTAAGGGAGTTTGGAGATATTATCTCGTATAATGTTCCAGATGGATTGCCACCAGTAAGGCAAATCAATCATCAAATAGATCTGATTCTAGGAGCTAGTTTTCCAAACAAGGCTGCTCATAGGATGACTCCTACTAAAATAGAGGAGCTAAATAGATAGGTTTAGGAGCTGTTGAGGAAGGGCTTGATTCAGGAGAGCCTGAGTCCATGTGCAGTACCTGTAGTACTCGCACCAAAGAAGGATGGAGAGTGGAGGATGTGTACAGATTCTCGAGCTATAAATAGTATCACCATCAAGTATCGATTTCCTTTGCCAAGGATGGATGATATTATGGACTGGTTGAGTGGAGCTCAGTACTTCACAAAGATAGATCTGAAGAGTGGTTATCACCAGATATGAATTCGAGAAGGAGATGAGTGGAAAATAGCCTTCAAGACCAAGGAGGGTCTTTATGAGTGGTTAGTCATGTCCTTTGGATTGACGAACACCCTAAGCACCTTCATGCGGCTCATGAATGAGGTACTTAAGAAGTTCTTGGGAAAATTTGTTATTGTCTATTTGGATGATATTTTAATTATCAGCAAGATTTTGGAAGAACATTTACTGCATATTCGTAGTGTCCTTGAAAGGCTAAGGGAAGAGAAACTATTAATTAATCTGAAGAAATGTATCTTTGCAAAAAGGGAGTTAGTCTATTTGGGGTTTGTTATATCACCCGAAGGTCTCAAAATGGATCCAGAGAAGGTAAAAGCCATCTTGGAATGGCCTACTCCAAGGTCTACTACTGAGGTTAGATCATTTCATGGTTTGGTTAGTTTTTACAGGAAGTTTATTAAGAATTTCAATGGCATATGTGCACCCCTAACTGATATAATAAGAGGGGATAGAAAAGAGTTTAAATGGATTGCAGTAGCTGCAAGAAGTTTTGAATTATTGAAGAAGAAGGTAACTGAATAGCCTGTGTTGGCACTTCCAGATTTTAGAAAAGTGTTCCAGGTGGATTGTGATGCTAGTGGCAGTGCTATTGGGGCTGTATTAAGCAAAGAAGGTAAACCTGTTGCATATTTTAGTGAAAAATTGAATGATGCAAAGAAGAAGTATTTTGTTTATGATCAAGAGTTCTATGCAATAGTTCAGGCCTTAAAGAAATGGAGGCATTATTTATTGCCAAAGGAATTTGTTTTGTATACTGATCATCAGGCATTACAGTACCTGAATAGCCAAGGTAAATTGAATCAGAGGCATATGAAGTGGGTAGAGTTCTTGCAGAGTTATACATTTGTGTTGAAGCATAGAAGTGGAAAATCTAACAGGGTTGCAGATGCACTAGGTAGGAGACAATTGTTACTTACAGTAATGCAGGTTGAAGTAGTTGGGTTTGATGAACTCAAGAATTTGTACCCCGAGGATCCTGATTTTGCTGAAACATGGAAAGCTTGTAAAGAACCTATTGCTGTAGATAGAACCAAGTGGTTAGACTATTTGATTTAGGATGGCATGTTGTTCAAGGGTAGTCAATTGTGCATTCCAAGGAGTTCCATGAGGGAAAATCTTATTAAGGAGAAACATAGTGGAGGAATGGCAAGACATTTTGGTCGAGATAAGACCATTGCCATTCTTAGAGAACATTATTTTTGGCCTCAAATTTCACAGGATTTGAAGAAGTTTGTAGAGAGTTGCCAGGTTTGTCAAGTTGCCAAGGGGTTTAGTCACAATACTAGCCTATATCAGCCATTGCCTATTCCATCAAAGCCATGGGAAGACATAAGTATGGATTTTGTTCTTGGATTGCCGAGGACACAAAGGGGTAATGACTCAGTATTTGTGGTGGTTGATAGGTTCTCCAAAATGGCACATTTCATTCCATGCCACAAAACTTATGATGCTATCCATATTGCAGACTTGTTTTTCAGAGAGGTGGTGAGACTAGGTCTCCCAAGGAGTATAGTTTCTGACAGAGATACTAAATTTGTGGGGTATTTCTTGAGGACATTGTGGAAGAAGTTGAGAAAAAAAACCTAAAATTCAGTTCCACACATCACCCACAAACTGATGGCCAAACAGAAGTGGTAAACAAAAGCCTAGGTAATTTGCTAAGATGTTTAGTTGGGGGATAAGCCCAAGGGATGGGATTTGATTCTACCACAGGCAGAGTTTTCTTATAACAACTCTGTAAATAAGAGTATTGAAAAATCACCATTCCAAATTGTATATGGGAGTAGCCCAAGGACTGCACTAGAGCTGAGGAAGATAGAACAAGGGGAGAGGACAAGTGCTGAAGCTGAGGAATTTGCTGAACATATCAGGCATCTACATGAGGAGGGTCAAGAACACATTACCAAGATGAATCAAGAGTATAAAGCTAGGGCTGATCAAAGGAGAAGACATAAGGAATTCCAAGTAGGAGATTTAGTCATGGTGCAGTTACGAAAAGAAAGATTTCCAGCCGGTACTTACAACAAGCTGAAAATGAAGAAATTTGGCCCCTGCAAAATTCTGAAGAAACATGACTCAGGAAATGCATATGAGGTGGAGCTACTAGATGGTATTCACATTTCTCCCATTTTCAACATTGCAGATTTAATAGAGTATCATGATGATGGTGCAGATGAGGAGCTAGTGTTAGAGCCATGTCCGATTCTTGCTTCTAAGAAGGAGGAGATAGAAGACATTCTAGATCATCGTGTGGGTAGGAGTACTAGAAATAGGCAGTATGAAGAGTATTTGGTGAAGTGGAAAGGATGATCGATCGAGGACTCAACTTGGATTTCAGCAGCTGAGGTTTCCCATTTGGGATTTCCTCTACCATCCATAAAGTGACAGGGTCACTTTTCAATCTACCCTGGGTGTCTGATGCAGGAGCATCCAGAGGTATAAGGGCAATCCTATGTCACCCAAAAAAAATACTTAGACTTAGTTTTTCTTTCATGTCTTTTCATTTTTGGATACCCAATTGGGTCAAATAAAGGTTCCAACTCTCACAGTTCAACTATCAGTGAGCTAGAAAATCTCAAAAAAAATAGGAGCATGCAACTTGGCCATCATTTTGGTGACCTAGAAGGTGTGAATTGGCCAGATGAATGTAATTGTGATTTAGAGCATTCCAGAAAAAGAATCAGGTCAAAAGGCCCCACGGTTTGAAAGTTATTGCAATTTTTCGAGTTTTGGAGACCTCCTAAGAATGCTTCAATGTCAGGTTAGGGGCATTAAATGACCTCAAAAAGGGCCAAAAAATGGGGGACAAGAAATGCTCATCCATAGGGCTATAGAGCGCTTTGAGAGCTTTCCGAAAATGTAAACGGTTCATCAATCGGAGCTATAGTTCAAAAGTTATGCCTCCCGGAAGTTCGATTACCATTTCTGGATTCTTCTAGATTTGTACCGACTTCTAACGCAGCTTTTGGAACCTTCTATTTGGTCGGTGGATGCCTACTAGCACTTTCTAGAATGTACTCCTAGTCCTTAACCCTCCAGGGTCTATTTAAGGAGATTTCTGGCATTGTAAAAGGCAGTTCGGAGTGGAGTTTGAGAGGAGGTACTGAAAGGAGAAATTATCTCCAGATTTATGCTATTGTAAGCCCTTAGGGCATGTTTTGAAGTTTATTTTCCTTTACTGTTGGTACTAGCTTATTTTCTCAGTTAATATAATTTTCCCTTTCTGTTGTGTCCATTCTGTTCTTGGGTTGTGTCTTCATCATCACATAACTTCTTCTGAATTCTAGCTTTAAACTACAATTATAACTTCCATTCAAACTATCAGAAATGAATAGATAGTCTAGAGCTTTAACACTCTTAGAATGATCCTTTTCTAATCCTTTTTTAGAATTTTTTTCCTTTAAAGCCTACTGCTAAGATAAACAACTTGAAGCAAAATTAGGGAAGTACATTTAAACCATAAACTAACTAGACATCCTAAGCGATAGATTTGCATATGCTTAAGCTATCCCCGAGGGATATAATGAAGGAAAACACAATAAAAGATAATATTTAATTATATTATCTAAGCCTAGATCAAAGATATAAAAATGGGCTTTACAATAGAATGGAGCTTACCAGAACATGTTAAAAATATATTGAACAAAATTCATCATATTAAATCTATGCTTATGCAAAAGGTTAACTAGAACCAAATTACACCATAGGTAGAAGATTTGAACTGATTATGACTAACTCTACAAGTTGCTCTATTATAGTAACCTAATTACTTTCTATGGTAATCTAGAGTCTTAATTTGTGTCCACACTCAAGATATACTATTAGATAAATTGAGAATAAGTGCATAGCTACAAGCTTATCATTGATAACTAATATGATCAAGGATCTTATTTTTATGCCTTTAGCCTTAGAGTATTTTATTAATAATAGAATAGTATTAGAATTTTATTTTAATTGATCTGGTCTACCCTTCTAAGGATTTGAAAATATTTACCTTGTCTACTTATTTTGATTAGAATCAGTCTCTAAACAAACACCATTCAATTCTGCAGTCACTACCAAACACAAACCCAGATAGTATCATGTGCAGATGTATCTTTAAGAAGACCGAAAGAACCAAAAAATCCATGAAAAGAAACCTGAGAGAAAATCATACTTTATACTAATATAAACTTTCTATAAATTGATTTCATAAGATTACACATATACAAAAGGAGGACTCAGAGCTGAAATATAGAAAAACTACTGTACTAACCAACCTATGAGTTAACTGACATAAGAGGATTGCTACTAGCTACACATTTTACGAAACCCCCCTTTAACATCTATAATTTGAATGCCATACTAATATTGTAGATGACCATCAACATGACAATAGCCCTCATAGCCTACCTACCATAGAGAGAGACAGGGAAAACACAAACTAGGACACCAGACCAAGGACAAAATAGGGGAAAACCCCAACCATACTACCAGAGAGCATGAACTACAAACCTAACACACACTACTATTTCTAAAAAATTATGATGACCCTAGCAATATCATTGCAATTTTCCAACTAGAAGTGAGGAGGGAATTCAAAAGAATTATTTTCCTTACTTGACTTTTCGATGTTAGGGGTACAAAAGTTCAGAGCATTCAGATTTCCCAATTCCACCCCTGGATGAATGTAGGAATTGAATAGTCTAAGATATATGTGGAGCCATTCCTTGCCATTGTCTACCACTATCCCTCTCCA
Source organism: Cupressus sempervirens (assembly GCA_028749045.1). Classification (NCBI taxonomy): domain Eukaryota; kingdom Viridiplantae; phylum Streptophyta; class Pinopsida; order Cupressales; family Cupressaceae; genus Cupressus; species Cupressus sempervirens. The sequence goes on from CM053789.1 coordinate 547,300,233, forward strand.
TCTGAGGAGGAATTGTATGCTTGATTCCATATTTGGCCACACCTGGTTAAAGGCTACAAGATCATGAATTACCAATGTAGGTTGCTTTGGTAAGATAGCCAAATCAAAGTTACCTGGGGAATGGTCCATATACATTTTAGGGAGGGGGACTCTGAGCTTCTTGTCTAAGCTCATGATAACTTCTTCTAGGACTTCACACCAAACAAGATCGAATAAATTAAGATAGAGTCTCACCATGTCCCATATGTCTACTCTAGCTCGAGCTATACACTCAACAAAAGATCCTATAATATCGTTGTTAGTCCTCCAAATGAAATCATATTAGAAATAACCTTCACTTAGGGCCCTATTGACTATGATTCTTGTCATCCCATCTACTAGTCTAAGCACATGATTATGCCTTTCTGGCTTCACATTGCCTCAGAAAGCCATGGTAAAAATCTCCAAAGCATGAAAAATGTAGATAAAAGCATCCATAGCTAAAAAGAAAGGCACAAAATGACAGAGACAAGTCCCAGAATGAATATAAAAGGGAAAGGCATAACGTATGAAGGCTCTAGAAGAATTGAGATGAATTCCTACATCATCTAAATCATCACCTCGATGTCGCCTTGAAACTTTCATGATGCTAGAAAGAGAGAATCCATTATTGGAAAGAAAGGATGAACCAACTTAAACTAATGGGAATAGAACCACTAATGACTATGCAGAAGATAAAAGACCACTCACTTATAAAGCTTTCCAATATAATCTTATGTCTATTCCACTTTGGAATTACTAATATGCATTCCAGTAGTATCATAATCTATTACTTTACACAAAAATTATACTATATGGCATTCAATAATAGTGGAATAAATTTTATGGCATATATAACATACTGATCTAAAAGCACATTCTACAATAGTGTAGAATTACTTAAAATAGAGGCTAAAAGACCTATACTACCTAAGGCTATGGATAAAAAAAAATTAGGTCATATATAAAACTTTGTACAATTGATTTTAGAAGCTAATAAATTAATGAAATGAGTTGAAAGGTCTAGAGCTCTGTACATGATGAATGATCATTAGAAACCAAAAAAATTGCACCATCAGCCCCCTCATTTGCTAGGTGATATGCCTTCTAATTACCTTCCTAAAAGATATGATAGGTCTCGATATCTGTAAACCAATCTAGAAAATTGAGCACTTCTTCTAGCTTTGAGTTTAGAACCTAGTTAGGTGTTACTCTTTTCCTTATTGTGCTTAATACAATTTGAGAGTCACCTTCAATGATGATATTACATAAACATAAATTTATGTAGAGCTGAAGTCCTTCCTCCAATGCGTCAAGCTCCACCAAATTATTAGTTGTTCAATTGATGGATTTATCTTTCTTAGGAATCTAATTCCCTGATTCAACAAAAATAATACAATCGATACCTGCTACACCTAGGTTGCATCTAGATGCTCCATCAAAGTTTAACTTAGCCCATCCCTTTGTAGGGGGGTCCATCTACAACTTTCCCTTGCCTCTTGACTCCTCTTTGTATAAGTAAGCAGAGGGTTAATCAGGTTAGTCCATTTCTTCTTAATATATCCATCCCAGCTAGAGAATTATCCTTCTTCTTTCTTAGAGTTCCTAAGGTGAGAGTTTAAAGTCTCGACTATACTTGCTTCTATTTTTGTAAAAATCTCTTCTGGTTATAGATCCTGGTCACAAAATATTCTCCTATTCCTTTCTTTCCAAACTTTCCACATGAGGATAGATGGAAAAATGTTCCAAAGTCTATTGTAGATACCATTGTAGAGATATGTGGGCCAGCATTTGAGGAGATTAGTTAGAGATTTAGGCATGGGGGAGTGCCAACCTAACATGTCTGAGCCAATCCGAACAATATTGAGAATAGGGACATCTATATAAGAAATGATTATTTTCCTAACTATTTTTTTTTACATAACACACATCTAGAAGGGCCTTCAAAACCTAATTTATGAAATTTGTCAGCTATTAGGATCCTATTTCAAAATGTTGACCATAAAAAGAAACTTGCCTTAGGTAGATAGGAGGGCTCCCTAAAGAGTGTAGGTGAAATTTCCACTTCATCCCATCTTTGAGAATGAATAAGAGCTTTGTATCCATTTTTACACTATACTTTCCATCATTAAAAGTAGCACAAATGAGCTTGTCATTCATATCAAGCTACTTAATTTTCCTATTCTGAATAATCTTTTCATATGCATTTTTTGTTGTTGGTTCCTCTTCTATGTAGTTCAAAGGTTTCCAAACGCATCTGGTACTTCCATTCATACATATCTTTGTTTTGTAGTTGTTTATCTTGCTACCCCATAGTTTGACTAATTTCTCTTTGAAATCCCTAGGAATCTCCGTGCTATCTATTGGGGGATGCCCATCCCAAGAATCTTCCCAAAACAAGGTTTCATTACCCTTGCGAATATCCCAAGTTAGATATTTGCTAACAGGGGAACAACATCTAACCATAAAATTCTAACTCCCTGATCCTTTGGGAAGGGTCTTCATCCTATAAATTTAGAGAAGATCCTTTTCATTAAGATACTTGTTATAGATAATTTTAGCCCATTTTCTCTCTCTTTCAACAAGAGATGACATATTAATTTGGCCTCTAATGCTTCATTTTGCCAATATAAGTTTTTAATTCCTAATCCTTCAGAGTCCTTAGGTTTGCAAATATTTTTGATTAAGTAAAATAGGTTTTATATAATAATAGAAATATAAATAAAAAGTAAAGTCTAGCTAGAATGCATCTACTTATAAAAAGACATAACCAAGAGATAGGCTTGTGGCTAGGATGTAAAAACCAGTAACACTAGATAAGGGTATAACAAAAAAAGAAAACTAAAACTATTAGTTCTCCCTATCTAGAACTTGTAGAGTCTCTATAGCTTCATTGGCCTTCCAGCTGTCCATGCCTGCTTGATCCTAGTTCTGATCCCATTGTCTCCTTCTTTTCTTCCTTGGTTTTCCCACAGTCCATACTATCTTTATCTTCTTTTCCCCACCAAAGGTGCTTCCTTTAGAGAATCACCCAAACTATTGATTTTTTCATTCAAGGTGTTCAAAGTTGCAATCACCTAATTAGCTAGATTTTGATTTTGAAGTCTCCATCCTTATAACTCTTTCTTCAACCATTGAGATACACTCCTTCTATTTAACATGGTGTCCCTTGTCACTACTTCTCATGTGGCCATCCTTCTAGCTCGCTTTCTCCTTGAGATCTTGTATCTCATGAAATAACCATTTGATAGAGCAAAAATTATCTATCATGCTATTTTTAGCATTGTTGAGCAGGTTGAGTCCATATTCTCTCACATTGTTAGAGATTGCAACAAGAGATAGGTCAAGAAGTTCATCAAAATGGACTTTACCATCTTTTTCCTTCATCACTTGGGGGTTCATTGTCCCTCTGACTATCCCCATCTTCATCATTCTAGAGTTAAAATTTCTCCATGATCCCCTCTTGTGCTTCAAAGCCACCTCCCCACTATCTTCCACCATGTAAATTGTCTTCCCCTATGGTGAAGGAATGGTAGGGACTGGTCCCAAGATCAAAGGAGTCTGGTCTTTTTTTTCTTCTAGAAGTGAAGCCTCCTTAGCCTTCCTTTTCTTGGGGTTCAGTGTAATTTCCATTTCCTCCTCAAGCTTCTCGTTATCCTCCCCCTTCACCTCTTCCTCTGATTCCATATCCTCTTCTTCAACACTATGCTTCTCCTCCTCTTTTTCCTCATTCTTGGGAGGATTAGGGGTTAAACCCCTAGGGCTTTTTTTGCTAGGAGCAATGCAAGGTTTACAAATGCTGTCCCATCTTATGAGAGCCAATTTTTTTGAGTCCTCATGATCATTCCAAATGAAGTTTCAAAGTTTTTCCTCAAGATTATGATTGATATACTTGGAAAGGAGAAGATAGGATAGTGGATAAGTTGGAATAGAGGATAGAACTGAACTTATCTTAATGATTTTACTAGCTTTTGTGAGCCATTTATCTTTCCAACTGCCAATCCTAGCCTCCAATCTATCCAGAATATTTTTCTATGTCTTGCTAGATTTAATACCTTTCTCTATCTCAATACCAAGGTATTTGCATGGAAATATCCCTTTCTTGTACCCCATGATATGGAAAATCTACTTTTCCATCTCCTATTGAGTATTGATAAAAATGATCTCAAAATTGGATGCATTCACTTTTTGAGTTGATGCTACCATACATTGCTAGATGATAGCCCTGATGTTTAGTCCCTCTTTAGCTTTACTTTCACTAGGAAGAATAACATCATCTACATATTGTTGGTGAGTAATATTAGGGATGTTGTCTACTACGATTATACCTTTAATTTTCTTATTATTGTGAGCATCAATGAGGGCTCTCCCAAAACCCTTAGCCATAATGATATAAAGAAATAGGGATAAGGGGTCTCCCTGTCTAATACCTCTAGATGTTTTGAAAAATCCCTCGAGGGTCCCATTTATGAGAACTAAAATTTTCATTGTAGAGATGCATTGAAATATGAGGTTGATCCATTGATGGGAAAAATAAAAAGGTTCTAAGGTTTTTCATAGGAACCTCCAATCAATCATGTCATATGATTTTTGGATATCTAATTTCATGAACATACTTGCCCTCTTGTTCTTTTAGGCAGAATGTATAATTTCTTGAATAGTAAATATTCCATCAAGAACTGATTTGCCTGGAACAAAACCTATTTGTTCTTGAGATATAATCTTGGGGATAATTAGCTTAAGTCTATTTGCTAAAATTTTAGATAAGATTTTATAAATAGTGTTACACAATGCCATGGGTCTAAAATCCCCTAGATTTTTTGGATCCTCCTTTTTGAGGAATCAGAGAGAGAAAGGTATAGTTGATTTTGGATAACAATGAACTGCCATTTCTTGATGCTTTAATCACTTTCCATAGGTCTATACCTATAATGCCCCAACACTTTTGGTAAAAAAAGGTCTATAATTCATCCGAACTTGGAGACTTGTCAGGGTTTGTATTGAATAACACTAATCTGACTTCTTCCAAGGTGATAGGTTTATTTAGAGCTTTATTATGTTCTACTATGACTATTTTGGGAATCAATTCAAGCATATTAGATTGAGCTACCCTGTTTGAACCATCATAGTTTTTTAATGTATTCTACAAATGACTCACAAAAATCTCAAATATTTTATCCATATTTTTAGTGGTATTACTCAAATGGTCTTTAATTCTATTTTTTTTCTTCTAACTCTATTTTGGAGGGTTGAGCTATGAAATTTTTTTGTATTTTGATCTCCCTCATTTAGTCATTTCGCTCTTGACTTTTCCCTCCAAAAGACTTCTTCTTTAGATAAAATATTCTCTTTTTTAGCCAGTAGTTCTTTTTCTAAAAGATAGCTATCATTATTCATACCCTTCTCAATTACTTCTAGATTTAGTTCCTCTAATCTTTCCTCAATTTCCAATTTTTCTTTGAATATATTATTGAAGTGTTCCTTGTTCCATTTGACGATTTTTTTCTCTAAGAATTTTCATTTTTGAAACAAAAATAAACATTCTAGACCCTTTAAAATTACCTTGACACCACAACTCTTTAATGCATTCTTAAAAAATTGAGTCTAAAAACCACATATTTTCACACTTGAAAGGATTCCTTACTAGTTTACATGGTTCAGAGAATTCAACTCTAACTAGGAAGTGATTAGACCTAGCAATTGGGAGAATTGAAGATTGAATATTAGTATTAATTTCACCTAGGTCTCCTTTAAGGAAAAACCTATCCAGTTTCATATTAATTGAATATTAGTATTAATGTCGATCGAATTATTAAGATCACACCAGATTTTAAAATCTTTAGTTGCTTGAGAGATATGTTGGATACCTCCAAAATTTTCATTTAAGTTTAATATAGTGTTAAAGTCTTCACCTAATAGGATGAGATTTCTTTTACAATTATTGATAAATAAACTAATTTTGTCCCAAATCAGTTTTTTATCTAAATTATATATTGGCCTGGATATATGTTTGCTAAGATGAATTGAAGATTGGTTTTAAATCTTTTGACTTTACTGCTGATCCAATTTTTATTTGAGTTTAAAATATCTCGAGATCCTTTCTTGGGATTCCATATGAAGCCTAAACCCCTAGATGCTCCTTTAGATTCTTGCAGAATCATATTCCATCTACATAGTTTTTTTCCTAGCTTGGTTCCTTCTATCTTATTTAGCTTTGTTTCTTGTAATAGAATGATTTCAGATTCAAATAGTTTTAAATTTTGTTTTAGTAATCCTTTTTTGTTGGGTGCATTTAAGCCCCTAGCATTTCAAGTGGTGATCTTCATGCTTCCTTAGGAAGGACCTTTCCCTTCCCGATGTTAAATAACTGACTGATCTTTTGCTACTCTTTGGCCTATCCATCTGCTTCTCTAAGTTCTTTGAGGGATTGTCTTCCTCTTTTAGATCTCACCTTGTTGTACTTCAAAGAGTTTATTCCTTCTTGATTCATCTGGATACCCAATTGTTCAATATTCTTTTGAGCATTTAGAGTGATATCAAATTGGCTACCTACTTACTATGTTTAACTAATTTTTTGAAGATTTATCCTCTAAAGATGGTAGCCTTTTTGTATCATTCCCCTCAGAATTGTCACCTTGCACTATCATAGGTATGTCTTCAGATATCTGTGTAGCTTCCCATCACTTTCTATCTTTAAAAAATCTCTGTTTAAGTCTTCATAGGTATAGTTATCACCTCCTAATTTTAAGACTCTTTAAATCAAATTTTCTTTTTGAGCATCATTGCTCCTATCTATATTCTCAAAGCTAAAAACTTGGATTAATTCCTTAGTTAGAGATTCTAGATTGTCTACTTCAAACTTGGTAAGGTTCAGTCTTTCCAAATCTTCATCCCCTATCAGTTCCCTATCCAAGAATTCCTGAAAATCTTGTGCCAGTGGTCTTTTTGCTCTACTTTTTTCCCTACTCTTATCCTTATGATTACTGCCAAATGGAAGAGGGGATTTGGACTTAGGTGGTCGTGTCACCCAAAATTTAGAAAACTTATTGATAGACTTTTTGTCTATAGTTCCAATTTGTTTCCCATTACCTATATTCTGCTGTTGTGGCAATCCAAACTCCTCTTTTGTATTCTTGACCTCTCCATTTCCTGCCCCTTCCCTTTCAAATAAATGGAGGTTTTCATTTTCTTCTATGTTTCTACCCCTAGTGTCTAGTAGCTGCTCAATTTTTTGTTTCTCTATATTCTCTGATCACTCTACTTCTATAATTGGAATACTTAATTTCTTGATCTTCTTGAATTTTCTTGGTTTTTCCTTGTTTTGACTATTGTTAACGATTAATCCTTGTTGCCTTGTGTAAATCATATCTACAATTTTGTTGAAGCATGGATTCCTTTACATTCCCTCATGTCTAATTCCACAAGGTTTACTTTGCTATAATTTTACGCTGCATGTTTCTCCTTTACTTTCCTCTAATTATCTATTGTCCTATCTACTTGCATATTCTCTAGATCTTTCTTTTGAATCTCCTTTCGATATGAGGGGAGACTATATCTAACCTCTAATATTGGATTTTCCTTTATGATATTATTTATTCTAGTTGTTCCCTTTTCATGAATTAAATCTAAATAATTTAGAATGTCTTGATGATTTTGTATTGGATCCTTTTTATATGAGGAGTCCCTTTGGTGCTCTTTTTGGTTCCTTATGTTCAACATAGGAAAAGTGCTTTTGAGGTTTGTAGTAAGTTGCAGTGTTTTAAATATAATTTTCCTATTATTATTATCTAATCTTATGGTTTATGATATTTTTCTTTCATATTTGTGAAAGGGTAGTCTATAAATAGCTCTATTAGCTATCACTTTAATCGGATTGAATTCGAGATTGTTAATCTTGCATTTAATCAATAGTTTTATACTATTGCATACCTGGAATTAAGTATCCATACCTATCAAATCACCCATGGATGACCCTAATTTCTTAATAATATCCAAATGAAGAAGTTTTGGAGGGAGGGACTGAAGGATAAACCAAGTAGGAATCAAGAAATCTATCATCCCTTCCTTACAATCTGAAATCCATTCAAACATTAACAACATAACCTTTAAAAAAAAAACCAGAACCATAAAGAAAGTGATTTTTAACAGTTTCATCTCTATAGTGAATATTTAATAATCTATCTAAGTGTTGAGAGATACTTACTTGGTTCTTGTAGAATTCTTGTAACTAGTTAGTGAGGTTGAGCAATTTACACTTTGGACCATTCTAGAATGCAAATATGCCAACCTTTTGGCACTCTTGCCAATGATCTTTGCTTTCCTAGTTACTAATGATAATGGTTTTGTCATCTGAGATATGGGCTATGAGTCAGGAGAAGATCTAGGAAGCTGTTTAGAGAAGTCGAGTGGATTAAAAGCCAAGTTCCTATGATGAGGAAAAATGTATGAACTAGGTTAGATGCATGGAGATGGAAAAATAAAAAATCTCATTCCCCCTAGGTTGGGCCTTATCAAGGTGTGGGAGAGCCATAAAATCATCTAAAAGAAACGCTATTTGTTGAGAGAACAACCCATTATTATTGGACTATAAGTATTTTTTTAGATTATAAAACCTAATTTGGTTGTCCAAGCTAGTCATAGAAAAGATAATAGGGTGAGAGCTGAGGATCCTCAATGAAATTGTGGACCAGGGGGTATCAACATAATTAGATTGATAATTATTCTAAGTATTGCAACTTACCTCCTAGTGGGCATGGTGCTGGGTAATTTGATTAGGAATCTTTGTGATTCACTTTCTACCATTCCCTGCCACAAATTTTTTTCCATTTCTTCTTTTTGAAAAATTTGTTGGAGTAACTAAGGTCTTAGCTGTAGTATCCCCTATTTTATTTTGGTTCACCTGCTTTATATTCAACTATTCTTGCTTGTTTTTTCCATTAAGAACATCAAAAATATTTGTAGTTGCTACTGAATATTTGATTTTAGGGCTAGAATTGAGAGGAGAAGCAATGTTGAGAGTACTCCTTGGATTTTACCAACCTTTGTCCAGGATAGAGGATTGTGATGAGTGATTTAACCCTGGGAAAGTACCAGATGTTACTTCTTCTTTAGGGTTTCCAAAATTCTTAACTCTCCATGAGTTTCCATATGAACGTTTTTCTTTTTTCATGTTCTATAGATTATTCATTAAATTATAAATAGATCTAGTCACCATTTTTTTACACTAACTTATAGGTATTTTAAACACAATATATTAATAAGAAATGATGTTACTCTTATTTCAGCAAGACATTGCAATTTCTTTTACCATGATTTTTTTTCGCAAATAAATGTTAATTTACCTCTTCTACGTTTCATTGATTTCCCTATTGTATTTTTTGTGGTCAGCTAAGGTTTGTTTGGGCATACATATTATTTAATATAATCTCTTATCAGATGTCTTGGGTCCTATGTGTTTAAATAAAGTTTTAATTATTTTTCAATATAATCAATGGTGTCAACCTTTATGACTATAATCCATTCTAGTTATTCAAATTGTGAAATTATAGTCTAGCATTTAATTTTAAGAATAGAAAACATCACAAATCAATTTAAAAAATAATAATTCGCTACAATTGATGTCATTTACTGTAGTATCTAGTCAATAATTTGAGAATTTTTAGATCTATACTATTCTTAAAAGTTGATTTCTAAATTCAAAATTACAATTTGTAAAAGTTCAAAATATGTAACTAACAAAGTTTATGCTCAAATTAGTTGTTAATATTCTTTTTGGTTTGTAAAAATAATCCATAAAACAACATCTGGATATACCTCACAACATATCATGACCAACTCTTACAATTATAGATTGGAAGCTCCAACACTCTCTTCTTTCTATGTCTACTATAGTAAAAGTGCTCTATACACAAATAATTAGATAGAGAATTAAATTAACAAGTTTATGGAGCACAACAAAGTGGAAGATTGATAAATTATACTATAACTATTATATAAATATTATATCAGATTAAAATATTATATAAAATGAAATAAATGGTAATTAAAACCAAATCCTCTAATACTACGATGACTAGAAATAGGACCATGATATCCTACTCAACAAGACACCTAGACAAGTTGTGGTAGAGATGAAGAACATCGATAAAAAGGTAAAAAATAATTAATAGATTCAAGACTTGGCAGCTATGTTTACATGCTGTGATTTTATATTTGGATAGGAAAAATGTAAATCATGTTAACTATAGAGAACAATAGTAAAAAAGTCCTAGCTCCTAACTCTCTATGTTTTAAGGGAAATGATATGAAATTTGTGTAGTGGAATCATAGATATTGCATAAAATAATCAATTAAAAGAAATTGTGCCTAATCCTTTCTAAAAAAAAATTGAAAATATCCATAGCATAGAGAAAATGATGATAATATTTGACTTGTAGTGTTCCTTATAGAACCAAAGCATAGATAAGATAGTTTACCTTAGAGAACTATCATTTGTCCTCTAAATCTAGTCCAAAAACCTGCAATACACTTCATGCACAATAGGATGTCATAAAAAATGGATGCATTCTGCTTCTTATAGAAAATAAGTACAAAAAATATAACATTCCTAAATAACTATAGATTTAGGCATAGCTTTTTCATAGAGCACATTTTCCAAGAATTAAACTAATACTAAGAAACACGAGTGATAACTATAGTCTCTTTCTATAGTCTCTTTCCTAGATCACAGAGACTAATAAGCGAGAAGTGTCTCAAAATTTTGGATAGCATTCTAAAGAAAACTAATCATACAAGGAACAAGTTGCAACATCAAAAGTCTAGGACCCTAAACTTAGTCCATATGGTTTTTACAAGGTTTACTTGTTTATTTTAACGTTGAACATGATCTCTAGAGTTTTCTAAAAACTCTAAAAGACATATGTATTTTTAATGTACAATATTTATTGACTTTTTAAAGCTATATGGGACACATTCTCTTTAAAGTCAATTAACTTGTTAAATTGAAACAACAATTTGGTGTATCTAGTAAATATGCAAGAGACCACAAATAGCTTGTGTTAGTTTTTAGTCAATTTACAATATATATGGATTAACCTAAAAATAGGTTTTAACTAGGAACCCAAAACTCCAAACAAAGATTTACATAATGATATTTAATAAAAAAACCAAAATTTCAAAATAGCGCTGATAAAAAAATTTAGAAGCAATAATCACCCAGTAATCAAAAGATAGAAAAACTAGTAAGAAAACACTTGAAGATAAGCCTTAAAATTGTGGAAACAAAAATTAAAATTAATCTTGCTAAGATCCTTTGCAAACTATTTCCAAATGATAGTTACCTCCTCCATAGTATCTTTGAGATGCTTCATTGCTTTTCCTTTTGATGGGACTTTCCTATTGATAATAGCCCTCATTTTTTTTAGGGAAATCTTTAACAACTTTCTTCCTCCTCCCTTCTGCTCATATCCACATTCAAATAAATATTATCCATGTCCATTTTCACAATGAAATAATTGGTCTTTTGCAAGTAGGAATTGATATTGTTGTTTCTCTCCTTTAGAATCTTGTAGAGCCCATCCTTGTACTACTTAATTTACTTTAGAAATTTACATTATTTATCTTCTAGGACCACATAACTTTAGTCTCATCTACCAACTTCATCTCATGACCTCTAATCATGTTCCTAAGAACATAAATTTTACTATAAATTATCAACTAATCCGAAACAAGAGATACACTAGTTTGGCATTAGCTTTGTAAAGCATAGCCAAGGTAGATAGAATGGCTCTAGATTATAGGTTCCCCTTCTAAGACTTGGCTATCAATGTAGCTTTTGAATTATCAAGTAGGGTTTTATTAGAATCAAAATGACCCCCAGTGGAATCTATTGCAGGAGAGTCCACTAAATTTATAATTGGGGCTTTACTATAACAAGACTAAATGTGAATTCTCCTTTCTATTATATCCACTTTTCTTCTTAACCATGGAGGGAGTGAGTCTCACAATTTTTTCAAATTCTTTTGAGGATAGAGAAACATCCCTATTTTCTTAGTCCTATCACAACCCATATTCCCATAACCTAAACAAAATGTTAAATTTAGTGCCACGTGGATTAACTAATTAAAGTAATAACCTCGTTTCTTTTATTAATGATATAATAGTTAAATAGGATCGTTACTTCATGTTGAGGGGATAAGGAAAAAGAAATTGGTGGTTAGTTATGCTTGGGAGATTATTAAAAAGATTATAGTTATGGATCTTGGGAAGACATGATGATGGATGTTCAAAGCATAAAGAAAGAGATAGGAAATTTTTTTTGAGGATGTGGCACTGGAAACCATCATTAAACACCAGGTTCTTTGGTTTTTTTATGAAATTACTAGATGCTATGTCTATAATGTCAAAATAACTTTGAAATGTAAATAAAATAGTGTAAATTATGGTAATTAAAGCTTGAGCATATTTTGTTTCTTTGAATGAAGCCTTGTGAGTTAAAAGAAACATAGTCAGTTCACTTCTTGAACAAAATTAATTATTTTTTTTTTCCTAAAATCTATAATGTGCATTTTTTGCATCTCTTTATCAATATTATAGTCATCTACTAAGAAAAGATGAAAAAAAATTGAAATTTGGTGGATTATAAACCTTACAAGTAACTTAAAATCATGAGAGACTACCAAAGAGATCGATCATGAAGTGAGAAGGAAGTTTCGATTGATAAATTTTGAAAGGTTCAAAAGTGTCAAAGGACCAAACAAAGGTCTAAAATCTTCATGATAGACTTTAGGATACCCATAAGTGAAGGAGGAGACATGTCAACACATAGTTAAAATAATCATGACATTGTTAAAATAATTGTTTCTCTATCATTCTCATTAGATAGTAATCTTGAATATTCTCAACCTTGTGTTCTTGGATAGGTTATGGAGCCTCTATTAGCTTGGATGATAGGTTTGGAACATGTTGGAACTTTTGTAACTAGTTTGTGATTTATTTTGAATATTTAATTTTATCTCTTTATATATAATTCTTCTAAAATTAATTATTGTTGAGTGGTTAGTATTCAAATGACCTTCACTCTTGTAGACTTCTACATTTTTTGGAGATTTTTCATGTGGCATTGGTTTTGAAGGGTCATTCTTTACATATAGTATAAGAGCTATTAGTTGTACACTAAGGCCTTGAATTCACTATTCTTAATCATAATCCTATGATGCATAATCATAAGTCAAAAAAGCTTAGTATATGTGTTTATGTTTTGGTTGTTAATCGGATTACTGTTTCTTTAAGTTATGATTATTTTTGACATGGAAGGATAAGATCCTCCTTATGTATCTTATGATTTTGGGTTAACCTTGCATTCCTTAAGAAGATTGTCAAAATGGAATTTTCTAAAAATGATTGGTAAAATTTCTACAGAAAATTGTTATGATTATATTTTGACTAAAATTATGTGATTTATAATATGCATACTATTGTATTATACTTGAAAATTAACTACTTATTTCTTTGGATGTGTGGTGCAAGAAGGATGTGAATTTCTATTATCCACTAAGGTAGTTAATGAATGGTTTACTTCTGCACTAGGTTATGAGCACCCACAAATTCAAGACTTTTCTTGTGATAACAATAAAAATATGTCTTTAACATGTATATGTGGTACAATATTTTTTATGCTAGAATCATGAGGCACTTTGAGTAACCTAGTATGATATAAGAACACATATTTTGATGGAAAGTATTGAATTTTTTATTTTTCATTTAGATATGTGTGAGATGAGAAATATGATAGATGTGATTATCAAGATGTATTGCATGTGATGCATGTTGAAGTTTGATTATGATCTTAGTGCTCCTTGGATGCAACATGTCATGTAAAATCTACTCCCTCTCGGTGGTTAGTTAGAGTCACTATGTCTTATGTGAATTAGTTTTCATTTTATTATTGCCATCTTTCATTTTTTAGGAACTTGATGTGATGGAATAGCTTGATAAAAAATAAATCTTCCTTGTGACCACCTAGCCACCTAATTTCTTGATGATCTGTCTTGTTTGACTCTTGTTCACTTTAATTTTTATTGGTTTTGGTTCTACATTTTGGACTTTGAATTGAAAATTGTAAATCTTGATTTCAAGATTTCTTTGATCTTGAGGTCTCTAGGGTGTATGTGTTTTTATGATGCTAGTAATGTGTTTTGAAGTGATGTCATCTATCATGTTTAGTGTGGAACATTGATAGGATGTTTAAGGGACTAGGTTCTAAAGAACATGTCATTATTCATGTTGCATTATTTTTTTGTCATTTTATGTATGAAAAAGCTTCCCTTGCAATGTGGGTGTTAAATGTGAATAGACAAGGAGGGGTTGAAGTGATGCTTTCCTTTTCACTCTACTTGCTACTTTAAATCTTGTACTAAAATACTTTGTCCAAAGCTATGTGCATATGTTTATTTGATATGCTTGCCCATGTTCCATCCCCTTGCCACATCCATGATTAGGGCTACTTGGAAATATGTGTGAAGTAGTATGTTTCATGGTTACACCAGATACCTCTTGCCTTTCATACTATATGAGAACCACATAGTTGGGAATTCTATGTGCTTAGTAGGAACCTAGGAAAGTTCCTTTTGTATTATTTGGGTATTTTAGGGTTGTGAATTCTATGCATTAGTTAGGATCCCAAGCAAGTGTAAGGATTTGAATGGTTGGGCAATAAAGCACCTCAACCATATTTTATCTAATGATTGAATGATGAGAAGGTCATACATCACAACTTGTTCTTATGTGTTCATTAAGAATACTTACATAAAGGAAATAATGAATACATATTAATGCTAAGATGTAACATATTTGACTTGAAGTTTCCTTGACATATTGTGGTCATGAAATGGATTTCATGGCCTATGTCATAGAAATGAGAAAAGTGGTTCTACTAAATTTACACACGATTGGTGAGAATACCTAGATGATTTACTTAATTTGTGTGGATCATATGATATATGGTAATTTATGACATACTTATTATCCCATGTTTGACATGTAGGTAAACATTTTCTATGATGCTCATTAAGGTATCATACTTTAGATTAATTTTTATAGATAGGGAAACTTCTTGACTTTATTCATTATGATGACATATTTTTTTGTAAGAAAAATAGGTTTTACAAGGATCCTAAAACCCAAAAGTTCTTACATATCATAGGACTATAAATAAAACAACAAAAGCCTAGAAATAGTACTACGACCAACCAAAAGGCTATATCGAAAGACAAACAAAAAGCCAAGCAATAAACCTATAGAAAACAAAAGACCAAAAGATAGATATTGATAGTCCTCAACTTACTCCTCTACTTTCTTTTCAAAGTCCTACATTATTTCCACTACTTCATAGGCCTTTTGACACTCCTCAACCATTTTCTCTTGTTTCTTTAAGAAAGTCCTATCCAATTGGCTATTGGATATGTCTATGATGGTCTCATCATCCTTCTTATCTTCATCTCTATCCTTTTCCTCATTATCCTCCAAAAGACCCCTAGCTTTCAGCTTTCCAGCAAGAGTAACAATGTTTTCATTGAGAGAGTTTAGAATGGAGATGATCTGGTTAGCCATGTTATGGTTTTAACTCTCCAAATTGTTCATCCTTTTTTTGACCAACCTAATAGCATCCCCCTAATCTATGACATTCCCTCTCTCAAATTTCTTTCGCTAGCTTTCCAACTATCCCATTCTTTCTTTAACCTCCTCTAGTTCATGAAACGACCATTTAATTGATCTGAACTTATCTATCATGCTACTGCTTACATTATTAAGAAGGTTCATTCCTACTTCCCTCACGTAATCAGTTATATCCACCAATGCCAGATCAATAAGATCCTCCATTTGGACCTTTCCCTCTTTTTCTTTAGGATTTGTGGATTCATGGCTTCTCTCACAATCCACATCTTTGAAGTTCTATCATTCAAAAATTTCCATGCTAGACACCTATATTTTATAACCACCTCACCACTTCCTTCCTTCATTTTTTCCTTTTTGTCCTATATTTTATAAGATTGGTTATTGCTGGATCATATCCATGAAACTTGGTGATATAATTTTCAATTCCGCCCTTTTCAAACTTCTCCCAAACTTTTGTTTTTTACTTCCATTTGTCTATCTCCCCTACTAGTTCTTTCCTGCTCCTTTAACCCACCATCTCCATAGCCTAAACATTAGCAATTATCATAAATGACTTCCTATGTTTCCCTTTCACAATCCACTAGATACTTTGTATAAAACCACTTTGTTTTTCACCGCTTTGTCTTTTGATGCCATAAAACTAGTAAAGGAAGTAGAAAACCTACAAAGTCTATCAATTTGACACAATAAACATCACCCACCTATTCTATCCATATTTACCATTATTGTAGTGGCTTTCACCCATACTAATATTAATTTCCATAATTAACTTAGGATTACACTTGTACTTCCCTAGATCCTTTCTTGATCAATTAGGCTTTTTGCATCTATTAGAATATTTCTATTGGTATTCCATATCATCACCATTGCTTTCTTTATTACTTCATTGGTAAACTAGTCAGCCACTAAGTTAGCCTCTCTATACTCATGGCTAACATAAATGCATTCAAATTTTCCAAGTGTAATACAAATTTCTTCAATTATATTTGCAATTGTCCAAGCAGGATGAATACTCCCTATAATACATTTGATAATATTATTTGAGTCCCCCTCCAGCCATAATTTTTTGACTCCAACATCTAGGGCTAATTGAATAGTGTGGAGAGCAGCACTAGCTTCAGCAAAATGATTTGTCTAGATTCTCAAAGGGTGAGCAAGAGTAGCAACTCCACTACCATGATAGTTTCTAATTATTCCTCCACATCTGGAAAGACTAGGATTCCCTTTAGCCGCCCCATCAAAGTTGGCTTTATGCCAACTCTTAGGTGGGAGTTTCCACTTCACCTCCTATATTTTTGTCCTCCTATCCTTTTCATTTTCCTTATTCCTATCTCCATCTTCAATATCTCCTCCCTTTCTTATCTGAAAGTTTACCTTCATAGTGCTATTGATTTTTTCCACAAGCACATAAGCAAGTACCTCCTTGTCTCTAAATATTCAATTATTTCTCTCCCTCCATATTCCCTAGTAGAAGTGAGGCAAAACCTAGGAGCTTATAGCATGCAAATTAGTTCCTTTATACATATTATCCCATTGAGAAAAGAATTTCAAAATATTATCTATCTTGCACCAACTAACCCCATATTTCTTTGTGAGAAATTCTCAAACCTCCGTGGAGTATGGACAATGAATAAAAATATGATTCACTTACTCCAAATGATGCTTATAGAGAATACATCAATTTGGGAAATACTAACCTTTCTTTGTCAAATTATCCAAGGTGAGAATTTTATCTTATAACATCAACTAGAAGAATATGTTAATCTTAGGGGTAAGGTCAGGCAACCAGGCCTTAGCCCATGGAGGTTTCTCTTTTAGGCTCCAAAGGGAATTATACCCCAATGCCACTGAGTAGAAACCATTAGAATTATCTTCCCATATTAATTTATCCCTCTTATTGTTCAAGATTATTGTATTGAACATCACCATTATCAGCTTAAGATCATTTGAAATTAAAGATAGGTCTCTCCATCATTGGTCTGTATTGTAGTCTCCTAGTTGATATGTTGTTCGACATAGACTTAGTCATTATGTAGTTGACTTCAACTTTTGGTCAATGTTTATTTGACACATTTGACTGTGTGGCCTTTATATTATTCATTTACTTGTCATATTGGTTAGATATATGTTGGTAATTTTTAAGCTAATGATGCATTATGATTTGATTAAACACAATGTAACCTAATGCAAGTATTTGTATGCATAATGATGAATAAATACTAATGAGGATATTGATGATGTTATATGCGAATGTTGTTATATTTGATGATGATTCATATGATGATGAAATAACTATAATGTGATGGCATTACCTGATTATGTTTTTTGGATAGTGCTCTATTGATGCAGACACTTAATCACTTAGTGAGAACTCTATGTTAGATGGTACATATGGTTTATTATTTTTATTATTCATGATGTATATGTGATTTTGATAATCATAAATTTAAAAGAAAATGTTGACTCTTGATATTTAAATCAATCTCCTTGACATGCTGACATTGTGAAAAAAGTATTATGAGTGCACATATGTATAAGTATGGTAGGAAGTGGATATGAAGTATCTACTAGCAGGATCAAATCTATGTGAGGCACGAGTAAAAAAGAAAACACACGTATGTGTTTGATATCATGTGATTTTAAGTTAATATATTACTTGATATTGACAATCCTTGAGATAAAGAATTATTTGATTTAATATTTCCATGAATAATTGATTTGATTTATGGTACATCATGGATTGATATTTTTGCGTTATTCCTATAATGCAACAAAGGGAATGAGACATCATAAGAAAGGGCGAATATTGTCAGAGAGAGGTAATTCTAACCTTGTAAATCTGAGGGATGGTAATGGAATCCACACACTCACATAGAAATGTTCATGAAATGATACTTAATTCATGTTCTTACTTCAAATGTGTATGATTTATGTTACCTTGTGTTTAATGTGTTTCAATACTCTCTTTGATAAATAAGTAGAGTGTTAAATTTAGTTGGCGTGGCTTTAAATGGAAATTACATTTCCTTCAAGGAAATATACTTTATTTAAGTACATGAAAGATAATCTTGATTTGTGAAAAAATATGAATATGAAAAATTGAACTATCTTGAACATTGAACAATGGAAGTTTGAGTAATTCAAATGAATTTCATGGTTTCTCGTTGATTATGTTTGTAAATATTGATCAATCTATCAAGATGATACATTTTATATCGGGGGAGGCTGTCATAACTCATACACCCATAGCCCAAATAAAATGATAAATTTAGTGCTGCATGGATGAATTGATTAAATTAATAGCCTCATTTATTTTATTAATAACATAATTAGTTAAATAAGAATCATTACTTCATGTTGTGGGGATAAGGAAAAATAAATTTGGGGTTAGTTATGCTTGGGAGATTATTTAAAAGATTATAGTTATGAATCTTGGGAAAACATGACGATGAGGGTTGGAAACAAGAAGAGTGAGATTAGAAAAAAAACTTGGGGATATGATCATTGGTAACTATCATTAAATTGTCAAAAATTTGAAAAAGGTCAATTGTCCCTAGAGCCACATGCCCACTTACCCTATCAAGACAGTTAAGTTGGTAGGTGAGTATGATAATCAAAAGAGAGTGAAAATATTTTTGAGACAAGAGAAAAGGGATGAAGCTCATTTATTCGATCAGTAGAGAGATCAGAGAATGAAGAAAATCAGTAGATTAGAGCAAAGGAGAAAGGAATAATTAGAGCAAAGTTTAGAGGACAGAAGTAAGGTTTAGTTTCAAAGTGTTCAGCAACACGTGTTGAATCTCTCTGTCATTTTCTAATTTCATTTTTCATTTGTCCTATGAAGTAGTGATTGTTCTAGGCATTATTCTATATAGTTCTATAGTGCTATAAGTTTATATTTCAAGTAGAAGTTATAGGTTAAAGTATTATGATTCTAGTTGAAGCTATATGCTCCCAGATTGATAATGTTTGAATGAGTTTTTGATTAGAGTGCAAGCAAGAAAGAAGGAATATTAATCACTCTCCTATTTGGGTTGTTGTTTTCTTCATCTCTATCGATTTTATATTGAGTTTAGTTTCTATGCAAGTCTCTTTTATTATCTTTGAGTTTTAGTGGTGGAGTAAACTGGATAGAAATATTGTTATTGAATTGCTCGGTTCATGTGTCAACCAAGCTCTTCTTGTGCTCACTCAGTCAGCATTTTTCCTTTTGTTGTTTCTACTGAGTCACAACATAGTCTTACTAAGCTCACTTGGTCCTTTCATCTACCAAGTTAACTCAATTTTGTTTTCCCTTTTGGTGGCAAGCTCTCCCTTTGGTGACTAAGTTAAATCAAGTCCTAGTATTGCCAAATTCACTTGGTATCCACTACTACCGAGCTTACTCCACTCAGTTCCTTGATGTCGAGTTCTCTCAACACCCATTGCCAGTCACTCGGCACCCACTATTTGTTGAACAAACTTTTTGAGTTTTGAAGTTATATTTTCTCATGTGGTATCAAAGATTTGCATCAACAATGAGTTTGGGCATTTATTTTGTAGGTATTTGACATGGTGGGAGATGCAAGAAGGATATAGTAGCAACCATCGTCCTTTAATGGACAAAATTATGATACATGGGCAAAGAAAATGAGAACCATCATGGTTGCTAATTATTTGTGGGAGTTTGTGATAAATGGGTTTAATGATGTTACCGACCAAACATAGTATGTTGCCCTCACAAACCCTTAGAATACTCAGTTGAAAGAGTCAAGAAGGAAGGATGCAAAAGCATTAATTCTGATTGAGGTTACAATAATAGAGACTATTTTTCCCAAGATTTCAATAGAAAATTATTCAAAGAAGCTTGAGAAATGCTTGAAACAAAATTTAAAAGGACTGATAAGGTCTGTATAGTGAAGCTATAGATGATCAGAAGGGATTTTGAGAACCTTCAAATGAAAGACAATGAACCTATTGCAGAATTCAGCTCAAGAATATCTACTTTGATAAACCATCTCAAATCAAATGGAGAAGAGTATGAAGAGAAAAGTATAGTGTAGAAGATATTGAGGAGTTTACCTCAGAAATATGACAATCTTGTGATGACCATTGAGGAAACAAAGGACCTCACCACATTGACCATGAATAAGTTAATGGGAACTCTTCAAACCCATGAGCATTGGATTAATAGGTCAATTACATCTTTTAAGGCTCAAGAGAATCCAAGAGATAGGAAGAGAGGAAGAAATGGCTATACTAGAGGCTCAAGAAGTAGATTTCATGGAAGAAATGGTCAAAGGAATGATGGTGTAGAAAGATTAGGATGAGCAAGAAACCAAGAGGGAGCAAGTGCCTCTCAAAATAGCTCTAGAGGAGGTAAGAAGAATTAAAACTCCAACAAGAGAAATGTAGAATGCTACTACAATCATAAGTTTGGGTATTATACAAGTGAATGCTAGAAGAAGCAAGGTGATCAGTCAAGACATAATGCAAATGTGGCTAATGTGAACATGGGAAGTGCAAACAATCCCACAACCTTCATCACGTGTAACATTGGTGAAGAAGCCAACCCTAAGGTATGGTATTTGGATAGCGGTTGTAGCAACCACATGAGTGGAAATGAAAGTTTATTTTCTTTTATTGATAGAAGTTTGAAGTCTGAAATTAAGATGGAAAATAATGGAACCATTCCCATTGTGGGAAAAGGATCTATTATGGTCTGCATGAACAAAGGTGAGAAGAAGGAGATACAAAATATCTATTTTTCACCAAGTATGAAACAAAATTTGATGAATGTTGGACAACTCATTCAAAATGGTTACAAGATGTTGATGGAAAATGACAAGTGTGTCACTCATGAAAAGGATGGGAGTAAAAGAATACATGCAACCATCCAAATGACAAAGAACTAGATGTTTCCCTTAAAGACAAAGACATATTTCCCTTCTTAAGTTAGTGTTGTACCTCCCAAGCATGCATGTTCAACAGTACATCAACAATCAGCTCTTGCAATTGTGATTGAAGATCCCTCCAAGCTATGACATCTCAAGTATGGACACCTCGACTTTGCTAGTTTAAATTTTTTGTTCAAGATAAGAATGGTAGATGGTTTTCCAAGTATTGTAGATTCATCTGACATGTGTGAGGCTTGTATTTTGGGTACAAAATATAGGCTTCCCTTTAATTCTAATAATTCTAGAAGGGCAAAGGCACCAGAATTGGTGCATTCTAATTTAGTTGGTTGTATGCAACCACCTCTATTGTGTAGAGTACTTATTTTATGACATTCATAGATGATTTTAGTTATAGGACATGGGTGAATTTCTTGAAAGGAAAATTTGAAGCATTTGATAAATTTGTTGAATTTAATTCCCTAGCTAAAAAAGAATGTGGACATTATACAAAAGTCCTTAGGTTAGATAGAGGAGGGGAGTATACTTCCAATTTGTTTGTAAATTTTTGCAGGAAGAATGACATCAAGATGGAGCTTACAATCAATTATACTTAGTAGCAAAATGGAGTGGTTGAGAGAAAGAATAGGACCATTGTTGAAATGACAAAGAGCATGATGAAATAGAAGGGTCTCCAAGCTGAATATTGGGGAGAGGTTGTAGCAACAATAGTATATCTAATAAATAGGTTTCCTACAAAATCAGTTCATCATAAGATTCCTCTTGAGCATGGTCAAGGAATAGATGGAAAATTGAGCACTTGAGAGTGTTTAGGTGTGTAGCATATGCAAGTGTGCCAAAGGAACAAAGACAAAAGCTATAAGACAAAGGTATGAAGTGTATCTTTACTGCTTACAACTTGGAATCAAAGGCTTAGAAGTTGTATTTTCTCACATGATCAGGTTCTTTTTTTATTTTATGCAATTACTGAATGCTATGTCTATAATGTCAAAATTGCTTTGAAATGTGAACATAATAGTGTATATAATGGTAATTAAGGCTTGAGCATCTTTTGCTCTTTTGGATTGAAGGCTTATGAGTAAAATGAACCTTAGTAAATTCACATCTTGAAAAAAAAAATCATTTTCTTTCTTCTAAAATCTATAATGTGCATGTTGTTGCATCTCTCTGTCAAGACTGTAGCCGTCTACTAAGAAAAGACGAACAAAACTTCAAATTTGGTATTTTCTTGAATGTCATGTTAGCTTGTTGACTATGAACAGTGCATGGTTGCTCCTTGCCAGTTTGAGTTCCAACGTTTCTTTAGGGAATTGGTTTTTCAGAGAAATGTGTTAAAACAAAACTAGCAGCATAGATGAATCGATAATTTTCAAGAAAATCTGGAAACATGGACAGAAACAGTGTCAAGAAACATGCGCAAAATAACAAATTTATAACTATCGCCTTCGTTTTGTTGGATTAGGGAACATATATCTTTTGAATGTGAGTCTATTTCTTGTAAAGTTGACTATTATATTTTGCGAGATTATGTTGTATTATTTCTTTCTAGAATGTGTAGTTCTCTAAAAATGATTGATTAAATGTGTATTACCGCACGAAATTTCAATGTCTAAACCAATACTCAATCATTAGACGATTAATTTTGTATGCCAAAACGTTTAAATTTCTAGACATGGTGGGCTACGAATAATAATGAGATGACCAACATATCCTGTCACTACCGTTTCCAGGGATCCACTGTAGAATTCTCATTCCCATGCGATAGGAAAAACTAGTAGCTCCAAACTTAGACTATTCTTGTGAACCGCGATACAAATTATTTTAGGAGGGCATTACCGAGTCATTGGTTTGAGAAATCTTCTATGGTTTTCAGGAAGCAAAAATTCCAAATAGCTTGTTGTTATAAATTCATAGGCACCTGATTTGGATTATTTAAATGGAAATATCAATAGCACTTTCAACACCAATATTCTTAAATATGGGTCAATATACTGTTGTCAATTACTGAGCAATAAAGTCCTTATTTTCTAAGTTCAAGAATACTATTTGGCAAAAAGAGGGGTAAAAATTTATTAAGACAGAAAGGAATACAACAAGGAGAGCTCAACAAGGAGCTCGATCCTAAGCAACAAGATCATCAAATTCTTGCACCATCTCAAAGGACAGTTGCCTCCTATCCCTAATATTCCAACCTGGATCATGACTAGATGCCCATTTGGCTAAACAATCAGCAGTTCTATTCCATTCACGAGGAATATACATGAACCTAATGAAATGAAAAGAGGAAGAGAAGAAAAGAATCTGCTTAACAACAGTGGCCAACTACCAACTAACATCCTCAAGCTCTTGCAAAGAAAGCATGTTCACCACCACCTGGGAATCAGACTCACAGATAATCTTACTCCATCCCCGCAAGCAACACTGTTCCACAACATATAAAATAGCCTGAGCTTCCATGAGATTGTTAGTATAATCACCCTTATGAACTAAGAAGAAAATTTTAACATCCCCAAAACTACAACAAGCCACTCCGCCAATACCAGTCGGACCAGGATTCCCACGGAAAGAACCATCAGTGTTAATTTTTAGAACTCCACAGGGAGGAGGAGTCCAGTGCCCATCTCGGTTAACCCGACCCTTCCTCTGATGGTGAAGCTGCCTGGACATAGAAGAAAACCTATGAGCTGCAGCCCCATCCTGTAGATGAAAATTGAGGCGATTATAGATAGCAAGATCAACTGGATCCATACCCCCATCAAGCTCACACTTCTCAAGAATAGTTTCCTAAAGAGAATGTGATATTTTCCACCAAAGATGCAAAACACCAAGTCGAACATCTTAGAATATGCGACGATTCCTCTCCAACCAGATATGCCAAAGCATGAAAGATGGGCCAGCAATCCAAGCAGCATGGAGAAAAGAAGACTTGGAGGGAGCAATACCCAAGCGGGCCCATAACTCAGGCAAAGAGGAAGCATGCCGACAAGAGCAACCCCAAGCACTCCACCAAATGTGCCATATCTGAGTAGAATAGGAGCAATGGAAGAACAGATGGGAGATAGACTCCTCTCCATTACCACACAAAACACAATAAGAGGGGCCCTGAAATCCACGTTTACAAAGATTATCCCAGGTAAGACAACGATTGTGAGCCACTAGCCACATGAAAAAATTGCACTTGGACCAAGAAACTTTATTCCAATTTTTCTTCCACCAAGGGACCTCAGCATCCCCAAATAATTGTCTAGTTATCTCCTGATATCCAGCAGAGACATGATATTTACCAGACAAGGTACCGCCCCAAGCCAAAACATCTGGACCAAGCAAAGAAGAACACTCTCTAGAGGCCAGAATTTGAGAAAGCTCCTGACGATCCATGTCTGTACCTCCAGGAGGCCAATCAGAAGAATGCTTCCATCTGTAACCAACAACATGTCCCAATTGATAAGGAGTCTAATCTAACCAGAAGGATAGAGAAACAATAATTTTAACTATCTCATGGTTATTTTAACTTTGTGTGTACATGTCTCCTCCTCATCTTATTGGTATCCTGAAGTCTATCAAAAGAGTTTAGACCTCTGTTGGGTCCTTTGACACTTTCAAACCTTTCAAAATTTACCGATCACAACTTCCTTCTCACTTGATGATCTATCTCTTTAGTAATCTCTCATGATTTTAAGTTACTTGTAAGGTTTATAATCCACCCAATTTCAAAAATTCCTTTCAACAATCATTGATGCTATTTGCAAGTATAAAATTGATTTTGTTATCAGTACTTAGAATATTAGTTACATGGAACACCATTAGTTATTTTGTCTATGTGAATAGTATGGTAGATACACTTTGAAAGATGTGGTACTATGACAATGAATGTATTATTGTTTATGTTTACGAATGGTAGAGTACTATAGACTTAGATGATATTTTTTCCCTTTTCCTTGAAATGGAATAGAATGGAAATCTTGATAGGACACAGAATCTTGGATCTCATTATTCCTTCTCTCTCTATGGAAGTCAATAGCACTAAATTAAATTAAAATGAATATGTAATTAAAATGTCAATGTATTAAGTGGATACATCTAGTTTACCTTACTGGTTAAGATGGTGCTTAATTTCATTATCAATCTTCTTCATGTTTGATTACATTGATGTCATTGTAAACAAATGGTGAAATACCATCGTACTTAAAAGCATGAAGTGTATTTCAGCTAACATGTTAAAATCCTATGTGTAGGTAGGAAAATAGAATACATGTTTATTCATGCTTGATTTGATCTGTGTCAATAAGTATGTGCATAGTATTTTGGAGTGATTACACTATGATGTCAATAATCACCATGTGTTGATATGAAGTAAATCCCATGTCATGGTAGAAAGTGGTAAAGATGGGTTTTGCTTATATAATATGAAAAACCTTGAATGGATGGTAACTAGCTGATTATATTGTTAACAATGTGTTATTCCTCTTGGTTTTACTTGTTTAGTCTTCCACATTGTAATGTTGGGCATCTTTCATGTCAGAAAAGATTCTAGAAAAGCTTATCAGCTTCATGGTGGGGTGGTAAAATACTCCTATAATATTCTTGCCCTTGTGTTCTTGGACATGTTATGGAGCCTATGTCATCTTAGATGATAGGATTGGAACAAGATGGTTTTTGATTTATTTAGAACATTTCATATTATCTCTTTATATATCATTCTTTTAAAATTAATTATTGTTGACTAGTCAATATTATTGAAAATGATCTTGACTCTTGTAGACTTTCACAATTTATGAAGATTGTTGATGTGGCATTGGTTTTGCATGGGCAATCTTTACAAGTCCTCATAGTGTCTCCATTCCTTCATAATCATCCTTCCATGTGTTCCCTTGTTCCTCACCAACCAACATATCTTCTGAACACTTGTCAAAATCCTCCTCCATCTCCATCTCAATGTTGGTATCATCCAACACAAGCTTCTCTTTCTTAACTTTGGACCCCTAAGGAGATTTTCTCATAACCCCACTAGACATTTCAATATCCTACTTCCTGGTAATTTTAATAGTAGATTATAGAGTATGAGATTTACAATATTTAGAAAGAACCAAGAGAAGGCCATCATGCACAACAAAAGGCCTTCATGCACAACAAACTTACTTTATTTTTATTTTTATGTTCAATAAAACTATTATTCAAAGATTTTAAAATGTAAAAAAGAAAAACTTTAGATACCCTTTTTCCCATAGTGGAAATGTTGTAGATATGGACTCTTCAGTACTTGTCATACAAGGTAAAATAGGCCTTGGTGCACAAAAGGACATTCCCCAAAATTTGTTTGATTTGAATTGTAGTATAATAATCACCCACTTTTGTCAAGGCATCCCTCTACTTGTTATTTTTGGTGAATTTAATGAAAACATCATTTGTAATTTTTTTCTCCTTATAAAACTGCATTCTCTCACAAGGAATTCCAAAGATCTTCGAAAGGGAACTAGGAGTAAGTTGGAATGTAATATCATACATTTGGTTTTATTGTCTTTCAAACGCCTAAAAAATATAATGTAGCTTCTAAATTGAAGCCATGGAGATGCTCTAGATAAAGGTTGACACCACCCTTCTTGAGTTTCTCTCAAATAGTTGCTATGTCCTTCCATTTCTTATAGTAGCTCAATTCTTGATGTTTTGAGAAACCACCCATATCATTGTTATAGTTATGAAAAACTAGATCTCTATTGCCAATATCCAAATTGTAAATTTCCTTAAACATACTACTGAAAATGATTAAGTCCAAGATGAACCACAAAGCATGCAAGAAATAATTACTCAAGAAGTTGTACCAAACCCATTCTGAAAACTAAAGCCCTCATTTATCACACCCACAATTATTTGATATCTCAACAAGTTGTACCAATCCCATTCTAAAAACCATAGCCCTCATTTATCACTCCCACAATTATTTAGTATGTTTCCTATGACACACTGTGTCAAATCCACCTTAATTTTTTTTAAGTTCAAAATTGAATTTGAGATCCTTTCATCAATGCATAACATGCTTAGTAAGAACTGCCAAGTTGGCAATCTGATTCCCCACCTTATTGGGTTCACAATAGATACAATTGACAATGACATTACCAAAAGTATCAATGATATATTAGACCTCTTTCATGATTTTATCAACCATTCATGTGGGAGGTGATTTTCTATGGAGACATTTACAATATTATTAGAATCGCCCTCTATCCACAAGACTTTGCATTGAAGGTCTTTAGAGAGTTTTATAATTTGGAGTGTGTCATGAGCTTCAACAACATGGCGCAATGATCCTTCCATAATCATCTTGGTCGAGGTTTCCTATGGCAGCACTATCAAATTCGCGCGTCCATCAATCCATCTATGAGGGGAGAACCAAGTAACATCATCCCTATTCTACTTTTATAATATTATCAGTCCCTGCCTTTAAAGGCAGGAACTAATGTTTTCTTTTAGCTCTCCTCTATTTAATTTTTTTAGGGAAGCATGCACATATTCTAAAGTTTAAGTGCTAATTAATTTTTAAATTTATTTACAATAGTCTAATTTCTTATTTCTGATTGGTCCTAGACCATTCTCTTGGGCATAAATAGTATTTTTTGGAATGAAAAAAGCAGGAATAAAAGGCAGCAATAATGAAATAAATATTTTTCAGATGCATTTATTATTAGTGTCATGTGGTTCTCAAAATATACATAACTCTATCTAAACTGATGAAACAAATACTTAAAGTATGAAATTTAGTTGTCATTAAACAATGGCAATGGTGGCCTCCCCCTTTTGTCAGAAATCATTCCTACCTATGCCAGCAGAAAAAGTCATCTTTAATAAATTTCATAGCACAAGATTTTAACCTTTTTCCAATTGTAAATTAAAAATTCAAAAGATTTTTCATGTACTAATCACTTAGTTCAAAATTTAATTTATAGAATTTTAATCTATCTTGTTGAAAAATAAAGTATTTACATTTTTAAAAATATTTGAAATTTAAAGTCTATTTTTTATTTGATACATTATAAACTAAAAAATAATTTAATTTAATCAAATAATTTTAAATATTAATCATATTACTTTTCTTATTCTACCAAAATCAATATATACTTTTTGGTTTTCAATATTATTTTTAATGATAACTATTATCATTATAATATTATCCATTAATATTTTCCTTTACCATTTTCTATTTTCTTCTCTTGTAAAATTCTAAATAATCTTTTCAATATTTTATGATTTCTTATTTATAAAAGTTACTTTTATTTATTTATCAAATTTGAAATTTTATTTTCATTAGAGAAATTTCCATCTTCTACTTTCCAATGTTTAGAAAGCAGGGACTCCAACACAACCAAAGATCTTGTTGTATATATTCTATTTCATTCTAAATTTGATTTCTATATTTTCTCAATGGACTCTTGAATTATCACCTTTTTAACATTTTTAAAAATCACCGACTAGTAAAATAGTGACCATAATATAATTTTGATTTTTCAAAATTTAATATTTAAATGTATGTATATATGTATGTATTTATGTGTGTCAATGTACGTACGTACATACATACATATATATAGATGCACACACATGTATAGATGCATACACACATACATATGTCAAGTCTACATTCATAAATTTGATTGAGTGTGATATACAAATAATCTAAGGACTATAAATTATCTTAATGGATAAGAAAGTTTAAGATTGATCTATGATAATATTATAAACAATTCTTATGCAAGAATATGTCACTTCTAAATTAGACATTACACTTAACTCAAAATTCATTTATAAAATCAAACAAACCATAAAAAAAGCATCCACGGCATATCTAAAACCATCCAAAACTTTAACATGGATTGTTTCTCCTAAATACTTGAAATATTGTTGAATACTTTAAAATAAAATATCAATTTTCCTAACGTCACATTATTTGCCTACAATACTGAAAAAAAAACACGACTTCCTTTTACTGCTAAATGAAAAACAAATTATTAAGTTCCACCGTCAAAATATGTTTTTGTTGGAATAGGTCTGAAGGGAAAAAATCACTTTTTAATGTGGAGGAAATTCATGTCAGTTGCAGCGCCTGCAGCAGTCGGATGTTGTGGAGCCAATATTTGCGTGTCTTAGGAAGGTACAAGTTACAAAACAGTGAATCAGCTTGCAATACCCATGTCTACCACGAACAGATAAGGATAAAGCATCGTATTTTATATTTTATTTCAATTGTTTACGTATAATACCAGTTTCTGTTTGTTAGATAGCACGGGCATTTCCCTTCACTACGCATCTCCTTGACGGTTTGGTGAGGTTGTCTTTGATTGGAGATTTTCGGTCGAACAAGTGAAATCAATGGGACGTATTCAAGTCAAACTTAACAGAGGACCATGGACGCCTCAAGAAGATCTATACTTAACAAATTATATCCAGTCTCATGGTGAAGGTCACTGGAGATCCCTTTCCATGAAAGCAGGTTTCTTTTCCCTCTTTTCTAATAGCAATTATTCACCATGCATGTAGTTTAGGGTTAGGGTTATGCTTGCCTCTTATAGTTTGGTTTCAGTTTTAGGGTTAGGGATTTGTTAGAGTTTTGGGCATTTACGAGGTATTGTTTTCAGGTCTTCTTCGTTCTGGAATGAGTTGTAGATTGCGATGGATGAATTATCTTCGACCTGACGTCAAACGAGGACACATTTTGCCCGACGAAGAAGATTTAATTCTCAGACTTCATCGACTCTTGCGGAACAGGTCAAACTTTTCCCATTGAAAACATTCCTGCATTGGTTTGTGTGTTTCTTTTTGGGTCTTTTACAAATGATTGTCTATCATATCTGAACATGATTTCATTTCGTGCCACAAATGAGTTCAGATGGTCTTTGATCGCTGGACGTATACCAGGAAGGACTGATAATGATATAAAGAACTACTGGAATTGTCATCTGAGCAAAAAGCTTATTAGCCAAGGCATAGATCCTCGTACGCACAGGCCCCTCTCTGAATCTGAGGACATATGATGGATCCCTCAAGACTGCAATACGGATCAAAACGATGTCACGTACACCACATCAGGAATAAACGAGAATCAAGAGAGAAATGCCAAAGATTCAGATTGTGCCATTGCAGGTAATAAAACAGACAGGATTTTCTCTTCAATGGCTTCACCAGAAATCCTTTCTTCACAGAACGTACCCATCATATTGCCTTCTGCCAGTGTAGAGACTTCCTACATGAAAATGAGCAAGTCTAATGGATTTGATCATCCAAAACAAATAACAGACGGCAGCTGGTTTCCTTATTCTCTTCCTCCTACTCCAATGGGAACATCTTATGGAAATGGGAGCTCATACATGAACCCTTCGTTTCTGGAGTCACTTCTAGTCAATGAAAATTCTGAGGTGAGAGAGCCTAGTGTTGGATACAATTATGTTTCACAGCAGTCTGAATTGGCAAGCCCTGGCTATGAATTGTGGTCTGCACTCCACTCTCCCAATGCTAATTACCGTTCACCTCATTGAGGTAGGGATAACAAACCCTTGCATTTTATATATTATATTAATGCTTTTTGTACTATTCACAGTGTTGATGTAATAGATTAAAAATTGTCAAAGGACTTTTATGCGAAGCTGTAATTTGGGTAGCTTATGTGTTTATGCTCATTCATAACATTCACTAAGTACCAATTTTCTGCCCGGAGAAAACAAATGACTCATAATTTGTAGGAAATACAATTGTTTTTGACACAAGTGCTATCAGTAATAATTTGAAAAAAATTGTGCACTTTTCCTGCTTTGAGATTTATTCAATGATCTATATTATTTTGCAGTTGTACAGGAATGTTTCCTTAGTACAGTGTGAAGGACTTGAATTGGTCTTCGATTTGAAATTCTGCTGCCATTTCATAAAGCATTTTCATGTTTCTGGTACAGATTGCAATATAACTGGCCATTCAAGGTTATTCCCTTGTCTGAATTAGGTGTATTCTTGATGATGATACTACATGGGATTCTTCAAAATTGTTTGTGCCGAATTAAAACCAGAAAGAAAAAACTCTTTAAAGTATTATGTGGGATCAACCAATCTCCAAATAAAATGATTTTAAAGTTCTATGAGAAGAATCATTTTAACACTCTTAACAAACCAAAATGTGCTGAGGATAAAGTGATTTTTAAAATATTTTAATAATAAGATTATATATATACATGTTTATGAGTTATCTTACAGTAGTTTAGCTGACTGTTTTGAATAATTTTCTGAATGTGATAAAGAGATTCTTTTGTGACTATGTTTTAAGATATTTCATCTTATGACTATTGATAATGATTTTTAAATATATTCATAATTAAGATAACGAATATTAATCACATAAAAATTATTAAATAATATTGTATTATCGAAGATACATTATCTAATTATCTACAATAAAAATACAATTATTTTGAAAATATCACTTCTCTTTGTTCATTATACACAGTGTGCTCAAGGCATTGAGTTTGTTTATGAAAGCATTTGAATGGTTATTTGTTCAATCAATCTTTATACAATTAATGCATTGAGCAAAGTAAAAACAATGATTATAATTTTTGACATGGTGTTATTATCATTTAAATTATATCTTTATTTTTTAATCCAGTTTTTCTTGTTATCAATCATGTGGAAAATCTCCACTGTAGGCATATTGATGTAGCCCTAGAATATACTTGAAATATCTAAATGTGTTCTAATGTATTAATACTCACATTGTACACACTATTCTAGTAAGATACCTCATAGTCATCTGTAAGACTAATATTAAAACTTATATTAAAAGTATTGTCAATTAAAAATTACCATGAATATGCTTGAAAGTTTCTGAATTTATCCTAATGTATTAATACTCACATTGTACACACTATTATAATAAGATACCTTATAGTCATCTCTAAGACTAATGTTAAATCTTATATTAAAAAAATTGTCAATTAAACATTAATTTAATATTATATTTTTGAAATAAAAGCAACCAAAACAAGGGGGCTGGCCCATTACAAACTAGTTAGATGACTATAGGTGATAACCATCAAAACATAACTAATTTAATATTATGTTAAATTCAGTAAGAAAACAATTTTTTAATGTAGAATGTAGATATTCAATTTGTGAAACGAAGAAATAAAATAAAATAATATCTAAATATATGTATATATGTATGTATGTTTGCATGTATGTATGTATAAAATTGTTTTATGAACATAGGTAAGGAACCTAAGACCTAAAAAATAAAGAATTTCTAATTAAATTTAGTAATCAAAACCTCCCTATATCTATGAAAAATTATAATAGTATGATAGAAAAAAACTAATTCCATGTTCAAACATGTTGATTATAGAATACTATTTTGAATTAATGGTGATGATGGGAGAGATGAGTGGAAAGAGAAAACAACTATGATGCCAATGATGGGACCTTTTCCTACATCTCACAAGGTCTATATTGTTGATAGGGAGGTATTTTTGCTTATCATATTCATGTTTTACTGGTGAGGTTGGGGTTTCATTTTGGGTGCACTTGTTTCCTTCTAGGTTTTGGAGCCTTCTCTTTGGTTTCCAGATCCAAGGTTATGATTTATTTCTTTGTGCTAAGTTATGGTTTCTATAGAGTGTGTGGTGAGTGGCTACTCTCCTCTCCCTTCACTCCTATTTTTTGGATATTTTCTCCTAATTCAATTTGGTGGGTGTCTCTTCTTGTTCTCTTTGGCTTTTCTTCTATTGCAATCAGTGGTGTGTGGATTTTTCTCTATTCTACCTACCTTTTCTAAGATGGGATTTTCTCTTTATGCCTCAGTGGTGGTTGAGGTTATTTTTGCTCATTTTTCTATCTGTACTACTTGTTGAGGTGGAAGAATTTTTGAGGTGGAGGATCACCTTGTGGAGATGGTTTGCTGCTAGTGGAAAGGTGTTGCTGATAGTTCCGTGATGTCATTTTCCTCTTATGTTGGTGTTTTGGGAGGTTGGATTGAGTTTATGTCTTCATAGGTTGGAATATTTTGACTTTGTTTAGAGGCTCAATGTTGTTTATGGTGCTTTTCGTTCTCTTTTATTTCAGGCTTTTGGTTACAACCTTTCTCTAGATCCTCTACTAGTGATTCTTCCCTCTTTGGTTGTATGGGTTTGTGTGCTAGGGGAGGTCTAAATCTCTTGGCATTGGTAGTTTTTGTGTTTTTACATGTGAGCTTTGGTGTTCATTTTGTATTGGTTTCTCTATCTTCTCCTTGATACTTTGACCTTTCATATTTGGTGGATCAGTTTCTCCTTAGCTGGCGTGTTTCTAGCTTCTTTGTTCCTTCTTCTCCTCACCTTTTTGTGAGACACTCATAGGTCCTCTATTCTCCTATGCCTCACTTCTATGATAAGGATGGACACCATAGGCTTGCTTTATAGGTTCTTATTTAATGATTGGCTCCAACTTCTAGTGGACAATCTAGAGGGAAAGAGGAAGAACATGGGGAATCAGAACCCCCTTTTGTTTATGTTTCAATTTTTGTTCAATTATTATTACAACACTCAACCCATGATAGTTTTGTTAATGATGCCTTAATGGACTTTGGGTATTATGAAGTATGTATATTTTAAGTTGTATATTATTTGTAGTTTTCTTTGTCATAGTTGGGACACATTAATATGGGGTTTTTATAAATTGAAAAGGGGGGGTTGGTTAATTATCAACTTGCCTATTAATTAGTTGTTTTTAGTATCCTGCACTTTGAGTTAGTCCCCTATTTGGCTACTTTCAATTTCAAAAATATTAAACATGTTGAAAGTGTGGAAACAGATTGAGAATGAAGAAGTGATCATATATCTTGAAACACTTCATGGGTATCTCAATGTATGGGGTATCTTTTCCCCTTAACACTTGCTTTACCTATAAAATCATTGGTTTTTCCTATGAGGGTTTATACTTCAAGGAAAGAAAAGTCACTAAGAAGACACTGGAGAAAATTCATAAGGATGACATTAAAATGGAGATGTGTGTCAAGTTGGGTAACTTGGTAATTGCATGAATAGTTGTCACATTTTGGGATTGGGAGGCCTCAGTCAAGCAATGCTCAATCGAGTAACACTTGGCTAGGTATAGCCCACCTTAGTGTCATTCTGTTCCTACGTGCCTAGGGGTACTTGGTCGAGTGGTACTCATCCAAGTACCAGTCGATTGAGTACCCTGAGTCATATATGTTAGAAATATTAATCTTTTCTCTCCTCTAATCCACATGTGAGAATATGTCATTTACTTGTCCTCTTGTCCACATGTGAAGATAACTCATTTTTTATAATTCTTTTCTATGAGGAAATTAGTTCATCCTCTTAAGAGGATTTTGACACTTTCCACACACTTATTATGAATGGTGGCATTAATACAAGTGAGAATTAAAAATGAAACTCCCTTCTCATCTCTATAAAAGAGATGATTTTCTCTCATTCTTCTACACATTGCATTAATATTATTGTAATTAACCAATGGCTCCAACTCTTTCTCCCTCTTCATTTATAATATTACACAAGGGGTTTTCTTTGCTTTCCTCTTTCAAAATCTATCTCCCATTGTGCATTATTTGGTCTACGCTCATTTTTGGAATGTGTAATTTCCCTTCAAATGAAATTTAAAAGTGCAATACACGATTCTAGAAATTGCTGGATAGGGTTAGGTAAAGTTCTGGAATAGATAAATCTAGAAAAGTTTATTTCTCCTATGTTGGCTAATTTAGATGTTTCTGGAAACAATCAAAGACCTCTATAAAAGAGGCACAATGTAATGTATTTTGGTATCAAGAATCAGGCAATGAAACGAGTATATAATTTTTGTAAGTGCCTATATTGTGTATTATGTGTTTAATTATCATTGTGGATCCAATCCATCCACACCCAACAGATTGGTATCAGAGCTAGGTTGGATAGAAGGTTGGACAGAATTTTAGATTGTGACAAAAGAGCAAGTGGTGTGTTAGTTTTGCTAAATGGTAGAGGATTGTTTGTGTTATGAGAATGATAGTTGTTTTGAAGAAGACCACATAGGTAGTGTTGAGCAGGAAAGAGGGAAAGTCAGCAAAAAAGGTATGGTCTGAATTCTTGTAGTTGTTTAATAGCATTTGAGAAATTATACTTTTATCTTTAAAAGAAAGGAAGATCATAGTCAGAGAATGGTGTTAACTAAGAAGTGAGAAGTTTAGCTATCTAAAGGTTTGTTTCAAGCTGTTTGAAGATTTAATTCTGAAAGTAAAAAAGTATTCAGAATTTTCCAAATAAACAGAGTAAAGTGGGTTTAATTGTTGAGTTCAATGGGAAAATCTGGTAGAGTTCAAAAAGAGAAGACAAACAAGTTAGAAGAAGAACTAGTGATGGTGAAGAAAGAAAATGCAAAATTATTGTGTGAAAAAGATATTTTGCAAAAGGAATTGGAAAAAGTAAGAAATGAAATGGGAGAAGAAAAATCTAAATTGTTAAATGAAATTAGTGTCCATATAGAGGCAATTGAAGAGCTAGAGGATAGGCTAAAATTTGTTGAAGAAGTACATAATTGGCAGGTGAACGAAACACATAAGATTAGAGAGAAAAATAAAGAATTCGAAGAAAATTTAAATTTGTTTGATGATGTTCAGAAAATGAACAAAGATTTAGAAGAAAATGTGAAGAAATTGGAAGAGGAAAAGAGTATGCTAAAGAAGGATCTATCTACTTTGAAACAAGAGAAAGAATGTTTGAATGTGAAACCATTTTTTTGTGATGTATCATGTGACACAAATGATTTGAGTGATTATGGGATCGAGAAATATGATTTTTTTGAGCTTGAAAGTGTTTGTGATGAAAAGTGTAAGAATGTAAATGGCAAGAATTTTGCTGATTTTCTTTGTTATGATAATAATAGTATTGGTTTGAAGATTATGAAAAGAATGGGTTTCAAAGGTAAAGGTCTAGGAATGCATGAGAAAGGAATAAGGAATCTTATTGAGCCTACAATTTGACCAAAATATGAAAGCCTTGGATATGATGCAGGCAGTGGAAAGATAAATAAAGGTTCAAGAGAAACAATTGAAGTCATAAAGATTGTGCAATGTTCACATTTTAATAGGAAAGGGCATACAAAGGATAGATGTTGAGACTTAAATCCATGTAATATTTGTTGCTTGAAAAATCAGTGTGACAAGACATGTTAGAATAGGGATTGCAAAAATGATTCTATGACAGGTTGTATAAAAATGGATTGTGGATGGAGCTATGGATCAAATTGGCCAAAAATTGCAAGAATTATCAAAGGTTTATTCAAGTACAAATGTTCAAGTGTAAGGAAGACTTCAGTACCAGTGGGAAATAGATCCAAGCAAGGCATCAAAGAGGCAAAAGGTTATTGGCATTTGTGACAAATGAGGCAACATTATCAGTGGATCCTATGAAAAGAGGAGTTTTTTGGCAGTGAGTTGTTTGTAGAAATTAAAGGCTATAGCCTTGGAAGACACTATTAATGAAGACATTAATAGATATGAAGATTATCAAAAATAGCATCAGGCAAAAGAAAAGATTTGGAATGTAATGTATTTTGGTATCAAGAATCAGGCAATGAAATGAGTATATAATTTTTGTAAGTGCCTATACTGTGTATTGTGTGTTTTATTATCATTGTGGATCCAATCCATCCACACCCAACACTCATGGCTGAAATAAACTTATCTTATAGTAACACATCTCACTTTGGCTACTTAAATTCTTTCATTTATGTTTTTTCATTTAAACATTTCTTACATGATATCAAAGCTAAAATTCTTATTTTGAGTCTTGTGTGAAAGATTGCCAACTCACCCATTTGTAGACTTCTTTTGAGAAAAGAATTTTTTTTTTTTTAAGCATGCTCATTGCAGCCTCCATTATAGACCTTGAAATTTATTTGAGTGCACCCTTTTCTCCCCCAAAAGAAACATTTTAATTTACAAGTCTTTTTCAATATTTTATTTTAAAGCCCCCATAGATCAATGTCATCCCAAAGATTCAAACTTTCTCATCTCTGTCATCGACCATCATCTTCATTTAGACTTCACTCTCCAACTTATTGCTCACGATTCTTCGTTACTTTTCATCAAGTTATAAACGTTCTGCACAGTGGAAGAGTGTGTGTTATCCTGATTATTTTTTCATACCCTGTAGAAAATTAAGTCCATTGTTTTTTTTTTCACCCTCGCGTTCCTTTTGAAGATTCTTTGGTAAACCTTAAAAAAGTCACCGCTCACCAAACCATTTCATTCATTTTTAATCATAGATGATTTTCTCTATGTGCTATTATTTTCTCATGAGACTCGTCCAATTTGGCACTGGTTTGGATGCTTTGCAGTTTCTCTTTTGGAAAATAAATAACAGGTAGTAGGTTGGAGGCTTGATTCCCTTTAGATTTCTACCACACCAGTACTTTCATTCTCTTATCCCCCTCTCATATTATTTTTTGCGGCATTTCGTCGCCAGCGTTTTACTAGTCAGTTACGTCTGGAGGATTCCCAATTATTATATCTATCTTTTTTGCAACGTTTCACTATTTCATTTTTTTTTTAACTTTTAATTTAATCACAAGTCCATAGTCTCTCCACGACTCTCTAACTTATATCATTAATCTTATTCTCTTTTATTTCTTAGCTTCTTAGTGTTTTTGACTATCAAATAGTATTGACCGTCTGGTTCATTTCATTTTCAATGGTGATAGGGGTGGATGGATTGGATCTACAATGATAATTTAACATAGAATACACACTACATACACTTATAAAAATTATAAAATCATTTCATTGTCTGATAATCAAAAACCATTACATTGTGCCTCTTTTATAGAGGTCTTTGATTGTTTTGAAACATCTAAATTAGCCAACATAAGACAAATAGACTTTTTCTAGAACTATCTAAACATAAATAACTTCTAGAACTTCACAAACTTAAATATTTATTTTACCTAACCCTATTCAGTAATCTAGTTGGAGTTTCTAGATTCCTCTAGTATGCGGAAAAATTACGCATTCCAACACTCCCCCCTAATTTAAATCTCAAATGTTGTTGCATACAAATTCCATTGTACCATGATTATTATTTATTTTTGCCTATTTCTCGTGTCCACATTCAAGCCTTAACTTTGAAACCTTTTGCCTCTTTAATGACTTTCTCTAATATGTTTTCCAATGCTACTGCATTCTTTCTCACACTTGAACATTTGTACTTGAATAAACCTCTGATCATTCCTTCAATTTTCTACCAATTTGATCCATAGCTCCATCCACAATCGATTTTGATGCAACCTACCATAAAATCTTTATTGCACTTTCTATATTCCATTTTGATGCAACCTGCCATAAAATCTTTATTGCACTCTCTATATCCAACATGTCTTATGACAATAATTTTTCAAACCACTCGTATTATAGTTATTTAAATCCCAACTATTCACTTATATTTTGTAGCAACATTGGAAGAACATTTAAATATTAAACATGGCAAAAGTTGGCAAAACGTAAATGTGGCATATGTCTTTTTTGAAAGTTATGTTATTTATGGCAATTGATTCCTATTCTGTCATTGCATGCAAAACTAGTATGCACTTGGTGCAAAACTTACCAAGTGTCAAACATTTGTGGAAGATTTCAATGGATTATACATTGTAGTTTTTTTGTGGGTATTTTAGACATCCACAAACCAGGTTCAATTTTTTTTTTAGTATTTTGGTTATAGGCATCCGACACAGCTTTTTGTATGTTTTTTGCAAAGTGCTGCTAGAAGGAATGAAGTATATGTTTGTGGGAAGCACAAGATGTTACTATGAGTATTTCTTTGTTATGGGTGACTATGTTTGTTGTCATGGAAATAATGGTGACGGTTTGTTAAAAACAAAATTTAGTATTTTTGTTCTAAAGTTGTTATGAAATGTTTACTCATTAAATATTTTTTGAATGTCTCTGTGCAAGTTTTTTGCATTGAAGAAAGTAAGCGGCTATGGAAAATAAGTATAATGGTTTTCTTTGTTATGCTAAAATAGTTAAAATTTAAAAGGTATGCACAAATCAGAGAGGTATGATGATTGGCTCTTCATGTTGCATTAAATAGAAGCTCAAATATTTTCTTTGATGTAGTACTAGTTTCTTAATTTGAGTAAAAAGATATTTTTCAAGTCTTGAAATGAATAAAGGGTTTTCATATGTAAACCCTAATTGGCTTGGTTCAATTTTCTTAATGGCAATAACAGGTCTAGTTTAGTTTTTCTTGGAATATGTGTTATAAAATGTGGCTTCATTCAGATTTCTTGCAGCATATCTATTGTGAAATTTTTGAACCAGTTTAAAGAGTTTGATGGATCATTTCTATTGGTTTAAAAAAGGAAAAAAACTACATTTTAGTTTGACAGTTCGAGTTTGAAAAGAAATCTCAGTGATGTAAATAAAAAAAAGAGAGGCCATTCTTGCATAACTACCCTAACTGGTTTAGTTTGTTTTAAAACTATTTTTTAATTTTCTCCTATATGAATCACATATTTATTTTAAAATAATGTTGTAAAACTTGAAAGATGTATGTATGATTCAGTGTGGTAAAAAGTAGAGACACAAAAAATATATATATTGAAATTGTGTAAAGGTGATTTGAAAGGTTGATTATAAACTTATCTACATGTATAGGTGTATGGTGTATTACATACAATTATATGTGTATGTAAGATTGTAATATAAGTAACAAAGAGGCAAATAGGGTTGAATCCATGAGCAGTTGTTGCTGCTGATTGTAAAGAGTTGAAGTTCAATAAATTTATAGGTTCATGGAGTGGTTTTTCTCCCTATGACAAAACTATAAAGATTTTTGAGGGTCTCCCACTCGACACAAAAATTTGTGCCTCGATCTTCTGTGAGTTAATATTTTCTTATTCTTGCATGGTGAATGATTATTATTATTATGAGAAAAATTTGTATGCATTAAGTTTATGGCTTGTTAAAGTTGAAATTTGTAACTTGTTTAAACAAAAGCAATAAGTTCTGATTCACCTCCCCCAGAACTTCAATACTTCCAACAAGTGGTATCAGAGCATAGGATTATTTTTAGGAATTGTTCCATGGATTTTTATTGGAAGTAAAATGGCATAGGCTAAAGGAGCTTCCCTTAACCAAGCTCCATTATTTGGAGGTAATGACTATGTCTTTTGGAAAGTTATGATGGAGACATTTATACATTCTTTAGATGTTAGAATGTGGGATGTCGTTATGAAAAAATATAGTATTTCACCAATAGTACCTACTAATGCTAATGATAATGCTAATGATAAACTAACATATGAACTAGATAAAAAGGCAAGATATGCTCTTCTGTATGGTCTCACCAAAGATGTGTTTGCAAAAGTAGTCTATTGTAAATCAGCAAATGATATTTGAATGAAATTGGAAACTATATATCAAGGAGATGAAAAAGTTAAACAGTCAAAACTATTAGCTCTCAAAATGCAGTTTGATAACTTAAAGATGAATGAAGATCAAAATATTTCAGCATACTTCTTGAAAATTGATGAAATAGTCAATGCTAGAAAAGGTCTAAGAGAAGAAATTCAAGAACATGATATAGTTTCAAAAGTTATATAGTCAATTCTACCTAAATTTGAAATTAAAATTTCTACTTTAGAAGAAAAGAAAAGTTTTTCTAAAATGAATTTGCACCAATTACAAGGAACCCTAACTACTTGTGAAATGGGAATTAGCAATCAAGCTAGTTCTACATCAAAAGAGACAGCCTTTAAGGCTGATAAAAAAAGAAGAAAGTGATTCAGATTTAACAAATGCTCTAGAAGAATTATTAGTCAGGAAAATGGGAAATAAATATAAAGGAAAACCAAAATGATTTAGTTGTGGTCAATTAGGACATTTTGTAGAAAAATGTCCAAATGTAGAACAAGAAGACAATGATGAGAAAATTAAAAAGTTTTCAAAAAGGAAACCTTGGAATCAAAACAAAAGATTCAAGGATTTCAAAACGAAAAGTCTTTTATCAAAAGAGGACTCAAATGAAGAGTCAAGTGATCCTAATGAAGAAGGAGAAAGGTTGTTTATGGCTAAAATAGTCAATATTCCTAAATCTAAATCTAGTGAATCTAAATCTTCATCTGATTTAGATGAAGAAATTGATCTTGAAGAAGAACTTCTCAAATCTTTGCAAGAGCTTAAGAGGTTAAAAAAGTTGATTTCAAGTCATGAAAATAACAATAAAAGACTGCAAGAAGAATTAGAAGAAGCAAATTAGATTATAGAAAATCAAAAAAAATTACTTGATGAAAAAGATAAAAAAATTGAATGCATCACAAAGCTTATCTGATGAGCTTTCTAAATATAAAACTAAATTCTTCTATAAGGTTTACTGTTTTAATTGTAACGTCTTTGAAAATAAGGCATCTTATTGTAAAAACAATACTAGTCAAGGTAAGAGAAGAATTATCAGATGTTTCAAATGTTTTCTTTATGGTCACTTTGTAAACTAGTGCAAATTAAATTTAAAGCCTAAACAGATATGGAAACAAATTATGACATCTTAAAAGTCTTTAATTGTAGAAATAACCTTATTTCCTCAAAAACTTGCAACATGGGTTTTAGATAGTGGCTGCTCACATCATATAACTAGATGTAAAAGTAAGTTAAAAACCTTAGAAGATTTTGATGGAGGATTTGTTCAGTTTGGTGATAACTCAGGAGCTTATATAATAGGATGAGGCTCAATAATTTTAAACAAAGATACACGTATTCATGATGTATACTTTGTAGAAGGTTTGAAAAATAATCTTTTAAGTGTTAGTCAAATCTATGAAAGTGGATATTCTATCTCCTTTAATGCTAAAGGATGTTTAATAAAAAATGGAAGGGATAAGGTCATTGCTAGTGGTTTAAGGACATGAGGAAATCTTTATAATCTAATTGATACTATAGTTCAGGAATCATCACTAATTAACACTTGTCTTGTGAGTCAGGTAGAATAAAATTGGATATGGCATAAAAGATTGGGACATCTCAGCTTTGATAATCTTGCTAGGATTAGTAAGAATAAAAAGGTCAGAGGGCTACCTCAAATCAACAAACTTGCAAACATATGTGAAGAATGTGTTAAAGGAAAAAAAAAAAAGAGTATCTTTGAAAACAAAAGAATACCTATCTTACAAACCACTTGAACTTGTGCATACTAATTTGTGTGGACCTACTAAAACTACATCATTAAATGGTGAAAAAAATTATGATATTTGTTGATGACTATTCAAGAATGGTTTGGGTGACTTTTTAAAAAAACAAGTTAGAAGCCTTTCATCATTTCAAAATTTTTAGAAAAATGGTTGAAAGGGAAACTGATATAAAGTTGAAATGTTTAAGGTCAGATAGAGGTGGAGAATTTACCTCTCAAGAATTTATTGAGTACTGTGAAAAATATGGTATTAAAAGACAATATTCAATTTCTCAAACACAACAACAAAATGGTGTTGTGGAAAGAAAGAATAGAATAGTTAAAGAAATGGTTAGAACTATGTTGAATGAAGCTAAA
This sequence comes from Cupressus sempervirens, assembly GCA_028749045.1. Lineage (NCBI taxonomy): Eukaryota > Viridiplantae > Streptophyta > Pinopsida > Cupressales > Cupressaceae > Cupressus > Cupressus sempervirens. The sequence goes on from CM053789.1 coordinate 547,343,377, forward strand.
TTACCTGATAAATTTTGGAAAGAAGTTGTTCATATAGTTGTTTACATTTTAAATATAGCTCAAATAAGAGTAAGAACAACTTACATTTCATATGAGTTATGGAATGGTAAAATAGGTAACGTAATTTTTTTAAAAAAATTTGGCTATAAATGCTTCATTAAAACGAATGATGATTCTTTAGAAAATTTTAATTCAAGATCTGATGAAGGAATTTTTCTTAGATATTCCACACATAGCAAAGCTTTCAAATCCTATAACAAGAGGTTGAATAAGATAGTTGAAGCTATTAATGTTGTGTTTGATGAAAACTCTTTAACCTGTAATAATAAAGAGGATTATGAAGAAATATCATTTCAAAAACCAAAAACTTTGCATGATGATGAAAACTTAAAAAATGTTGAGTTTGAAGTTGTTGATGAGACTGAACAAGAAAATTATTCAAATTCCAAAATAAAAAATATTGGTTTAAGATTGACAAAAACCCCATCTAGAATCATATCCAAAATACATCCTGAATCTCAAGTCATTGGAGATGTTGAAAAGTGGATTTTGACTAGAAGAAAGGCCAAAATAGATGAACAAGAAAATATTGTTAAACATTTCTATTTGACATTAGATTTTGAACCCAAAATACTAATTGAAACTTTATCAAATCCCTGCTGGAAAAATGTTATGCAAGATGAAATAAATTAGTTTGAGAAGAATAAAACTTGGGAACTTTTTCCTAGACCTAATGATGAGAATGTCATTGGTGGAAAATGGGTGTTTTGCAATAAACTGAATGAAGATGGTAAACTAATAAGAAACAAAGCTAGATTTATATGCAAAGGATATGCTCACCAAGAAGGAATTGATTTTGGTGAAACATTCACACCCGTTGCAAGGATGGAATTAATTAGAATCTTCCTTGAATATGTTAGCTATAAAAAGTTTACTATTTACCAAATGGATGTTAAAACAACATTTTTGAATGGGTATCTTGAAGAGAAAGTTTATATGGAATGATCATAAGGTTTTGAATCTTCTAATAAACCTAATCATGTGTTTAGACTCAAAAAGGAATTATATAGTATAAAATAGACTCCTAAAGCTTGGTATTCTAGGTTGGATAAACATTTGACTGCAAATGGATTCACTCGTGGTAGTGCAGATAGAACTTTATATATTAAAGTCATAAATGATGATATTTTAGCAATTGAAATTTATGTGGCTAACATTAGTTTTGGATCCACTAATGATGAGTTGGCAAAATTTTTTTCTAATATTATAGAAACTGAATTTGAAATGTCACTCTTGGGTGAACTCACATTCTTGCTTGGTTTGCAAGTATCACAACTTTAACATGGTCTTTCTCTTTCTCAAACAAAATATGCTAAAGAAATGTTAAGAAAGTTCAATATGACTGATTGTAAACCAGTTAGTACTCCTATGGAAATAGGTTGCAAATTAATCAAAGATGATGATTCACCTTTAGTCAATCAAACTTTATACAAGTCTATGATTGGCAGTCTATTATATCTCACAACATCTAGACCTGATATAATGTAGGTAGTTTGTATGATTGCTCGATTTTAATCTAATCCAAAACTGTCACATCTTAATGCAGTAAATAGAATTCTAAAGTACATTTAAGGTACTCTTGATTTTGGCCTGTGATATCCTCATAATGATTATTTTACACTTTTTGGTTATACTGATGCAGATTGGGGTGGTTTTGATGATAAGAAAAGCATTAGTGGTGCTGCATTTTTTTTTGGTGATCATTTGGTTGCTTGGCATAGCAAGAAGCAAGATTGTGTTACCTTATCTACTTATGAATCTAAATATGTCACAGCTAATGCTTGTTGTACTCATTTAATTTGGATAAATTATTAGCTATCTGATTTAGGTATTGAAGTTTCCAAACCTATTCCTATCATGTGTGATAATATGAGTGCTATCTAATTGAGTAAAAATCTAGTAATGCACTCTCGTACTAAGCATGTGGCTATCATGCTACATTTTCTACGTGATAATTTTCTTAACAATGAATTTAAACTGGTTTATGTTCCAACTTAAGGAAAGGTAGCAGATGTTTTCACTAAAGCTCTTCCTAGGGAGTCTTTTAAAAGGTTAAGAACTCGATTGGGAGCTTTCTCTCAATCATTGCTGACATAAACATTTTCTTTTTATAAATAATATTTTTTGTTAGCTTTCTGCTCCTATTCATAGACATCTTTAATAGACAATAAAAGAAGAACTAATATTTTCTTTGATGCAAGAATTTTGGGGGAGATCAGTGTTCCCCTGATATATTGGCATACATATCTGGTTCTTCTGACACATATTGGCATATTTGGTTTTGGTTCTTCTAACATATTGGCATACAGTTTTATAGTATTATTAGTCAGATATAGTGAAATGTATCATATTCAAGCTTTTTTAGAATTATATCAGTGAGAAATGTTTAGTCAGAAATGTATCATATTTAGGCTTTTAGATTTTTGATATTCACGTTTTCAGTTTTTTGTTAAGTCTAAATTCTTTTCCTTAAAGAAAATGGGGGAGATTGTTGACATATGTTTTGCAGCAATGTTGGAAGAATGTTTAAATATTAAACATGGCAAAAGTTGGCAAAACGTAAATGTGGCATATGTCTTTTTTGAAAGTTATGGTATTTATGGCAACTGATAGTTGTTCTGTCATTGCATGCAAACCAATATGTACTTGGTAAAAAAATTACCAAGTGTCAAACGTTTGTGGTGGATTTCAATGGATTATACATTGCATTTTATTTTGTGGGTATTTTTGACATCCACAAACCAAGTTCAAATATTTTTTTTTAGTATTTTGGTTATGGGAAATTGACACAGTTTTTTGTATGTTTTTTGCAAAGCACTACTCGAAGGAATGAAGTATATGTTTGTGGGAGGCACATGATGTTACTATGAGTATTTCTTTATTATGGGTGGCTATATTTGTTGTCATGGAAATAATGGTGACAATTCTTTAAAAAAAAATCTATGTTTTTGTTTTAAAGCTATTATGAAATGTTTACTCAGTCAATATTTTTTGAATGTCTCTGTGCAAGCATTTTGCATTGAAGAAAGTAAGCAGCTATGGCAACGAAATATAATGGTTTTCTTTGTAATGCTAAAATGGTTGCATTTTAAAAGGTATGCACAAATCAGAGAGGTATGATGATTGACTCTTCATGTTGCATTACATAGAAGCACGAATATTTTCTTTGATATAGCACTGGTTTCTTGTTTTGAGTAAAAAATAATAACTTTAAGTCTCAAAGTGAATAGAAAGTTTTTATATGTAAACCCTAACTAGCTTGGTTCAGTTTTCTTAATGGTAATAACAAGCCTAGTTTAGTTTTTCTTGGAATATATGTTATAAAATGTGGCTTCATTTAGATTTCTTGAAGCATATATATTGTGAAATGTTTGAACCATTTTAAAGGGTTTGATGGATCATTTCTATTGGTTTAAAAAAGGAAAAAAACCATATTTCAATTTGACAATTTGAGTTTGAAAAGAGATCTCAGTGATGTAAATGAAAAAAGAGAGGCCATTCTTGCATAACTACCCTAACTGGTTTAGTTTGTTTTAAAACTATTTTTAAATTTTCTCCTATATGAATCACATATTTATTTAAAAATAATGTTGTAAAACTTGAAAGATGTATGTGTGATTCAGTGTGGTAAAAAGTAGAGACACAAAAAAAAAATATACTGAAATTGTGTAAAGGTGATTTGAAAGGTTGATTATAAACTTATCTACATGTATAGGTGTATGGTGTATTACATACAATTATATGTGTATGTAAGATTGTAATACAAGTAACAAAGAGACAAATAGGGTTGAATCCATGAGTAGTTGTTGTTGTTGATTGCAAAGAGTTGAAGCTCAATAAAATTACATGTTCATGGAGTGGTTTTTTTCCCTATGACGAAACCTTAAGGATTTTTGAGGGTTTCCCACTTAGAACTAAAATTCATTTCTCTATCTTCTGCGAGTTATTATTTTCTTATTCTTGCATGGTGAATGATTATTATTATGAGCAAAATTTGAATGCATTCAATTTATGGATTGTTAAATTTGAAATTTCTAACTTGTTTAAAAAAAAGCAATAAGTTCTAATTCATCCCCCCACTCAGAACTTCAATATTTTAAACACCAACATCTATTCTTTGTATGCCCTTTCCTATTACAGTGTGAGCATATCGTGGCCCACAGTTAGAACCATGATTATAGTGTTCTACTCCTAAGAGAGATAGATAGATGATATAAAATAATTTCATTTAAATACATGCTATTATTAGTTCTATTGATATAATGATAAATGAATATAATATATTCATTAATTATCATATAAGGTTATATATTACCATAATATAACGCAACCTATATATCAACATATTGGTATAATAATATTATTATATAATACTAAATATACTATAAAATAGTAATACATCAAATATTATGATTAGATGATAAAGATTAAATAATATTTATTAATCAAATAAAGAATAAAAATTATCTTAATTATAATAATAATAATATATATTAATCATATAAATAATAATTATAATAAGAGACACATCCCTTCATATTTGATAAATATATAAGGATATCATTTTTTTAGGGAATGGCATCATTCATTACTCAAAATTTATCTTATCAAATATGGATGGAGAATAGGGACATTACAATTGGTATCAGAGCCAAAAATTCTACCATCTATGGAATGCTAAAAGAACAAAGAACTGAACTTATTTTATATACTTTTCACTAAGCATTATTGGATGATAAGGTCTATGATGAACACAAGAAAGGAACATAAACAAAAATGTATTAACCAATATATTCAATAATATAATAACTCAAAAATCATTCAAACTATTTATATATACTGGCACAAACTATTGAATCATCGATTTGCCAGAGACAAGCCACAATTAGTAAACTCTTCTTAGCTATATCAAAAATTTTGCAAATATAGCAATAATCCAAAAAAATGACAAATTAGCAGTATATGGTATGTTGGGAAGTTTGAAACTTATAGGAAGGATTCAATACCTTTTCACCATTGGAGATAAGTTTGAAAGGATCAATGGTCTCATAATATACTAGATTGAATATACTGAGTTGGCATATTCTTGATGATTCATGCATAATCACCATAGGTTGGCCATGATGTGTAAGCATACCCTTGACATTGTGGACCTCCAAATACAAATGGAAATCATCACCACTAAGAAAATATCACAACCAAATTCTTCTCGCCAAATAATTGACATCACATTTACATGTCGATGAAAAAATGAAACAATTTTATAATTATAATTAATGATTAGAATTGGTTATCGTTAATTTTGAAGATGGTGGATTGGATCAGTTACCATTTAATTTTGGAGAGGTCATCTCGGGTGGGCATGCAAATATAGTTGCGCTAACAAAGAATGGAGAGGACGGTTATTGGAACGGGATGGTTCTATCCTCCTTTTTACATGTCTTTCTCTACGCCCTTTGGTTTGATTATTCTCTACTCTTTCCCTTCGCTCTCTATAGACTCTTTATATATTATCACTCTCAGATCTCTCATTTCTCATATTTTTTACTTTGTCCTTCTTCAATCGCTTGACAATGACGAACACCTTGAGGAAGTTGTGCCACCATTTGCATCTACATCTGCATCATTTACTTTAAACCCAAGCAAGAAGAAGCACAAATCAGCTAGTGAGGCTATGAAATCCATTGCCTTGACTATAAAGGAATAGATTTTACTTTGCTGGTGATGTCTATGAGGATATTGTTTCTGATAGTTGTGGTGCTGTTGTTGCTCTATGTAAGGCATGGTGAGCCTCTGAGGATGATACTTTTTTGCAGCTAGTCTCGAAGTGGTTGTTTACCTCTGATGGGAATACCACACGGATACAAGAAAGGATGGGAGGTCGATGGGAGCACATCAAGGCAAATAAGCTAGTATCAATCCATAGGTTCCCTTCTCATTAACAAAAATCATTAAGTACTCGTTTGACCTTTTAATTTGTAGGTGTAAATATGCAAGTGCTAAGGTTGATTGTTGATTTGTTACTATTCTTGTATGTGAACTATTTTTCCATAGCTATTGTATGTGAAATGCTTACTATGGTTGATGTTGTCAAATAATATACAAGAGGGGATTAGATTATGATCTTTGATAGGAGTGCCTTTGTTAGAAATGACAATTTCTTTGAAGATATGTCAATTAATTTTCTAAATCTTTATTAGATTGGTTAGGAAGGATGCCCTTGTCTTTAAGGGGTCTTGGCACTATTTTGTATCGAGGTCCTTTTTCATTTCTTGCATTGATTGTCTATGTTGATTTATGTCATCCACGACCAATATGGGAGTAGCATGTCAAATGTCTTGAAACCGTCAGATAGATGAGATACCATGTAGCCATATGGGATTATTTATAACAAGATTAATTTGACCTTTTATTATAGTTCTCAACAGTGTGGAATGGTTATGCATTAGATAGTAAATTTGTACTTAGATCACCACAATACAATATTTGAAATAGAGTACCAGAGTCCTTTGTATAGGTTCATAGGGAATGATAGACAAGAAAGTGATACATAATTGAACAACCTATTTTGAACTATTCTGATCATGTTAAGTTGTTAAAGTTAGGACAAATACATGAGAATGTTCACAGTTAGTCAAATTACCTACATCGTGAGGAATTAGGGTTGAGTATGGACACCCATACGCACCTTAATTTGTTGTTTGATTTTTTCATAGAAATATTGTCACTATATTTATAATAGAACCACTGTTAGATGGTTGTTTGTGCTTAGTTATAAAGGAAATGCTATAAGAGGATATTGTAATACATTTCATGGTTGCTATGTTAAGTTGTTTTGATATAAATTTTGAATGGAAAGTTAATAGATAATTTGGTTAGTAATGCAAATCCTTTCAATAATTAAGCATTACCAACTTGATAAAACTAATTAGGACATTGCAAGAAGAGTTCTATTTAACATTTTTATATTGTATTCAAGAGTTATGGAATAAATCAAAACTATGTACAAGCAAACTCTAATTATGGATTACTATTCTATTGAGTCAATTAGTTATGAGAATTCCATTGTTCTTTGTTTATGAGAGAGATGTTTGTATGATTGACAATAGGAAGTGATGTCCTTAAAAATTACTCGAAGTTGAAGTATCTCTTCGTCTTAAACATTGAATACCTGTAATTGCATCATGTACATTAGATGATGTATGATGTGTAGGTTTAAGTCATTAGATAAATGTCATGGTCTCACATTTATTTATAAGGTAACTACTAGAGCTATGAGATTTCCACAAAATTAACTACTATTAACGTTTGAGTATGGTGTTAAATTCCATGATGGTTGATAAAAATGTAAAGTGTTTATATGATGGTCTAAATGGCATGTTGAGGATGTCACATTATAAATTGATTAAGGTGCTTATCCTACATGTTTCACATGCATTTATGATGGTTATGATGTGAATTGGAATTTAGGATAAATTCACTATTAAGGTAGATAGATACTAGCCTAAGATGTGATTTTGTGGTAGTCTTTACATATAATAGCTAGAATAAAACTCTTGTTACTACACAATTCCATTACCTTTCTCTTAGTTTTACTTGTTTAGACTATCTCGTTGTCGGGCTGGGTATCTTTCATGTCAGAAAATTTTTTGAGGAAGCTTAATAGCTTCGTGGTAGGGTGGTAAAGCACTCCTACAATATTCTTTCTCTTGTGTTCTTAGACAAGTTCTGGAACTCTTTTCAACTTGGTTATCATGGTTATACCACCTGGTATCTAGTATCTGTTATGAGTAATCTGGTAATAAATTTACAGTTTCTTTTAAATTTGAGCATATATGTATATGTATCAATTTAATTAAAGTTAATGATAGTTAATCGATTAATGTTGACTCATCAATATTCAAAAGACTTTGACTCTCGTTGATTTTTCCACATATTACAGAGATTGCTGATGTGGCATTTGTTTTGCAGGGGCAGTCCTTACATATGGTATCAGAGCTCTTGGTTCCACACTTGAGCCTTGAGTTCACTATGCTAGACATACAACTATAAGTCAACTTGTTTACTTTATATAGTATGAGTTGATGACATGGGTTACATAATGTGTCTCTTAGCTATGATTACAGTAGACATAGAAGGATTTGATGTTCCTCATGCATGTCATGATTGTGAGTTTAAAATTTCATTCCTTAAAAGATTGTCAAAATGGAAAGTTTATGGAATGACTGGTAAACTGCATACCTAATATCTTTATGATTATATGTATTTTAAACCATGTGATGATATAATGAGCATATTGGAATTGAACTATTGAGATAGTCAAAGGATGGTTGACTTTTGCACTAGGCTATGAGAGCCTACCAAACAAAGATTTAGCTTGTGATAGCAATACAAAATATCTTTTTATTTAAATGACATGTGATGCACATAGGGTTCAAGAATTTATTTCTATTTTATGTTAAGTTCATGAGGTTCATTGAGTAACTTAAAATGCTAAGTAGGAAGAAAATGGATTTCATTTGCAAAAGTATTGTATGTTCCATTATGCATTTATAAATGTGTGATTATCAAGATAAATTGTGTGTGATGCATGAGAAGTCTGGTTATGTTCTTAGTGATCCTTGGATGCAAGGTTTTGTTAAACATCTACTCCCTCTTGGTGACTAGTGAGAGTCATTGTGCTTTTAAGTGAATTGGGTTTCATTTATTTATGTTTGGTTTCTTGAACTTGGATGTGATGAAGGACTAGCTTGAGATTTTATGTTCTTTGTGACCACCAAGCCACCAATTTCTTATGTGAGCTATTTAATTGAATCTTGTTCACTTTTATTTTGGTTTGTATCTCCTTTTTGGACTTTTACTTAAGAATTATGAATCTTGTTTTTAAGATTTCTTTGATCTTGAGGTGGCTAGGGTGTGTGCGCATATTTTTGATGTTGCTAGTCCTGTGATTTGGAAGTGATTTCATCTATGATGTTCATTATGGAGCATTGATAGGATGTACAAGGGACTAGATTGTGAAGAACATGCCATTCTTCCTTTTGTATTTATCTTATGCTATTTTTTATTATTTTGGAAAGCTTACCTTTCACTATGGGTGCTGATTGTGGACAAACAAGGAAGGTTAGATGTTGTGTACTTTCCTTCATGGAAGGGTGTAATGTAGCATTATGGGACAGATAGGTGGATATCCTCATGTTTAGTTTCCCTATTTGCCAGTTCTGTATAATGGATACATGTCTGTTCTTGTTTCTTCTACAGGTAATTTTGGATTTTGAAAGTGCTTGGCCAAGCCATTTTGTTATCCAAATATTGCATGTGTACATGGTTATGCTTATTTGGTTTTACTACTACATTATGTGTTTAGACTACTAGGCACATGGTTGCAATGTAGAAATGTTACACGGTTTATTTTATTTCCTAGGTAAATTCTGTGTTTAGACTACTAGGCACATGGTTGCAATGTAGAAATGTTTCTTGGTCGCACCAGATCCATCTGATCCATCTTGTTCTAGGAAGCTAGGCTTCTCATGCTAGGGTCAAGGAATTTTTCATGTTAGGAAGAATTTTGAAGAAAGTGTCACTCTATGGTTGGCGAGGTTAAAGTGCCTAGGCCACACTTCTATCTTAGGAAGTAGGTGGGAGATGTCCTACAACTTTGGAGACTAGATTCACTAAAGAACACAATAAAAATGTCATCTCAGTTTGATTGTTTTGCTTATCATTTGAGATGTACTTAATTACGTCATTATGTGATGATTTAATGGCGTGAAGGCCATACATCACAACACATGCTTATATTTTGGTTAAGCACACTATGGTGAAAAAATTGGCTTGAAGGCCTAAGGTCACTCAAATAATAAAAATTGGATTATTGATCCTTGTAGGTGATTGATGAGCATACCTAGATGATATACTTAATGGTACTAATCATATGATATATGACACTGTGCTTGTATGATGTGTTTATTGTTCCATGTCTGATGTGTAGGTCAACATTTTCTATGATGCCCATTGAGGTATGATGCTTTACATTATACTTCGTATAGTCATTAAATCATGTATTTGATAGATGGATTCCTTGGATAATGTCATGTGTTACATTTGTAAATGGATAATTATTGTTAATCCTTGATTATGGTAGTGAAACAAATGTTAACTCATCAAGATATAGTTTTCTTATTCTCACAAATGATAATGTGGAAATTTCTTAGTAGGACATGGTTTTACATAGGATAGAATAAAGCTAGATATGTAGGTCAACTTCTTTTGATATTTTCATTCATGGCATAGTCATGTGATGATATGCTATGTTCAACAATTTGGTTGATAATGGGTTATGAAATGTAATTTTATTTACACCTATCATTTTGACATGTATGTTGGAAAGTAGAATAAAGTTGCAAACTTAATTGGAAGATATTGTATCTACTTGTTGACTCAACTAATTGTAGACGACTTTTTCCTAACCTTATTTGACTTTTTGGCCTATGTGGCAAGCGTATGAAATATGATCTTCCTATGGAAATGCAAACGGGTATGTATAGACCCCTCTTTTATCCACTTTGATGATGATGATATATATATATATATATATATTTCATTGGAGTTATGTATAGGTGATCCACCATGCATGTGATTTCTACTCTATAGGAAGTTGTTGACTCCTTTTATTTAGTCAATTTGGTCAATGAATAATGATCAACGGAGTAGTCATCTTGAGTTATCTATTTGACACCTAGTTGATATGATGTTCAACATAGACTTAGACTCTTTGGTTGACTTTAGTGTTTGGAATTTGGTTGAAATTATATATTGGTATAGAACTTGGGTTAATGTTACTTGACACATTTGATTGTATGACTTTCTATCCTTGATCTATCTATGATATTGGTTAAATTTATGTTGTTAATTGGAGCTATATGACACAATAAGATGTAAATACATATGGATGTCAACTATGCAAGCATTTAGATGCATAATGATGATTAAATGTTAATGATTACATTAATGATTTTATATATGCATGTCATTATTTTTTTTTATGATCTAATGAGGATGACTTAGATGTAATGAGATTTCATTACTTGATTATGTTTCGTGGACACTAGTCTATTGATGTGGACAATTACTCACTTAGCAAGCACATGTTAGATGGTATGTATGGTACATATGGCTTGTGACTATAAGATGAGTTAAGAAGTCATAAAGTTGAACAAAATTTATGACTACTAATATTTGAGTTGATCTCCTTGAGATACCAATTAGTATGGTAGGATGTGGATAAGAAGTACCTACTAGCAAGGAAAAATCCATAGGTGATGCCAGGGTATGGTAAGTGCACAGGTATGTGTGTGATATCATGCGATTTTAAGTCAATATGTTACAAATTTTGAGACTTCTTGAGATAAGGAAGTATATGATTTTATATTTCATTGGAAAGTCAAATTGATTTATAATATATGATGGATTGACATTGGGTGTTGTTCCTATAATGGAATAGAGGGAACGCCACATTATCAGAAAGAGGGAATATTGTCAGAGAGAGGTAGCCTAACCTTGTAAAACTATAGGATGGTAATGGAATTCACACACTCACACATAGAAATTTTTCTTGAAATTATTACTTATGCATGTGCTTATATAACATTTGTGTTATCTTATTTTAATTTATTACTTCGATTGTATGATAATAGATCTTTCAAAAGATAGCTCCAGGAGAGTTAATGTGTTAATATGTTAATAAAACGTAGCTTTCATTTAAGGAAACAAAATTTTGACTTTATAATGGAAGTTAGATCTTGATATTGTAGATCCATTTCCTTGTATATATAATTGGGTATGATTTGAATTCTTATATCTATCTACATTGGGATAATGCATTCTCTAAGTGGGGAAGGATGTCACAACCAACTTCTTCTCGCCAAATAATCAGCATCAGATTTCCACGTGGATGACAAAATGAAACAATTTTATAATTATAATTAATGATTAGAATTGGTTATCATTAATTTTGAAGATGGTGGATTGGATTAGTTACCATTTAGTTTTGGAGAGGTCATCTCAGGTGGGCATGCAAATACAGTTGCACTAACAAAGAATGGGGAGGATGGTTATTGGAATGAGATGCCTCTATCCTCCTTTTTACGTGTCTTTCTCTATGCCCTTTGGTTTGATTATTCTCTCCTCTTTCCCTTCGCTCTCTATAGACTCTTTGTATATTCTCACTCTCAGATCCCTCATTTCTCATTTTTTTTACTTTTTCCTTCTTCAATCACTTGACTATGACGAATGCCTTAAGGAAGTTGTGCCACCATTTGCATCGTTTACTTCAAACCTAAGCAAGAAGAGGCACAAATCAGCTAGCCAAGTTGTGAAATCCATTGCCCTGACTGCAAAGGAATGGATTTTACTTCACTAGTGACGTCTATGAGGACTTTGTTTCTGATATTTGTGGTGTTGTTGTTGCTCTATGTATGGCATGGTTAGCCTCTGAGGATGAGATCTTTTCTGTGGCTAGTCTCAAAGTGATTGTTTACCTCTGATGGGAATACCACACAGATACAATAAAGGATGGGAGGCCGATGGGAGCACGTCAAGGAAAATAAGCCAATATCAATCTGTAGGCTCCCTTCTCATTAACAAAAATCATTAAGTACTTGTTTGACCTTTTAATTTTTTGGTGTAAATATGCAAGTGCTAAGGTTGCTTCTTGATTTGTTACTATTCTTGTATGTGAACTATTTTTCCATAGCCTTTGTATGTGAAATGCTTACTATGGTCGACGTTTTCAAATGATATACAAGAGGGGATTAGATTATGATCTTTGATAGGAGTGCCTTTGTTGGAAACGATAGTTTCTTTGAAGCTATGTCAATTAATTTTCTAAATCTTTATTAGATTGGTTAGGAAGGACACCCTTGTCTTTAAGGGGTCTTGGCACCATTTTGTATTGAGGTCCTTTTTCATTTCTTGCATTGATTGTCTATGTTGATTTATGTTGTCCACGACCAATATGGAAGTAGCATGTTTGAAAATGTCTTGAAACTGTCGGATAGATGAGATACCATGTAGTCATATGGGATTATTTATAACAAGATTAATTTGACCTTTTATTATAGTTCTCAACAGTGTGGAATGGTTATGAATTAGATAGTAAACTTGTACTTAGATCACCACAATACAATATTTGAAATAGAGTACCAGAGTCCTTTGTATAGGTTCATAGGGAATGATAGACAAGCAAGTGATACATAATTTAACAACCTATTTTGAAGTGTTCTAATCATGTTAAGTTGTTAAAGTTAGGATGAATACATGAGAATGTTCACAGTTAGTCAAATTACCTACATCGTGAGGAATTAGGGTTGAGTATGGACACCCATATGCACCTTAATTTTTTGTTTGATGTTATTACAGAAATATTGTCACTATATTTATAAGAGAACCACTATTAGATGGTTGTTTGTGCTCAGTTATAAAGGAAATGCTATTAGAGGATATTGTAATACATTTCATGGTTGCTACGTTAAGTTGTTTTGATATAAATTTTGAATGGAAAGTTAATAGATAATTTGGTTAGTAATGCAAATCCTTTCAATAATTAAGCATTACCAACTCGATAAAACTAATTAGGACATTGCAAGAAGAGTTCTATTTAACATTTTTATATTGTATTCAAGAGTTATGGAATAAATCAAAACTATGTGCAAGCAAACTCTAATTACGGATTACTATTCTATTGAGTCAATTAGTTATGAGAATTCCATTGTTCTTTGTTTATGAGAGAGATTTTTGTATGATTGACAATAGGAAGTGATGTCCTTAAAAATTACTTGAAGTTGAAGTATCTATTCATTTTAAATATTGAATACCTGTAATGTCATCATGTACATTAGATGATGTATGATGTGTAGGTTTAAATCATTGGATAAATGTTATGGTCTCACATTTATTTATAAGTTAACTACTAGAGCTATGAGATTTCCATAAAATTAACTACTGTTAACCTTTGAGTATGGTGTTAAATTCCATGATGGTTGTTAAAAACGTAAAGTGTTTATATGATGGTCTAAATGGCATGTTGAGGATGTCACATTATAAATTGATTAAGGTGCCTATCCTACATGTTTCACATGCATTTACGATGGTTATGATGTGAATTAGAATTAAGGATAAGCTCATTACTAAGGTAGATGGATACTAGCCTAAGATGTGATTTTGTGGCAGTCTTTACATATAATAGCTAGAATAAAACTCTTGTTACTACACAGTTCCATTACCTTTCTCTTAGTTTTACTTGTTTAGACTATCTCGTTGTCGAGCTGGGTATCTTTCATGTCAGGAATGACTTCAGAGAAGCTTAACAACTTCGTGGTAGGGTGGTAAAGCACTCCTACAATATTCTCACCCTTGTGTTCTTAGATAGGTTTTGGAGCTCTTTGCAACTTGGTCATCATGGTTATACCACCTAGTATCTAGTATCTGGTATTAGTAATCTGGTAATGAATTTTAAGTTTCTTTTAAATTTGAGCATATATGTATATGTATCAATTTAATTAAAGTTAATGATACTTAATTGACTAATGTTGTCTGGTCAATATTCAAAAGACTTTGACTCTCATTGATTTTTTTGCATATTACAGAGATTTCTGATGTAGCATTTGTTTTGCAGGGGTAGTCCTTACAAAAAAGAAGGAAGGAATGTAAGCCATTAATACCAAAGGCCATGAGATTGATGAAGGAATAGAATTAATTTCATTTCAAATAGACAATGGGCTAAATTTGCATGCCACATAAAGAATGTTAAAAGAAATGGTTGTTGGGATTCCAATGACTTCTGTGTGTGAATTCATATGTATTGGTTAGAAAGTTCACTTCACAATAGAAGATTGGGTCACTGGTAGAGATTGTAGACTATTAAATCACTATGAATTGGCAGTCTTCTCATTGTGTGGATTAGTGACTTACAGAGAGTGTCAAATTCTGAACCTTGATGATACTAAGCTAGATATGCCTCATGTTCTAATGTGGAATGAAGGCACACAAATCAAACATATTGGACTATTGTGCTAAAGAAAAATAAATAACAAGGAAGTAAAATATATATATATAAAGGAAGCCTACAAGGAGGATGAAGAGATAAGGAGTAAATAAACTAAACATGATTGAAGAGTGGTTGATTATGGGCTTAACCTGCCAATCCTTGGAGAAAAAGAAAAACTAAGTACTTGTATATGTATATATTTTGAAAGAGTATATAATGAAAATAATTGAGAGACACGTGTTGGATGGGAAAAACATAAGAAAGAGAAATGAATTGGCTCTACCCTCCAAAGCATACAAAATAGGATATGTTTAATCATCCACTTTGCATAACTACATCAACATATATATCTCACATTATACTATAGGAGATTCACAAATTTGTGTTTTGTATAAAAATGTGAATAAATATTGGTGTGTCTATCATAACTAAGAATCAGTAAAATAACATTATCTATAATTTGAACCACAAAGAAATACTCAAAATTGGACATCATAACATATACATAAAAAGAGACAATGAATCATTAAAAATCAAAGGCATGATGAGATCAAGTGTTAGTTTTATAAGATAGAATGGTATCAATTCTTAATTCAAGATACTTTTAGATGTATCCTACAAGCGACTGGATATAAAATCACATCTTAAAATGGGACAAAGAGAACTAATGATCTATTCAAGAATGTATATCTAGGCTCGAGGAAGAAACACCGAATCAGAGTTCAGGCCCACTGAGAAATAATTTTAGACCCTATAGATTGACAATAATTCAAGGAGTTTGAAGGAGGTACAACCTTGGAGGAAATGCCAATACATATACTGCACAAATTGCCAACCAATAGAGTTGAAAGAATATATGAGGAGGCTCATGTTGCCTAAGGTTAAGCTAAGTAATTTTTTCCTAAGGAATTTAGACACAAAAGCTAAGTCAGAAGATGTGGCATACATGTTGACCACAATTTGAATGGTCATGAGAATTGGGAGGAGTGAATATTCACAAACATATGGTTAAATTACTATGGGGAGAAGTTGTGAAAAAGATGCCACATCATACTCTCCACACCAAAGACTTTGAAGTGAATTGCCACATAGCAGAAGCAAAAGGGGTTACTTCAGTGATGAATTTCCAACCGGTGGTCACGTAAGTATGAAGACCACTCATTAGGTATATGACCAACACACAAGAGGTAAATTGAGATACAATTAATACAATTAAGGAGTACATGGATAGCTTGAAGGAAAATTGCAGACATGACCAAGGTACAAACCGCATCACCACAAGGCAAAGGTTTATTATGAAAAGGTACTTTATATATATATATATATATATATATATATATATAGAGAGAGAGAGAGAGAGAGAGGGAGAGAGAGAGAGGGGGGGGGGGGGGGTGGGGGGGATCATTCATTACTCAAAAATTATTTTATCAAATATGGATGGAGAATGGGGACGTTACAGAACATTGTACAATCTTTATGCCTTCAATTAATTCTCTTGAACCTTTATTAATCTTTCCACTATCTGCATCATATCCAAGACTTGCATATTTTGGCCTAGCTATAGTCTCAATTGGATTCCTTAATCCATGTTCATCATTTCTTAGACCTTTACCTTTGAAATCCATTCTTTCCATAATCTTCAAACCAATACTATTATTATCATAACAAACGAAATTTGCAAACTTCTTGTCATTTTTGTTCTTACACTTTTCATAAACACTTTTAGCTTCAACAAAATCACATTTCTTAATTTTATAATCACTCAAATTATTTGTGTCACATGATACTTCACATACAAATGATTTTGCATTCAAACATTCTTTCTCTTGTTTCAGAGTAGACAATTCCTTCTTTAACATACTATTTTCCTTCTATTTCTTCACATTTTCTTCAGAAAATTTGTTCTTTTTCTCAAAATCATCAAATAACTTTAACTTTTCTTCTAATTCTTTATTTTTCTCTCTAAGCTTACATGTTTCCTTCACCTACCAATTATGTACTTATTCAAAAAATCTTATCCTATCCTCTAGCTCTTCCATTCTCTCTTTATATTCACTAATTTTATTTAAAAGTCTACATTTTTCTTGTAACCTCTCTCTAATCATTGCAAACTTTTCTGTCTCCAATTTCAATAATTTTTCTTTTAAACAATCCATCTCAAGAGTCAAATTTATATTTTCTTTTAACACTCTTTTACCTTGTTTTCCCATTTTAATAAACTCAAATCTATCAAATGAAAATCCAAGCTCTCTCTTAAAATACAAATCTGATAACCTTTTTCACCATCAAATATTAACATCAAATTTCATACTTACCATGATTCATATTGAAACTCCTCAATGACAGTGAGTATGATATCTTTTCATAGACTCAATGTGCCTTGCAAGTACTTCAATGCTTTCTTTACAATAATAGTCTCTTTCATGGAAACATTGAAAATCCTCCACAAATAGGTGCTTCCAATAAAATGCTCACTCTTTCTTTTGATAGAAGAAATGATTTTCTTCTTCTCTAAACAAATTTCTTCACAACAACAATTCTTTAGAACTTCCACATGATCTGACTCATTAGCTGGACAACAACAATCATATACTTCTCTATTTCAAAAGATATTATCTTCACTGTATGGACTTCACAACCTAGCTCTGATACCAATCTTATAGGGGTGGATGGATTGGATTAATTAAGCATAGAATACACACTACAGGAACTTATAGAAATTATAAAATCATTTCATTGCATGATAATAAAAAACTGTTACATTGTGCCTATTTTATAGAGGTCTTTGATTGTTTCTAGAAACATCTAAATTAGCTGAGATAGGACAAATAGACTTTTCTAGAACTATCTAAACATAAATAACTTCTAGAGCTTTACAAACCTAAATATTAATTTTACCTAACCCCATTCAATAATCTAGCTAGAGTTTCTAGATTCCTCTAGTATGCTTTTTACAATTTTATTTGAGGGGAAATTACACATTCCAACAAATGGAATAGATTGAGCCTAGTTTTGTTTTAAATTATATCTAAGCCTTTTACTTGCATTGTTTCAATGAAAATTCTCTCTATTTTTCACTCATTATACTATTAGTCAAGTTTCTTTTAACTAATATTATGTCATTCTTTTTTATCCTTATTCTATGCAATTACTTCCAAGTCACTTATTCTTCCACCACTTCATTTCACCCAGTTTTCAATTTTGGTATCATTCTTATTTTACTCTATTGGCTTCTTCTTCTTCATTTATTTGTCGATTTTATAATAAATTTATTTAATATCTTAACATGTGTATCCCTTCTTAGCTACTTTAAATAGGCTCAGGTTAACACATCCCCTCATTCTCAAAGTTTTTTATTATCTTAAATCTTATGTCTACTTCAAAAAAATCTATATGATTCTTTAGCAAAAATAAATTAAAAAATTACATTTCATATAAAACCTTTTATACTTAATCTATTATAAATTCAATGATTTCCATAAAAACTTTAAACCACATATTTCATATTTCATTTTTTTATGATAAATGGTTGAAGCCTTGAATTATAATGATATGATAAAATATACTTAAAAGTACTTTCGTTCAAACATGCACTCATAAAAAAAGAATGGAGAAGAAAACCTCCAGTCTAGCCTCAGACCAAGGACCTGTACAAAATATATATTTTAAAAGGGGCATACCCTAGTAATAGTTTTTTTTATAGAGCATCCTTCATCATCTTTTTATACTTCAAATCTTCATAAAATTTGTCATTGTTTTTTAAAGATGTGAGAATTTTCCCTCATCCCATTTGTGACCTTAAGAAGACTTTCCTCTTAATTTAACTATATTAGGGTTATTTGATTAGTGAGGCATTTCTCTTATGCTGAAAAATTATATGTCTTTTTCAATAGCAACAAATTAAGTTTAGATGTTCTTCCAGCCTATTTCATCTATGATTTCTAAAAATTTCATACTCACAATGAAGCATTAGTCCTTGATTACTATTGATTACATTTTATAAATTGGATATCTTTCCCTTTCTTAACTTTATCTCTTGAAAGGTTGTTATAATTTTTATATAGTAAAATTATTGTCAACAATGTTTAATTTAACCTCATATTCAGAATTAAATAAAATATCTAAGAAAGAAAAACTAGTGATAGCCATTTACAAGAATGTTGAGAAGGATACCACAATAAACTCTAAAGTGAAAAAAAGAGATGCCCTAAAAAGGAAAACTACCAATAGACTAGCCTTACTAATGCCATATTTGTTTTAGAAGTATGAAATACATCTTGATTTAGAGTTAAGATCGGTCCTTTTTGCCACTAAAAACCATCATCAATATGATAACATAGAGGATATGTTATCGACCATACTTCCTTAATCCTAATGCAGAATTGTTATTGAGATAATTATAAGAGTCATAACGCAATACTAAGAAACTATAAGAGAAAAAAAAAACTCAGGCACTGTTTATTTCCAAAAAGAAATTCAAACATTAATTAATATGAATACCCAAAAGGAAGCATAAAGATCATTAAATTGAGACTTAGATTGGGAATTTTATTATATTCAGTTTTATTAATTACATATGTTTCAAACTAATGATATTAGATCAGACCTTGAGGGCTATAACCAAAACTTTTCTTGGCAATATTTAACATAACCAAGATACTTGGGAAGCAAAATGGATGCAAAGAGGGAAATATAAGTCATTCCCCAACTTTGGCAATCTCAAAAACTAGAAACAAAGGGCTAAGAAAAAGGACCAAAACTAGCCAGGCAGTATTATAAGCATGGAACTAGGCCAAAAGAAAGAGTTGGACCCATATCCTCCAACCAAAAAATAAAAAGACCATTTAGGGAAGCCAAGATATACGAAGCGGAGACAAAAAGAAACTTATACTAGAAGACCCCTAAAGATATTTAGATCAACCATGAAAAAGGAAGAAACATAAGCCATTATGTATCTTCCACTTTTTTTCCAAAAAACCATGACCATATCATTTGGTTCCTCTAAATCTATTAACATGTTACCCAGAGCTAGAACATGGGCAGTCTTCTCCCTAATAGATTTATACAAATTTAGAAGGGAGAAGTTTATTTTTTTGAGGTTTTCAAATTCTACTCCTAGCTCAATGTAGGAGTCAAAGACATGCAGATATAGAAACAACCATGCATCATCTAGGTTCTCGACTATTCCTCTCCACCAAAGTGAGAAGTTTAAGCTAGCCTCCATCTTAGATCATATGAGGTTGAACTGATTAACATCTTTGATATATAGAATGGGATGCCTAATGACACTGGATTGTCCCAAAGTACCTGGGGGATTTACCATGTAAATTTTCACAAATGGAATTTCCAAATCCCTATTAACACTCAAGACTACTTCTTCAAGGCCCTCTAACTAGGTAGGATTAGATATATTGTAACATAACCAAATTATCTCCCACTGACCTAAATTTTCCCAAAACAAGAAGGCTATGAAAGACCCTATTACATCACTATTAGTACACTATGAGTACCCATAATCAAAGGATCTTTCCCCTAAATGCCTAGACATAGCAACCCTAGTCATATCGTCAATAGGGTTAAGAATCCTATTCCACTGCTTTGGTTTTACTATACCCATAAAGTCCAAACTTCTAGCTTTAGACACATGATATAGAGATATGGATAACCCCATTCTAATTTTGAAATACCAAAACAAAAGGAATAAGAGCAATGATGTCAAATGAATCAATGTAGGAGGTAATAAATAGACAAATCAAATAACTCAACCATCAATTAAATGTCTAGATGTTTCCAGATTGCTAATCATAAACTGAGATGATTTATAGTAATCCATACTAAATCATGATGTCACACCTTTGAAGGACTAAATTGGAAATATTGTAAGTTCAAAAAGATCATACACCTCTTTAATCATTGAAGGATAAAGAAATAAGAGATATTAAAAGAATACTAAGGTTTTTCAATAAAAAGGAAGATATAATCTCATACTATCGACTATTGTTCGATGCCTTAATAGTGATATCCCTACCCCCTATTTGCTAGGTAGTCTATTTTTTTATTACCTTCTTCATAAATGTGTTTAAATCTTGATTCCTCAAAATTATCTATGAGCTCAAGGATATTCTCAAGCTTTGAGTTAATAATCCAATTTGTAGTTGAATCTTTTCTGAATACACTAATGATGATTTGAGAATCCCCTTCTATGATTAATCACCATATTCCTAATGTCAGGCTCGGATTTAGCCCTTCCTATAGTGCATTAGTTTAGCTATATTATTTTTTGTAATACCTATTGGCTTAGCTCTCTTAGGGATCCATTTACCTCACTCTGAACTAAGGATACATCATATCCCTACTTCCCCTAGATTTTCTCTTGAAGCTCCATTGAAATTTAGTTATTTCTATCCAGTTTCTAGTAGTTCCCATCTACAATCTTTTCGAGCTTGGACATTTTTCTTATGATAAGTTAAAGGAAGATTGATTAAATTTATCCAATTCTTCTTCATTTTTGCATCCCAATCTTAAAAGGATCCTTCTTATTTCACATCTTTCCTTAAGTGGCTATTCATAACCTCTATTATAAAAGTTTTTAGTTTATTGAGAAGAGAGGGAATATTGAGTTTTGAATTTACAAATATATGCTTATTTCTTTCTTTCTATATTTCCTATAAGAGGATAGAAGGAGAAATATTCCATAATTTACTTCATAGCTTACATTTATTGCCTTCAATCCTACCAATTAGGTGATCCTTTATATTCTTAGAGAGTGGATACGACCAATTTAACATTTTATAAAGCCAACTCCAACAAACTTTCCTATATGGACATTGATATAATATATGTTCTATTGTTTCTGAATTTTCTTTACAAAGAGAGCATCTGGAGGGTCACTCAAGTCCCATCTTCCTAATTTTTTTAGTTGTTAGTATTCTCTTTTGAGATATTGCCCAAAGAAACATTCCTTCTTTTGGAAAGCATGTAGAGTCCCAACATAGCTTGAGAGGAATGTTCACATCCTCCCATCTTTGTGATGTGGTAATTAATTTGTATCCTTTCTTTACACTATATTGACCATCTTTTTTGAAGAACCCCAAATGAGTCTATCCTCTCTATTTTTATAATTGATTCATTGTTTCCTAAGAAGCTCCTCAAAGATAAGTTTGTCTTCATTTTTTAGGTTGATACCTTATAGAGATATCCACTTCCCCAAATCCTCCCCATTTACCCTTTCCAATTGTTTGTAGTTAACTATCTACTTAGCCCATTGATTCACTAAAGATTTTTTGATATTTATAGGGATGTTGAGAAAGTCTAGCAGAGGGTGGATGTCCTAGGAATCCTCCCAGAATAAAGCTTCATTATTATTTTTTGAGTCCCAAGTTAAGAATTTTCTGATAAGATGTCACCAATTCATCATAAACTCTGAGACCTCTGACCTTTTGGGAGGATTTCTTACTCTAAATAAAGATGTTGGATCAGTGAAATTTAAATATTTATGATACAGGTGTTGGAAATATAGATGAAGTAACTGAGAGGGGAGGGGTGAATTAGTTACCACAAAAACAATTCCTAAAATCCCTTAGATGTCTATAATACTTACTTATTGCTGATACTCGGTAAATAGTGCAGGAATACTGTAACTCGGTAGGTTAACTAATTACTTATCATCTAGCATTCATATTTATTATCATGCTTGCAAAGGTTGAAATAAATGAACATAAGAGACACCAGATTTAACGTGAAAACCCAATATGGAAAACACCACCAAGTAACTAGTCACCAATTTTCACTCTTCTGAAGTGAGCCATGTTAGGAGCCAACCCTATTAAAGGCTACAATGCACACTATTAGGTGTGACCTTGTTAGATGATTTAATCAGCTTGTTAGGAGTGGCCTGGTTAGAGGTCTTTAGAACAATTCAACTAAACTATCACCTTGTTAGAGGATTTACAAAATGGCTGTTAAACCAACTCTATTAAGAGATTCTAGATTCACTATTACAATGATTAGAAAGAAAAAATGAGGTGACCTGAATGATATGCAACTTATCTTTTTCTGATTAAAAATCTCTGTTTAACTTCACTGGATCTTTACTGATCGAATACAACTTTGCAGCTCCTCTAGGATATCTAATCCTTCATCAGAATTCGCTCAATATTCACTTATTCCATCCTCATCCATATATTCACACTCATTTTTTTTAATTCCCAACTTGAACATCTAAATATATACCTTTTAGCTTATCAAGTCGGCTCAAATCTAAGTTGCAACAACTAAAAAAATCATTACATCAGTCAGCTGCATGAAATAATTGAACTTAATACCAAAACAATAAAATCCTTCACTGGCCGACCTAGCTCGGTGATCACTACTCTAGAATGGTTTTCTAGTGTTAACCAAGTGAGGCTCGGTAAACACTACAAACCCTACAAAAAATCCTTTGGAGACTGAGTGAACTCGGTTAGCACTGACCTTCCTTTGTTGACCTTGTGAGCTCGGTAGAAGCTAACTCTCTACCACATTTCCTTTGATAATCGAGTGAGTTCGGTAGATATTAAATTTTCTTTGTTATCCTTGGGAGCTCGGTTAACACTAACTTTTTGCTACAAAATCCTTTGATGCCTGAGTGAGCTCGGTAAACATTAACTTTTCTTCATTAACCTTGGGAGCTCGGTTAACACTAACCTTTTTGCTAGAAAATCCTTTGATGCCTGAGTGAGCTCGATAAACATTAACTTTTCTTCATTAAACCTGGGAGATTGGTTAACACTAACTTTCTGCTACAAAGTTCTTTGATGCCCGAGTGAGCTTAGTAAAAATTAACTTTTCTTCATTAATCATGGGAGCTCAGTTAACACTGTAAATTTCTTTGTTGATCATCTGAGCTTGGTAGACTCTATCTGATGACTGGTATGACATTTGTGTAACATCAAAGACAATACACAATTAACAATTGTATCCAACAATCTCCCTCTTTGGCATTGATGGCAATACAACATGTCATAGCATAATGAAATTTGAAAACAAGTCTAACAAGGCTTTTTCTATTAGGAAAACTTTCTCTATTAGATAGCAAACTCTCCCTCTTTCAGTAATCTCCCTCTATGAAGGAATTCCATAGAAAACTTTTCTTCTCAAACAAATTTTAGAAAGATATGGCAGTAAAACTCTCCCTCTTTGACAACACATACCAAAGACAACACAACTTAAATGAATTTTAATGTACCTTTAGTATTGATTCATATGCAATATTTCTTGATTATGCTGCATCAACTGATAGATCTTCAATTTGGTATGCGTTGATGCATCACTAAAACTTTATTTTAGTGAACTTCAGATAGGGGAGTGACCCCTAACTTACCTCTTAGATATAAGAATGCATCCTTAGGTAATGGCTTTGCGAATATGTCAGCAATTTGTTCCTTTGTGTGAACATATTCCAATCTAATCTCCTTATCTTGCACCAATTCTTTGACAAAATGATATTTTATTGCAATGTGCTTGGTTTTGGAATGCATCACTGGATTCTTAGATATGTTTATTGCACTTGTATTATCACAGAGCTTAACAATTGGTTCTTTGATTTCCACCTTCATGTCTTCCAACAACTGTTTAAACCAAACAATATTAGAATAGTTTACTGCAGCAACAACATACTTTGCCTCTACTGTAGATTGAGATGTATAATTCTTCTTTTTGCTTGTCCAAGAAACCAACCTCTTTCCAAGAAAGAATGCTCCTCCACTTGTACTTTTTCAGTCATCAAGGTTTCCTACCAAATCAGCATTAGTAAACACTTTCAAATCTAGATTACCTCCAAATTTATACCATAAACCATAATCTTCAATTCCTTTCAAATATCTCATTATTCTTTTGATTGCCATCATGTGATTTTCTCTTGGTTTTGCTGAAAATCTTGCTACAATACCAACTGCAAGGGCAATATCTGGCCTAGTATGAACTACATACTACAACTTTCCAATCATATATCTATACAATGTTTTATCTACTTCTTTTGATTCATCTTCCTTGGTAAGTTTTAATCTAGTACACATAGGATTCCCAACTAGTTTACAATCTTCCATACCAAAATTTTTCAATATCTCCTTGATGTATTTTGATTGAGTGATGTAGATACCATTTTTATTCTATTGAATTTGAAGACCAACAAAGAATTTGATTTCTCCAAACATAGACATTTCAAATTCCTTGTTCATTTATTCTGAAAATTCTTTGCAAAGATCATCATTCCCTATGAAAATAGTATCATCTACAAATATTTTTGCCAAGGAAATCTTATTATATGGTCCTTCCTTTATATACAAGCTACTGTTATCATTAATTCTTTGAAAACCAATCTTAATAAGATAGTTATGCAATCTTTCATACCATGCTCTAGGGGCTTGTTTCAAACCATACAATGCCTTGTGTAATTTGCAGACCATGTTCTTCTTATCTAGATCAACAAAACCTTCAGGTTGTTCAATGTAAACCTCTTCATCTAGTATACCATTGAGGAATGCTGACTTGACATTCATTGTATAGACTTTGAATCCTTTGTGAACAACATATGCTAGTAAGGTTCTGACTCCTTCCAATCTTGCAACAGGAGCAAAAGTTTCTCCATAGTCTATTCCTTCTTCTTGAGCATATCCTTTGCATACTAGTCTAGCTTTGTTTCTTGATACCTTACCATCTTCATCCAACTTGGTTCTGAATACCCACTTAGTTCCAATCACATTTTTATCTTTAGGCCTGGGTACAAGAGTTCACGTCTTGTTTTTCTCTATCTGCTCTATTTTTTCATTCATAGCCTCAATCCAACTATCATTTCCCAATGTATCCTTGATATTTCTAGGTTCAAAATCAGCAAGTAAACAAGTATTTTTCAACTTACTTCTTGTCATTGTTCCTTCAGATTTGTCTCCAATGATCTAATTTGCTGAATGATGTCTCCTGACATATTTTGCTAATACAGTTTCCTTTCCTTTTGAATGAATTTCATTGTTATCCTCGTGCACTTCAACTTTAGGTTTTGGCTATTCTGGCTTGGTAGATATTGGCTTAGGTCCTTTAGACTCAGTAGACACTTGCTCGGTAGCATCAAAATGTAACTCAGGTTGTTGTAGCTCGATTTGAATTTCCTGTAACTCGATTATTAATGACTTGGGAGTAGAAGATTCCTGATTGACTGGTACTGTATCAGGTTCAGTGAAAAAAAACCTTCTATAATCTTCTGGTTCCCTTTTGCTTTCTTCTTTAGTCCTTTCTGCAAACTCATCAACTTTTACATGTCCACTTTCTATGACTTTGTAAGTAGACAGGTTCAAATATCTATATGCTCTACTTTTGCAAGAGTATCCCAAAAATATTCCTTCATCACCTTTTACATCAAATTTTCCTTTTCTAGATTCTTTCAAAATGTAACATTTACTTCCAAATACTTTTAGATAACTTACATTAGGTTTATAGCCATACCATAGCTCATAGGGAGTTTTGAATGAGTCTTTTTTAAGCTGTACTTGGTTTAAGGTATGAACTGCAGTGCTGATAGCTTCCTTCCAGTATTTGATAGCAATGTTCTTTTCAATCATTAAGGTTCTTGCATAGTCCATGACAGATCTATTCCTCCTTTTAGCTATTCCAATCTTGTTCAGGAGTTCTAGGGGCTGATACCTATCTTTTGATTCCTCTTTCAATTCAAAAGTTATTGAACTCATGTGAAATGAATTCTCCTCCTCTGTCTGACCTCAAGCATTTCAATCTTTTTCCTATTTCATTTTCTACTCTTTCCAAATACCATTTGAATTTCTCAAATGCTTTTGATTTGTTCCTTAGATACATAACAATCATCATTCTTGAGTAATCATCAACAAAAAGAATGAAGAACTTTTCTCTAGTATAGCTTTCAATTCCAATGGGTCCACATAAATTAATATACACAATTTTTAATATATCTTCAGACTGATAATTTTTACTTTTAAAACTAATCTTCCCCATTTTACCAATCTGACAATTTTTACATAGACCGACCTCAGGTTTCTTTATATTTGAAATGCCTCTTACTCTCTTGAATTTTCTTATCTTCACCAAGTTATCAAAATTCACATGACACAACCTTTTATGCCATAACCAACTTTCTTCAACTTGAGCAATAAAACATGAATACTCACCAAGTTCAAGATAAAATAAGTTACCTTTTATTTGAATGCCTGATCCAATCAGTTTTCCTTTGCCATCCAATAGTCTTGCTTTTCCATGCATGAATTCTACTTTGAATCCATTATTGAGTAGTTTTGCCACACTCAATAGATTATGCTTTAGTTTTTCTACCCAATAGGCATTATCACATATAAGTTCTTTGGTTAGAGAGATTCTTCCTCTTCCTTTTATACAACAAGATTTATTGTACCAAATCTTACACTGACACCATCATAGTCCTCAAAGTACTTAAACTTAGTTTTATCACTAGTCATGTGATGAGAACAACCACTATCTATGATCCATCTATCATTTTTTCTCATATGAGAAATGAGTGCCATTTCCTCATCATTATCAGACTCATCTTTCACAACAATGTAGACAATTTCATCTTCTTCTTCATCATTAGAATCATTAGAATCTTTAGCCATAAAGTATGTTTTCTTACCTTTATCCTTGAATTATTTGAAGTCTTTCTTGCCATTGTACTTGTAACCTTTCTTCTCATCTTTGTTTTGCTTGTTTGGGCACCTAGCAGCAATATGACCAATTTCTTCACATGAAAAATAGATTAGAGAAACTTTACCTTTATATTTTCCTCTGCCTCTAGAATATTTTCTTGCTAGTAGAGCTTCAATCACCTCAAGATCATTTTCTGAACTTTGATTTGATTCATCTTCACTTCCTGACTGAGATTCCTTTTTCTTTTTACTTTTCTCCTTGAGTGAAAGCTTGGCTTCAAATGTTGATTCAATATTTTTGGAAGCTGGAACATAGTTGTCAAAGTTGTCTAGTTCAAAGGAAGTTAATCTTCCAACTATGGCCTCTAGATTTATCTTATGATTTGCTTCACATCTTCTTTCTTGAATTACAGAAACTCTGATTGCATAAATGGGTAGTAGAGTTCTAAGAACTTTACTTATAACTGTCTCCTCATTGATATCTCCTCCAAATGCTTTGATTGCACTGACACATGCTTTGACTCTTTCAACATATTTTGTAATGTTTTCATCCTCTTTCATCCTCATCTGATCAAATTATCCTATCAGACTTTCTGTTTTGGCTCTTCTTAAATTATCATCTCCTCCATAAATTTCTTTCAAATTTTCCCACATTTCGCAAGAAGATTTGAAGTCTTTGATGTCATCAAATTCTTCATAACTTAGAGCAGATGCTATATCTATCATCATAATGTTGTGGGTCTTCTTTTCAGCAATATCATTGACAGATAATGTACCAGTTGGTTTTGGATATTTTTCATCAAGGTATTTTAGTCTTGTATCTCCAATAGAAGCTAGATGAAGTCTCATCAACCCTTGCCATGCTGAGAAGTTGTCCCTATTAAGTCTTGGAATTGCCCTCTTATAAGACATCTTGATCTTTGACTTAGATCCTTGAAATCTTGTCTTGCATGCACCAAAAGCTCTGATACCAATTGTTGGAAATATAGATGAAGTAGCTAAGAGGGGAGGGGTGAATTAGTTACCACAAAAAAAATTCCAAAAATCCCTTAGATGTCTATAATACTTACTTACTACTGATACTCAGTAAATAGTGTAGGAATACTATAAATCGGTAGGTTAACTAATTACTAATCATCTAGCATTCATAGTTATTATTATGCTTGCAAAGGTTAAAATAAATGAACATAAGAGACACTATATTTAACGTGAAAACCCAATATGGAAAAAACCACCAAGTAACTAGTCACCAATTTTCACTATTCTGAAGTGAGCCCTATTAGGAGCCAACCTTGTTAAAGGTTACAATGCACACTATTAGGTGTGACCTTGTTAGAGGATTTACAAAATGGTTGTTAAACCAACTCTATTAAGAGATTCTAGATTCACTGTTATAATGATTAGAAAGAAACAATGAGGTGACCTAAATGATATGCAACTTATCTTTTGCTGATTATAGATCTCTGTTCGGCTTCACTAGATCCTTACTGATCAAATACAACTTTGCAGCTCGTCTAGGATATCTAATCCTTCATTAGAATTCACTCAATATTCACTTATTCCATCCTCATCCATATATTCACACTCATTTTTTTAAATTCCCAACTTGAACATTTAAATATATGCCTTTCAGATTATCAAGTCGGCTCAAATATAAGTTACAACAACTGAAAAAATCATTACATCTATTGGTTGCATGAAACAATTGAACTTAATACCAAAATAATAAAATCCTTCACTGGCCAACCCAACTCGGTGATCACTGCTCCAGAATGGTTTTCTAGTGTTAACCAAGTGAGGCTCAGTAAACACTGCAAACCTTGCAAAAAATCCTTTGGAGACCAAGTAAACTTGGTTAGCACTAACCTTCCTTTGCTAACCTTGTGAGCTTGGTAGAAGCTAACTCTCTACCACATTTCTTTTGATAACCGAGTGAGTTCAGTAGATATTAACTTTTTTTTGTTATCCTTGGGAGCTCGGTTAACACTAACTTTTTGTTACAAAATCCTTTGATGCCCGAGTGAGCTCAGTATACATTAAATTTTCTTCGTTAACCTTGGGAGCTCAGTTAACACTAACCTTTTTGCTACAAAATCCTTTGATGCCTGAGTGAGCTCGGTAAACATTAACTTTTCTTCGTTAATCTTGGGAGCTCGGTTAACACTAACTTTCTACTACAAAATCCTTTGATGCCCAAGTGAGCTCGGTAAATATTAACTTTTCTTCGTTTATCATGGGAGCTAGGTTAACATTGTAAATTTCTTTGTTGATCATCTGAGCTCGATAGACTTTGTCTGATGACTAGTATGCCATTTCTGTAACATCAAAGACTACAAAATTAACAATTGTATCTAACAACAGGATCTTAGCCCATTTACTATTTCTTTCTTGGTACATTTTCCATATTAATTTTTCACCTAATGTTTCATTCTACCAACGAAGGTTTTTGAGCACCTAATCCTCCCAGTTCAATAGGTTTGCATATATTTTCACACTTTTTTAATGCTAGTTTATTTTTCTCTTCGAATCCTTTCTAGATGATATTTCTAATTTTTCCTTCTAATTTTTTATTAACATTATTAGGTAAAGGTAGACATGAAAATTGGTATGTTGGGATGGCTACTAGAACCAATTTGATTTTCAAGGTTCTTCCTGCCTTGGTTAACCCTCTTCATTTCTAATTTTCCATTTTCTTGTCAATTTTTTCTAAGTTATTTTCCAAGTTTTAAAACTTTTGTATATTTTTCTAAATATATCCCTTGATACTTACATGAGAAAGAACCATTTTTGTATCTCATTTCATTGCATATGATGTCTTCCACTTCATTACTAAGTTGATAAAAAATATCTCTAACTTTTTTGCATTTACCTTTTGTCCAGATGCTCTCGTATATTCTTGTATGATATGTTTAAAAATTTGTCCTTTGTTATTATACTTTCCCCTACTAGAATTGTGTCATCAACAAATTTTTGATGAGAGACATTCAAGATATTTTCTGTTATCATTACTCCTTTAATTTTTCCTTTTATAAATGCTTTAATGATTGCTCAACTGAATGCTTATAGCATAATGATGAACAAGAAAGGTGGTGATATATGATCTCCTTGTTTGATGCCTCTAGAAATACTAAAAAAGCCTTCTAGAGAGAAATTTATTAAAATTGAGATTTTTGGAGTTGATATACACTTAAAGATGATGTTTATCCATTGACTAGAATACCTAAAAGCTTCTAATGTCATGCATAGCAACCACCAATTCACCATATCATAAGATTTTTGTATATCTAGTTTCATTATCATACAAGCTTCTTTATTTAGTTTTGCTAACTATATGGTTTCCTAAATAATTCTTATGCCACCTAAAATATATCTGTGTGGTACAAAGCCAATTTTTCCTTTGAAAATAAGCTTGGGAAGGATGCTCTTGAGTCTAAAAGATAGGGCTTTGGATAAGATTTTATATATCGTATTACATAACGCTATAGGTCTGAAATCTTTGGGTCCTTCGTAATTTGATTTCTTAGGTATGAGCTATAGAAAAGTATGGTTGATATTTGAAAAAATTGACCTAGCATTCCTCAATGCTTCTAACACTTCCCAGAAGTATATTCTTATGATATCCCAACATTTTTGGAAGAAAAAAGATTGAAAGCCATAAAATCCTTTTGATTTTTCTAGACTAAAACTAAAAAGAGTTCATTTGATTTCCTATAGAGTGAAGGGTTTATTTAAAAATTGGTTTTCTATTGCTATGACCAATTAGGTAATAGTTTTCAGCATAGCTTCTTGTGCTTTCAGATTTGAACAATCAAAGTTATTTAGAATATTTTTGAAGTATTGTATGAATATCTTAGCCATCTTAGTGGTGTCTTCTTCTTCATTCCTTTCATAGTTTTTAATTTTTCAGATTCTATTTACTGATCTATTATTTATAGTGCTATTATGCAAAAAAAATGTATTTCGGTTCCCTACCTCTAGTCAATGCTCTCTTGACTTTTTTTTCTAGTATATTTCCTCTTTTACTAGTATAATTTCCTATTTTGTTAATATTTTTATTTATTTATTATATTTATCATTATCCATTTCTTTTTTGATAATTTCATCATTTAGTAAGTAGTTTTAGTATATTTTATTTTTTGAAGGTTCCAAATTATTGTTATGCCTCTTAAGGCTCCATTAGATTCTACTAAATCCTTACTCCAATTGCCCAGTTTTTTTTCTAGTTTATTTCATTCTTCTTTGATTAGTTTGGTTTCCTAAATTAATTTAATATTTGACTAGATTAAATTTAAATTATGCTTTAACAATTATTTTTTCCTTAAGGCATTTAATCCTCTACCATTCCATGTTTTTATCCTCATTGTTATGTGGGATGGTTCTTCCCCTTCCCTACATTCATAATTTCAATAATCTTTTTTTTATCCTTAGCTTGTCCTACTGTTGTTCTCAACTCATGGAGTAAGTTTCTCTACCTCATCTTTTTTCCTTTGCCACATTTTGGATCTTTTAGACCTTGATCATTTATATTCCTAGAGTTTCCAAATAATTTTGGTCTTTTATTATGCTATCAATGACATTAACTCCATCTTTAAATCTTCTTCTTCATCTTCTTTCTCCTTCAATTTCCTTTCCTCTATATTAGTTTCATCCAAGTCTTGGTCCCTTCCCCTTTCTTGCCCTTGATCTATACTTTTAGCTATAATCTTTTCCAAACATTTCTCTTCTTCTATTAAAATTCTAAATTCTTCCATTCTTGATTGTTGACTATCTAATCATTATTACCCATCCCCTATTTTTCCCATGCATTCTGATCTTCTATTCTAGTAGCCTTTAACTTGTCAAGGAGGGTTACTACTTCATTTGGCATTTGAATATCCTCTTTTTGGGTAGCTATCTTTTGATCTTCCTTTTTTTTTTTGTCAATATTTACCCAATGATCTTTTCCATTTTCTAGACTTTTCCAAAAAAATTATGATCTTTTGTTTTTCTTATTTATGATAATCGCATCACCCCAATGATTTAAAAGAGCTTGTGGAATCTTGATTTCCTATATCTATTGTTCTTTGTTGAAGGTTACCACATCTTCTTTTCTATTTTTTGCTTTCTCATCTTCTTTTTATAATTTTTTTTTTCTATCCTATTTATGTTGTAATCTTCTATATTATTAGTATTGACCATCTTTCTCTATGTAGTTATGTCCATATTCTCTCTTGTCACTAGTTCTTCTATCTCTAAATGGGATTGGAGATCATTCTTCCTAGTTTCTTGAATAGATCTTTTGAAATCCCTCTGATTTTCTTCCAATCCAATGTTTTTAGATTCCTTGTGATCTGAATGTATCATCTCCCATAATGCTAACCGATCCCTAACATCTACTTCTGTTAGTAATAGGTCATGAATTATCTTATTATAATCTTTTATACTCATCTCTATATCCTCTAATTATATTTTATTTTCTTGGCATAGCTCACATTCCTATAGGATTCTCATTTTATGATATCAGTTTGAAATATTTGTGACTAAGATACATTCTTTATTATTATCTACAATGTTCTTTATCTTTTCTCCTTCTTCTCTATCTGTAGATTCTCCCTCTTCTCTCCCTCTAATTTTTGTAGCTAACTCATCTTTGTACTCCTCTCCACCCTCACTTTTTCCAAATAATTCTTCCAAATTTGAAGTTTGTTTAAGGTGTTCCTAAGGTTTAGTTCAATTCAGTTATTTTATTTTCTTAATCTTACCTTCACATTTTTCAAATTTTAAGCTATGTATAGACCTATTTGTAATGATATTTTTATTAATTTTCATAGATCCTACTTCTAGATCTAGAAGAAATTTGATATCACTTGATAGGTGATCTCCTACTTCTAATCCTATGAGATTGCCCAAATCTCTTCCTATCTATTCTCTTGATATAGGTTTGGGTCCCATGATTTATTTTTTTAAGAATAACCCTTAAAGAACCATTGAGAATTAGTGATGATCTTGTTTCTAATATTAATATTAGTATAATGAAAACAAATCAATCTATTTGATATGATAAAGATACTTATCTGATCTTTGCATACTCCTTGGATCCAACTTACCAAAATAAGAATTCTCTTTCTTGAACCACTCCAATATCTATATATCCTAACTTCATGACATTCACTCCACCTTTTTTCTTAGTGTTGACTACTGATAATTTAGATTAGGGGGTTGCCAAAATTTGGGACTGAGGATTGAGTCTTTTTATTATCCGCTAATGTATTGACTCTATTGGTGAATTTTTTTTGGAAAGGTTTACCAAAGTTTATTTTATCCTCTAACATTTCTGACCTAAAAGATCCAAATTTAAGCTGGGCTAGTCTATAAAAAGTTGTTTTCCTATGTAGACAGATATATGGGCCAAGGTTTGAGGAAGGATTAAGGAGATTTTTTGGAAATCTAATTAAAATGATCATTGTTGAAAATCAAAGAGGGAGATTGTTGCAAAGGAGGAAGTTGGTTGATAGAGAATGTTTTCAATCATTATTTTGTCATTGATGTCAAACCTACTATTTGTTGGAATGAAATTTTCTTATAAGATGCAAATACTATCACTTTGTTGATTGATGAAGAGGATTTAATCAACAAGATATAACAAGAGAACCTAAGGGAAAGGTTGAGTTATGATATTGTAATGAAGTACAAGGATCAGCTAAGAAAATGGTTAAATGATGTATTGATAACATATTAAAAGATATAGAAATTGGTCACACTTAGAAACATTGGAGGAATAAGCTGGAATAAAGTTGAATGCAAAGCTTAACTAAGTTCATCAGTGAGTGTTGAGCAAGCTAGTTCAAGCTGAGAAAATGCAAAATCTAGTGTGTGCCAAGTGAACTTTAGGTGTTGAGTGAACTTAGTGGATGTTTATTGAATCCATAGTAGGTACCGAGCATTAGTAAAACATAGTTGATGATGAGTAACACAATATATGCTAAGCACTAGAATTTCAATAGTGTTGAGCTACTACATTATTTGGAAAGATGAAGATTCACCAAATCTAAGCTGATAGAGTTGTTACCTTGAATTCTATGAACCAAATGGAGGATAAGGATAATGAGCTAGTGGCACAAAATTCTATGTAAACTATTTTTGAGTGAATTCAAGAGGATTCTTCAAGATGTTTCTAGAGGAAACAAAATGTGGGTTAGATTCAATGAATCCTACCTAATCCATTCAAACCAAAATTAAAGGATGAAAGAATCAAGAGGGAAAAGCAATTCCAGACTTCTATTTAAGAAGTCACAGGCCAAGAAACAAGAGCTACTAGTGTGCCAAATTGTGAAATCATTGAAGGTGTCAAGGAGAAGGCATTTAGGAGAAGGAAGTATAGAGGATAGAGACTCTACTTTGATAAGTGGTCATAGAGAGATGATTGCACTAGTACATTGAGCATGGAGACTCAAGAAGAAAAATCTTGAAAGGACAGCAAGTTGTCAAAGTTGCAGACACTGAAAGCTAGGCAATGTTATGAACTGAAGAGTGATCTAACATTTGTAGGTTAAGTTGTATGTTGAAATCAAGTCAAAACCCCTTATTGTTACTCTCTAGAAATTTTATTAGTTAGGGTAAAGGAAAATCCTATGGACTTAGGTTGGTTTAATAGCCATTTGTAAATCCTTTAACAGGATGACATTCCAAGTGAATGTTCTAAAGTCCTCTAACCAAACCCACTTCTAACAGGGTGGTTAAATCCTTTAACCAGGTCACATTTAATAGTATGTTGTAGCCTTTAACAAGCTAGGCCTTTCACAGGGCATCACTTCAAAAGAGTGAGAATGGAGTAGCATGTTGTTGGTGTTTTTTCTCAAATTGGGTTTCCATGTAAATCACTATGTTATGTGTTCATTTTTTATGTGTTATGCTTGCATGTTGATTTAGAGTAACTTGCTAAGCATGAAAAGTATAAGTTTGGATGAATGAATAGTTTGATGGGGACATTTTATTTGGTAAAAAGTTTTGAATTAGACATTTGGACCCTGAATAACTGATTCACGCCCCCTCTTAGTTATTCTAAAAAATTTCTAACAAGATTAATGTGAGATAGAGGTTTTTTGGATCCTATAGGAACCCTATTTTCAGTTGATGCTATAGATGGTTTTGGAATTGTGATAGACTAAAAGATATTTTGCTTCACAATGGCAAGACATTGAGATTCTAGTGGGATTGCCTTAATTTCCTTTAATGCCAAGACCGCATATTTTATTTTTGCATTAAAAATGATTTGATTATCCACCCTTGATTTTTCCTTTGAGACTTTATTTTTCATCTATTCTCTTTCCCTTAAACTATCTAGTTCAAATTGTTCATCTTTTGAAAACCTTTTTTCTTGTTTTTTGGGGTTTTAGACTATTTTCCATCCATTCTCCATGCTGACTCCATTTGTAGAATTGTTTATAATCTTATCGTTTCGAGAAGATTATTCAATCATTTGACATGGGATCTATGGAAATTATTGTTTTTGTTTTCTAATCTTTGAATTATGTTCTTCATGGAGTTTAACTAGTGCTTCAAAACTATTCTTACTTGCCACTATTTTAGTAAACGTTGTAAATCTGCCATAGTAGATTGCCCTAGCTCCCTAGTTTTAAACATTTTTTGATGTCCTCGCTTTGAAAAAAAAGGTTTTTCCTTCTTATTGACTACCTCTTTAATGGAATCTAGGATTGAGGATTGAGTCTTTTATTATTTGCTAGTGTATTGACTCTACTAGTGAAATTATTTTTGAAAGATTCTGTAAAGGTCGTATGACCTAAAAGATCCAAATTTAAGCTAAAGTGGTCTCTAAAAAGTTGTTTCCCTATGCTAAGAGATATATGGGCCAGGATTTGATGAAGTATTAATGAGATGAATGTGAGATAGAGGTTTTTTGGATCCTCTAGGAACCTTATTTTTTTTTTATACTATAAATGGTTTTGAAATTGTGACATACCAAGAGATAGTTTTCTAGGCAATAGCAAGGCTCTAAGATTCTAGTGGGATTGCCTTAATTTCTTTTGATGCCTAAACTGTATATTTTATTTTTGTGTAATTTTTATTTATTATCAACTCTTTCTTTTTTCTCTGAGACTTTGTTTTTCATATGTTCTCTTACCCTTAAACTATCTAGTTCAAATTGTTCATCTTTTGAAAACATTTGTTTCTTAATTTTTTTGGGTTTCAAATCGTTTTCCATCCATTCTTCATGGCAACTCCATTTGTATAAGTTTTTATAATATTTTCATCTTGAGATGATTCTTCAATCATTTGACATGGTATCTATGAACATTATTGTTGTTATTTCCCAATCTTTGAGTTATGTTCTTCATGGTGTTTAACTAGTGCTTCAAAATTGTTCCTACTTAGTATTGTTTCAGCAAATGTTTTTGTAAAATTTCCATAGTGGATTTCCCTTGCTCCATGGTTTGAAATATTTTTTGATGCCCTAGCTTTGAATGAAATGGTTTTATCATCTTGTCAATTGCCTTTTTTGTGAAAAATGCTGCTTTTTTGCTATTTTGACTCTTTTTCCCATTTTTCCACTACAAAAATTTTCCTCATGGTTAATATTTCTTATAATAGGTAGCTTTGTTAAAATAAAATATAAATTCTAGTTAATACTTTTTAGAGATTAATTTATTTATTAACATGTTCTATTTAATATGCTTTTTGTATATTTGAAGTATTTTCTTTTTATTGATCATTTCATATTAATAAAATTTGTTTTTATAACTTATTTAAATTCCTTTTTTTACTAATGCTTTTAAAAATCATTTTAAATTGTTGCTGTAAATAATTATTCACTATTTACACTTAAGTTTACTTAGGTTAATGCATTCTTTTAATATTTATTCATTAGTCACCTAGGAGTAAGTGTGCTCTTATGAGTTGTCATGTTGACAACATAGGAGTTTGCACCTCTTTTATGCACATGGCGTCTACAACATAGGAGTTAACAAACTCATTAAGCACATGGTGTCTACAACATCTCCACCTGAGATACTCCTCATCATTCTTATCTTATCATCTAGAATGATGGATAAGATGTGTACTTATTTGTCATGCTTATCTTATCTCCTGGTTCTTTTTAGAGACATGCTACATGCTTCCTAAGAGGCCTTTATATACAGGCACTCCTAGTGAGTACATTCATCACATACAATATAGAGCAATGTAAGAGGACATATTCTAATATATTGATCATACTCTATTTTGGTCTACAATTTTGCTTGTGTTTGAGTTCTACGATCTTGGGTGAAGCTTGCCCTAAGGAAAATTCTTACATGGTATTAGAGCTATACCAAAGTCTTACCTCGTATCAAAGCTCTTGGAGAATCTCTCTTCACATAGCCATTTGAGACCATCTTCTTGGTTCAGCACCTTGGCCTAAATCTGAAGTATTGCAGAAATTAGGAGTGTTTAGAGCTAGATCTGACCTTGCCATTGCATCTAGAATGTTGATTCAGTTAAAAATGTCTATAAATTTGCCTACCCTAGGCCAAAATCAATTGCAAGGAATTTTTTTTTTGCAAACTAGCACTTGAAGGACCAATTTGCAGAATTGGTATGATCATTTCAGATCTATACATTTAATTTTTAGATCTACATTTTTACATCTGCATCTTTGCTATTTTTTAGATTTGCATTATTTTTTGGAATTTTTTTGGCCACCGGGTCATAGGAGAGATTTTTTGCAGGTGAAGATTGGTTCTTGCTAGTGCAAATTAGATATTTGCATCACATTCAAAAGGTTAAAAAACCCCCAAATCAGATTTTGTTTGATCCAAATCGAACATCTGTGGCAAAATCTAGAGCCATTTGATTTTTGAAGGCATGACGGCAGTGATTCAGAAAAAATTATAGAAGCATCAATTTTAAAACAGTGATATCTCCCTCATACAGACTCCTTTTTTCAAGCAATTGTTTTTGTTTTGAGGTATAATTTCATGATCTACACATTGGTGCAGGTGGTTTGAGATTTCTATTCCTGAATTGTTCTGCAACTCACAAATCTCAATTTTTGCCACTTAAAATGCTTAGTACAAGCTCATCTAGACTCCAAATCAAGTTCTATTTTTTTGAAAGTGAATATTCTTTTGTCTACTTTCTAGATTTATAATAATATCATAGGTTCTCTAGATAGAAATACTACTTTTAGAAATAGGCCCTAAATTGGCAAGTGGCCACCAAGTGCCTAAATCATTCATTGGGGGGGGGGGGTTTCTTTGATTCTTTGGGGGTTCATTTATTAATCTCATGAAATCTTGTCAAATATGTCAGTCTAGTATTAGACCATAGTTGACAACAAGGAACTATCAAAAATGGAGTGCTACTTGATCATCTAAGAGACCATCAAGAATTGCTTCCTTATCTCTATTCATTTCCACCACATTTTAATTGGACACATCTTGTGCACCTTCATAATTTTCTATATAACAGTATGAGTAAGAAATCTTTTGCTCCTCTTAGAATGGCAAGTTTTCCTTATAATATTTGGATGTCTATTTCGGAATCATATGGAGATCCATGTGTTCCTTCATCTCTAGAGGAAATTCCACATTCAATCACTCCAGCTATGGTTTCTTCAATTCCAAATGTGATCACACCTCCAGATGCTCTTGTTGCTCCTACTAATCCTATTCTAGCCATAGATGCTTCAAATTTAGTGCAGCAGGACACTTCATGTCTTCCTACTTTACCTTCATGCAATGACTTCCTTCCAAAAATTGCAAAACTATTTCTAGAGTCTCACATTGAAAATGTGGGAGACATCCTCAATGATATTCATCTTTTTGTGAGGAAAATTCTTCATCCATTGCTGCAGTGATAAATTCATATACTTCAGCAAGTAGGGTACACTTTGTCTTCCGGTTACTGCCTCAAATGATGACTTCTTGGTAGAGATTGCAGGTTTATTTTTGGAGTTACACGTCATAGATTTGGGAGACTTCTTTGATGATATATCGCTTCTCTTTACTAAGGATGATCCTTCTATAGTTGTTGGGAGGGCTCACTTTGACCCTCATGCCCATTCTCTACATGATCAATCTTTACAAGTTGGCATGATTGTGGATACTTATGTACAACACTTGTTGGAGGCCTATCTATCATTTGAGGAGATACACTTTTCTTTGAAATAGGTTCTACATCAATCCTTACTAGATCTTCACTTCTTCTCAGTATTTTTGGAGGGACTCATCATTTGCATCAACATAGGGACACTTGAACAAGTTTCAAAGCCATCGTTCATTATTAAGATTCTTTCTAGACATAGGGGAAGTGTCTCACCAGTACCTCTACCACTATTTCTTCCAAAGGGGAGGAACATCATTCAACGATCATGGATTAGCTTCTACATTGGAGCATTTCTCACTGGTCAACACCGTACTTTTAGGGGGGGACTACCTTGTCTTCTTCTTCTTCTTCCTTTTGGGGAGGATTTTTTCCTCTTAGGGGATTTTGTCCTTCTCATTCTCTCTTGTATATACTTGATATATGTCATAATTGGGGGTCTTAATTACTCCATCCATCCTTACATCTTTCATCTCTCTTTTTGGGGGAGGGTTTTCCCATGAGGTTTTCCCTCTTTCTCCACTTTATGAGAGATTGCATTTTCATTATGTACATGGGTACCTAACATGGCCTAGTAGCTGGGACCCATTATGCATTTCATCCTAGCTCTTGTCAACTTAAGTGCATTCCCCTAAGTTGCACTTAAGGGGGGGTGTTGTTGTAAATAATTATTCACTATTTACACTTACTTAAGTTTACTTAGGTTAATGCATTATTTTAATATTTATTTATTAGTCACCTAGGAGTAAGCATACTCTTATGAGTTGTCATGTTGACAATACAGGAGTTTGCACCTCTTTTATGCACATGGTGTCTACAACACAAGAGTTAACACACTAATTAAGCACATGGTGTCTACATCATCTCTACTTGAGATACTCCTCATCATTCTTATCCTATCATCTAGAATGATGGATAAGACGTGTGCTTAGTTTTCATGCTTATCTTATCTCCTAGTTTTTTCTAGAGACATTCTACATGCTTCCTAAGAGGCCTTTATATATAGGCACTCCTAGTGTGTACATTCATCACATAATATAGGACAATGTATGAGGACATACTCTAATATATTGATCATACTCCTTTTTGGTCTACAGTTGTGCTTGTGTTCAAGTTATATGATCTTGGGTGAATCTTTCCCTAAGGCAAATTCGTACATGGTATCAAAGTTATACCAAATTCTTACATAAATAAATATACCCTTTTAAATAATTTTCTACATTGTAAATTTTATTACTCTTGGGACATTCAAATTGTTTTAAAAATGGCATATATGTTGAAATTGATATAAATATTTTCATAGTATCATATCTATGTTGTTTTCCAATTTTAGTTAGACTAGCCTCATTGTCTTGATATATTGGTTTCTATACTAGTTACTATAGTTTCATTTAGTTTCAATTATCAAACTTCTAGCATTTGACAATTTTTTGGCTCTTCAAAACTCTTTCATGTTCATTTGTTAAGCTCATGCCTATTTCCCTCAAGTATATTTCATATGTTTTTTCCTTAAGGCTATTCATGTAATTAATGTTTCTTAATCCTCTTCTTTTATTCAAACTCTCAATCTAATTTCAATCTTCAATGTAAAGTTTGTGGCAAAAAAAGAGGCAATAATTTCCATCTTTGTAATCTATTTTATTGAGATTATACCCTTTTATCAAGTGTCAAGTACTATGATATATTATTGACATTTCTTCTTATATATTATAATTGTTCACAAATTATTTGTTATCCTCTATTAATTTCCTTGCTAATTACTATGTTTCCTTGCTTCTATGTGCATTTTTCTTGATACCATCAATATGGTCTGAGACCATTCTTATGTGCACTATAGTGGACTTGTTATGGTATATTTAAATGCATATTTATTGTATTTCATGGTAAGTGGGTAGGTACCCATTTTTCAAGGTTAACTACTAAGGAACCCAATTCTATTTGATTCCTAATTACCTTATCATATTTAGGGACACATGGATTTTCCCTCGATCCCATCTATTGGGTTGCACTTCCACTTTCGAAGGTTTTTCTCCAAAAAAATTATGCACTTTTTGTGCCTTTGTTGGTAAGTTGTGTCAGGAGCCCTATTTCTAAGGTTAACTATTGAGGACCCACAAGTATTACCTGATTCACAACTATCTCTTTTGGGGACCCATGGAGAATCCCTCCATCAAATTTTTGGAATTCGCTTATCTTAGTTGATGGTTATCAACTTTTCCTCTTAATGATGATATTATTATTGAATTTTGTTTTATCTCTCTTGTATTCCAAGCCAATGTTGATTTTTAAATCATAATTTTTTGAACATAATATATGTCACTAAAATTCAAATGTCCACAAAGGTCTCTCACATTATGATTCCTTGATTATGTTAGTTTGACTATTTCAATATAGTACCATGTTCATCCTCACTGGAGATTTTTACCTGATATTCATGCCTTCCTTTGTCATTTTTCTTCAAATTATTTCTATATTTATTATTTAACATTATGAGTGATCATACACAATTTCCTTAAATTTTACTATGATCTATTAATTTACACATAGTTGTAATTTAATAATTTTATAGCATCTTTTATGGCCATGTTGGAACTTTATGGTTTTATACCATTGACTAATTGTTAGCATGAATTCTAATGATACCACTTTGGGGTGTATCCTAAGCATTGGAAAATATTTACATTTTGCATTCATAATTTTTGTTATTGATGTCAACATAGCAGCAATTTGGTGAAGACTGATAGAGTAGCAGATAGAGATTATAATTGTATGGATAAAGTTTTGATGTTAAGGTGAAGCGTGGTTAAGGACATTTTCTACACTGTGTCTTGTTAATGAGGTTAAATTCTCATATTCTCAATCAAAGATATATGGAAGCTATAAGTGATTTAGAGAGAGCAGTGTAGAAATAGAGTACATGGAAATTAGCTTTTAGTGATCCTACTATATCTTCTAACAGAGATATAATCTAGAGATGTGCAGTTGGACAATGATAGGAGACAATTTGATGGTGATGTTAGTGAGTGTGCAAGTCCTAATGTCACACACATGAAGAGTTGTATATACTGTGAGTCAAAAATGCTATTATAATTGTAAATTAATTAATTATCTTATTGTGGTCCAATTATAATTAATTGGGAAAGCCTCAAGCCCAACTCAAGGAATTGTTTTGAGGACTTCATATAAAGGAAAGTATTTTCTTTGTTTATAAGATCTATGGAGCATACAAAGTGTTTAAGGAAGTGCAAATAAGAGCAAGGTATTCATTAAATGCAAGTGATCCAAGGGATTATTAGATGTGAAGTTCAAGATCTGACATCAGGATCAAAATGATTAGAAGTTTGGTTGACTAGATAGAGAAAGAGGAAAGAAGCACAATTTAATTCTATTATTCTGCATAGAATAATGCAAAGATCATTTGGATAGTGGGTTTATTGGTCTTTCCTTTAAATTTATTTGGACATTGGTTTCATCTACCTTCCACAACTCCTAACAATATTGGGAAAGCTCCTAGTAGGGTCAGAATCTCCTAACAAGGACTGATATGTACTAACTGTTGTTATATACTCCTAGTAGTGTTGATCCTCTAACAAGGAATATTTATATTAGGGAGATGCACCAAGTTCTAGTTCAAAAAAGATGGCACACAACTCAAATTTCTAAAAGTTTGCACATGCTTTGGCTTGGGCTCCACAACCCTAGGCTTTTGGAGCCCAAGTCAAAGCATGTACATGCTATAGTGTGTGCATACTTTTTAAGAACTCTATAAATGGGCTGCAAACTTGCAGCCCATTCCATTTTGCCTTATTTCTAGAATTGTGTTGGTTTCTTCTTTTCCCTCAATAGCATGCATGTAGTTTTTGGGATTCAAATAAATTTCTCATTCTCCTTCTCAAAATGGCTCCTCATCACTAGAGATTAAGATTAGGATCATCAAGTATGTTTTCTACTCTTCTTTTTGCATTCTTTTGTATGTTTTTGTAGTTTTTCTTCAAATTTGTTTATTTATTTAAAATGCAATTGGTTTCTTATCAAGAAATGTGAATAATCAAATAACCAAATCCCTATCTTTATCAAAAAAATCAAAAGGTAAACCCTCAACAAGATCAAAATCAAA
Source organism: Cupressus sempervirens (assembly GCA_028749045.1). Taxonomy (NCBI): domain Eukaryota; kingdom Viridiplantae; phylum Streptophyta; class Pinopsida; order Cupressales; family Cupressaceae; genus Cupressus; species Cupressus sempervirens. The sequence goes on from CM053789.1 coordinate 547,387,340, forward strand.
CGCTTGACAATAAGAGAAAGAAATTTTGCAACCTCCACTGATTGAAAGACCTTCTCCTAGCACCCAAGACAATATAATAAATGAAATAGAAAGAGGGAAAAATGAATTATAAAAAATAATTGGTAGGTTGAAATCTTGTGAGAAAACTAATCCTATGAGAGCACAATTGGCATCGTCCCTTGAGTCTATTATATGAGCCAAGGAGCTTATGTTAGTGATTAGTTAGATATTTGACATGTTAAGAGACAAGAACAAAGAAGATATTATGAAAATAAATTATCCTATAAAGATGTAAGAAAAAAGGTCATAGCAAAAGGTAGCATATATGCATTGTTTAAAAATCCTAAAGAACAAGATACTATTAAACATACAACTAAACAGTCCTCATACATTGGTGCATACATGATCTTAGTAGAAATAAATTTGGGGATAGATGGTGGATGGTCTTTGATGCCCCTCCCTACAATAATCACAAGATTCCAATGTATTTCTTAAAGAAATTTTATTGTGAATTTGTCCTTGGGGAGATCCCCAATTATTTTAATATGTTAAATTTCCAGAGTAGAGGTGGGAGGTGCTCATTTGAGAGACTGGGAGCATGTCATGACCCTAATGTAATTAGGGCATATGTTGTCAAGCCATAGGGTGGGCATGTGATTATTCCTTTAGTTGTGAAGGAAGATGTAGAGACTAGTACTCTAGGGACTATTAATTCTTTGACATAGATCTTCATTCGCTACACCAATCCATTAGTTGACAAGGAGCCTTCTTTGAATTGTGGTCACATGTGCACATCATGTGGATCCTTATGCATGTTTGGTAGTCATGTTGGAGGCACTATGTATGATGTGTTGGTCACTGATGAGTTCTTGAGTGACACATTTGGCATTGACACAAAGGTAAATTACAATTATAATAAACTAATTTGATCATGTTTCGTATGTATAGTGAATGACTAATTAATTAGCATGTCTTGACATTGTTCAAAATTTAGGGTAATAGTGTTAATGGCTCTAGTACAGATTTCCTAGCCCTATTTTACATCCTATCAACAATTTGAGAGGTATGTATTGATTTAATCATTTAAGTTAATACATGTATTTATTAAGTAATCATATAAATTATTGACAAAAAAATTTATGCATGTGCATTAGTTCTCTACTAGACCATTGACATTCATAGGGGACTCTAAGCCTAGGCATGATATGAGCTTCATAGAGGTATATTAATTTCATGTTAATTTAATTCATTTGATTATATGTGTTTCATTTTTCCTGTTACATGTAAATTGTATTATATGATTTGCATTTTTTGATGCCTAAGACTCCTCCTCATCTTTGCTAGTCCATTGATCATGGAGCTGCTATCGTGATGGCTAGTTCAGAGCCATTGACCATGGTATGAATTTTTTTTCATAGTTTTAGTTCTTATTTACAATAGTTAGTATTGAAATTTCAAATGCTATTTATAAGTATAATTGAGTGATTATATTGATTGAATTGTTGTAGGGCCTTGTTACTCCCAATCATTTGCAAGCCTTTGAGGTGGATGTACAGAGTGACTATTTGATAGTGGTAAGAAAATAATAAATTTTGTGTGTACATATATTTGATTTAAATTTATAATAATTATTGATTCATATCTACTTTTTTGTATCAGCTCTAGTTAGAGAGGAGCCTCAACAAGAGGATGAGCAAGCATGTGAGAAAGACCCCATCATCTCCCTTGATGCAATGACTGAAGACCTCTAGGAATTTTTTTCCTTCCCCTCATGGGAAGGATAAGATATAGGGATAGACACACATTTATATGCATTAGAGGACATATATCTTGGATTTTGTGTTAGTCGAGATATTTGATATACATTTGATGTATATATGATATTTTATATTTGATGTATGACATATTTTTGATGCATTACATTTATGGTTATCATAATATATGATATGTTTGTTCATGTATGACATTATCGATTATCATAATATATTATATGTTTGTCCATGTATGACATTATTGGTTATCATAATATATATCTTGTTTTTCTTTTTTATGCTTTAGGTACATTTCATGTATTTCATTTTTATGTAATTTGCATCCAAAATGATGTAGAGTGCTCACACCAAAAGCTAATGGATTCCCAACAAGAACACTTTTAAGAAAAACTACCTTTCCCACCTTCCTAAGTGTTTTCAAAGACTCTTTCCAACTTGGTTAAAACACTAAACAAACTTCTACCCAACTTCAAAAAACTACTTGATCACTTTCCCTATTCAAGACTTGGGAAGCAATAAGGGAAAAATGGGCAAATTTGAGAAATGGATCCTAATCAACTTCTTGCTTCAAACCAACACCTTAGACACTTCAAGGAATAGATAATAATAAGGTTTCCATAACAGGTTTACTCTCCTAACATATATTTTTCAAAATTTATCTCAACATACATAATTTCCCTTATAGCCTTTTTTGTGTTTTTTGGACAATAGATTTTTTTTTCTCCACTGAACTTGGCAAACAAAATAGGTATTTGGATACTGATGCAAGATGAAGGTGGTGATACTAGATTCTTATTACCAAACTCTCATCACTATGCTTCTTTCAAGCCTACCAAACACATTACCATCAATCCCTTAGGACTCTTTCAAGGCTAGAGACTAGGTGGTTGGCCTATTTCTTATACCACCCTCAGCTATTCCAAATGTCTCTACCTAGCCCTTCATAAACTCAGCCAACTACCTCTCACAATACCCAACACCTCCACTACCTTACACCCTCCAGGATCTTTCATGACACCATACCTTAATAATCTTCCAAAAGGCTTAACTCATTGCCATTTAATAGGTTTCAACATTTATAAGGTGTTATACACCTTAGTGGGCTTCAAAACACCAATTCTCACAAAAAAAACTAAAAGGGGCTCTTTCTTGTAGCCCTACCTTTGGATTTTTAAGGTAGGAAATCAAAATCTCTACAAAAAACTACCAACACCAATGAGGGATTAAGATATCCAATACTAATCTTGACTAAATTCCAAAAACATAGACTCCCAATTGTTCAATAAAGCATATAACTTGCAAGCTTGAGTCTAGACAAATAGGCCTAAGCCATATCTTCTAACTCCCAACTCATTAAACATTCAAATAACAATAACAAATGAACTCTTTTATACTTTTTCCTTACCAAGATCTTACAAATTTTTGAATTTCAACATCCTAACTATTGAGGAAAAACCTCCAAACCCTTGTTATAATGAGGGTTTCCTTGCTGAATAAGACAACTATTTCACAAACTTCAATCTCTCATCTATTCCATCCTTCCAAGAGATTCTTCAACATCCTATGAGTGAAAACAATCTTCCAACATTCATGCAGGGCATACACCAACCTATGCCACATTCATATTTGTTGATTCACTATATTTTCTTTGCAACAACATGTAATTTACTAATTTTTGGCGAACTCTTCACAAAGGGTAGTGATTATGTTTCAAACCCATGAGATGGCTATTAAGATAGCCAAGAAGATCCTTAACATTTTCAACTAACTCCATTCAGTGATAACATGTAGCTAAAGTGTTGTTTCATTCTGACAAAGTACAAGTTTTCTATTCTAAAATAGGGAGTAATGATATTTGACAATAACTCAATGATCCTATATACAAGTTTAACATTAGCAATGATTCATTTCCATATAAAAAGAACTTAATAATCACCAACACTTTAAGACAAAGGAGAAAATACTAAGACTATGTTAATCTCATATTGGTTTTGACATATAGGTGACAACACACTTAAGTCATTTTCTTAGTTCATGATGAATAAGTAGTGTATGTCGAGCGTATGTTGCCAGATATATAGTATATGTCAAGTAACTAGTAAGTTCTAAGTCACTCAAGTGTCAAGAAGACAATATATGTCAATTCATTTAGATGTTGAGTGATCAATGGGTGTTGAGTTATTTATAGGCTGAGTTACAACATTGAAGATATAGTGGATGCCAAGAATTAGACACTTCAAGTGCCAAGTAAATAGTTTTGGACATAGTTTTTTATAATGGCACAAATTTCTATGTAAATTGTTTTTGAGCCAACTTAAGGATTGTTATGATTCTAAGATGATAAGGACAAATCCTTATTGTAGATCCTTATGCAGTACATGCAACCAATTAGCTAAAGGGATGTTTTGAGCAACTAGATGGATAAATTGCAATCACTGATTCATACCTAAACCTAAGTCACCTAGGTCTTCTTAAGTATGAAAAAACCTAAACTTTGTATGATAGTGGAAGGAGAAAAGAGAGAAGTTTTCATGTGAAAATAGAGCATTCATGGTGGCTAAGAAGTTTGAATTGAGATACATTGTAGAATCAGTTAGAGGAGAATAGAGGAAAGGAATTAGAGGATAGAAGAAATACATCTTATCAGTGAGGATCAAGTGCACATGAGGAAAGAGGTGATTTATTATCTAGTAGTAGAGTACTGATTGCTAGATCATTACTGATACATTCTAATAGGTGAATTAGTTAAATCTCTTAATAGAGTAGTCTTAAAAACTATTGTAAATCCTTCAACAAGGTTCTTACTTTATTATAAGTTGAAGTCCTTTAATTAGACACACTTCTCACATGGCGTTGAAATCCTTTAATAGGGTAAGATCTAACAATCTTGTAAACCCTTAATAGGCCAGACCTTTCACAAGGTAGATCATAGTTTATGATCAAACATTATAGCCTTCATTGGATACACTTTATTACTAGAGTAGTGGAGATGTGTGGGTGTCATCCCCACTCTAGTTTTATCTTCTCATTGGAGGTTTTCTAGGTAACCAAATATCTTGTGTCATACATGTGTTGAATGTTATAAATGCTTTCATACAATGGATGAATATGTTTAGCTAGTTATTTTAGTTTACACACAAATTATGAGATGGATGTGTTGTGATTGAATTTATGGTTAAAGTTGTGAAGGATTGATTAACACCCCCGTCCAAAAGTTTACTTTCCCTATTGTATTTCCAAAAATTGGTATTAGAGCCTTGGTTCTCTGGAAAGGAAATTTTTGTAGCTTTGAGGAAAGATTTTGAAGATGGATGTCTAAAAGTTGGGAAAGAATATTGATAAACAAAAGATTGAAATACAGTTTTCTCTACATCAATTGAATGAAGCAAGAGATGAGTTAAAGTGATTGTTGAAGAGAAGGAAATAGATAGCTATTGAAGAGAATGATACACATTAATAAGATATTGACACTAGTGAATTATTTGCAAATTGAAATTCAAGTGAATTCGATTCAGTAGTTACAGATCTGATGGAAAAGAATGGAACCTTAAATGAAGAGGAAAAAATATCAAGATAGAACACAAAGTCCAATCAGTATTGCTATGTGAGGTAATCGAGCAGAAAAATAAAATTGAAGAAGAAAAAGACATGATTGAGGATGAGAAAAGGATACTGACCAATAGATTGGAAGAGAACACATCAGAAGTGAACAAGATTGCTCACATGTAACTAGAAACATTGAATCAAATGATGATTGCAAATAATGAATTGAATGGAAAAGATATTGACATCACAACACTAGAGTTGTAGAATCAACAATAGAGAAATCATCTAAAAAGAGAAAGGGGTAAATGTACAAAGTTGTGTTACCTTTTAGGCTGACTTATTAGAATAATTAAATTTGTGTGTGTGTGTGTGTGTGTGTCTATATATATATATATATATATATATATATATATATATATATATATATATATATATATATATATATATATATATATATATATATATATATATATATATATATTTCAAACATATGATCTAGAAAAAATTATTCTAGCTAAGCTATATATGGTCTCACACTTTTCCAATTAGAAATGTCTATTAAATGCATTTTTTATACTAGTTTGTATCCAATTACTAAAGAAATAAAATTATTTTAGAAAATTGATATTTCAATAACTCTTACTATTTTTTATGATATTTGTTTAATAACATATAAACACCATTTTATAGAGCTCAAAGCAAGAATATTCTCATATACAGTTCATAGTGTTTTAACTAGATATAATATATTGTAATTAATTTTTTTTGGAAGTGCATATTTTAACACTTGAGAAGATGTCCATTTTGGGAAAGACAAAAATATTAAATCATATAAAAAAAAATTAAAAACTATATGATGTTCTAGAGGAGAGAGTCCTCTTCAAGACTATATAAATTTTTTTCTTTTGGTTGGAATAGATTTATTTTGAAAAATGTGGTAGGAGATGAAAATTATTAATTTTAGGTGAGTTAAAATTTGAATCGTTAAAAAAGAAAAAAATATAGGTCTAAAGCCAATTTTTATTTTTGATTGTTATAGCTACATATGTTATTTATAACATAATTTGAGAACAAAAGGAAATAAATCTATTTGCTTATAGCTTTGTTGTGGGAAATATACACCTATTTTTTAGAATTTTTCAACAACTAAAAAGTTATCTTTAAAAAATAGGAAAATCTATCAATTCTTATTCCAAATAATTATTAAAAATTATAATCCTAAACTTCATCCATTTCATTATTTTACTTCATTTTAAAATTCTAAATAAGAGTACTAGTTTATTTCATTGAAGGTGAATAATTATACTTTTGTTAGCCTTTTCCTTTGTAAAATGGTGACATAGGTTTGTGATTTTACCCAAAAAGAATTTGTTGAAAATTTTAACAAACCTAGTGAAGCCATCAAGTACTTTGAGAAATTAATGAGATCTCCTAGATCTAAATATTATTGGATTGGGTTACACCAATAATAAAGAAGGAGAATCATCAAAAAGTGGTGAATAAAGGAGCAACATTGGTAAGAACTACAAACTTACTTGTCATAATTATGGTAAGATAGGTCATACTACAAATGTTTGCAAGAGCAAGACTACTAATCAAAATTCTAAGTAGAAGTTCACGGGTCACTGCCACAAGTGCAATAAGCAAGGACATTAGGAACATGTATGTAAGACCAAGAGAGATCAAGCACACAAAGATTTGAAGGTTACTATTACAACTGTAAGAAGTATGGACATATAGCAAATGAGTGCAAATCAAAGCCCAACTAGACATCAAACAAGCAAGCTAAGCTAAACCATACTGGTAGATCCTACAATTGGGATTACAATACAAGGTATACTTGTCACTATTTTCAAGAGTATGGACTTGCTATTAAAAGTTGCATTAGAACACATTTCAAAAGTGACTACAAAAGATTTTTGAGTCAAACTACATTTTTTTAGTTGTTTGAAGACTAGTCACATAAGCAAAAATTGTCCAACAAGGTCAAAAACACCTAGTAGTGAATTCAATGAAGGAAAAGAAAAGATTGATGTTGAAGAAGTCAAAGTGTAAATGAACAAGATATTGAAGAAGAAGGAAGATCATAGCACATCAAGTTTAGATGGGATCACTTCATCCAATGGATCAAGTGATCACACCATCCCCAACTAGGAAATCAAGAGGTATGTATGGGACTCATATTTCAAAGCTCAATTATACATCAGTTCCAATGATTGAGTTTTGAAAAGATCATATATGTATGAAGTACAATGTAGAGTATTGCTTAGAAGTTAGAAGAAATCTATAAGTTTTCATGTCATTGTTGAACATGAAAAGTTTCATTATGGTTGTCGAGTAAAAGTCAGTTGTTATTGAGCTATCGCAAGTGATAATGTTGTTTGAGCTTGTAGTGGTTGTCAAGCATGAAGGGAATTACATGGAAGCCGAGTGACTCAAAATTGCTATTGGAGTTGAGCTTACAGTTGTGTAAGCACTAAGCATTTATTGTAAAGTTTTAAGGGCTATATGGTTGATTTTTGATTCATTTGCAATTATTTGAGATTTTAGAGAGCATGAAGAGCTAAAGGTGAATTTGAAATAAGGATTCAAGAATTTGAAAACTAAATTCAATTGCTACTTGACAAAGTCATTAGATTTTTTACGTATTTATCTTGTGTCGAGCTATGTTGTTTGAATTTTTGAAAACCCTAGTTAGTTTTTATGGCATCTAGTTATTTTTCTATTGTGGTTAAGGAAGGAAAGGAAGTTTCAAATGTTCAATTGATAAGTAATGAGATCAAACAATCAAATTTCTAGGCAATTCCTAATATTCCATATAAAGGAAACCCATCTAGTGCGATATTGATGATACCACCCCAAGCTCTAATGATACAAGAATTAAGGTGTTGCTACACTTGTAAGGTTGGAAGCATTGGAGACATGGAGATAATAGAGTTGTATGGACAATTGTATGAGAATTTAGTATTAAAAGAAGAATTCAAGGTTGTAGAGAGAAAAGGGTTAACCCTTGTCCTAGATTTTCCAAATGTGTTCAAAATAGAATGGATTAATATTGTTCTTAGTAGAATTCATGACAATTTTTTAGGGTTGTAGGATGGACATTAAAAATCAGAAAAGAAAATTATTCATAAAGTGATAGGGTATCGAACCCTAGATAGACCTAAGACAATGAAGAGTGATGCAAAAGAAGCAACTAAAAAGAATATAGGGGCACTATGGAACAAGTGAGGAATGACCATAGACACAATTTTTGATCCCCTAATTATATTTGTAGTGAAAATTATTGCACATAAGTTCTTTCAATCTTGTAGGTTAAACAATGTACCATGTGTGGCTATGGATTTGAGTTACAAGATAGTGAAGAAAGACCATTCTTATAACGTTGTTGAGTTACAAATCTAGCAATTATTTGAGAACTTGGGAGCCATATAGAAAACAAAAAGTACACAATGCAAATTTGGTTCAATACTTGTTTGTATATTTTTTAATGTGTGGAACACTTTTCCCACATTTGGGAAAGTAGCTTGGAAGACCAACAAATTAGTTGTAGTGTAGATTTGTGAACTTATAGGACAACTTGGAGATAATTTTGAGAGTGTGATGACTACCTACTTTGAAGACTTTAAGAAGTCAATGAAATAGAGATAGAGAATTCTAGTATCACTAGTAGAGAAGCATTTCAATGATGTTTATTTTCTAGTTGATGTTGATTTCACGTATGTAGAATATGTTGTTCCTAGGGTGAGATGGCTTATAGCACTACCTTATGAGATTAATGTTGATGAGGCATCTATAACCATTGCTTCTTTACTAGTAGAAGAAGTAGATAAGGATGCTACTACTTTTGGAAACTATGATGTAGAAAAGTCAAAAGCCACAATGGATTTAAAGATAGCTTTTGTGATGAGGAAAAAATAAGCTTATGAGGAAACTCAAAGAATAATTTGGTGAAGGGGGAAAAGAAGATGATGAAGATGCACCTACCCAAGCACTAGTTTCTATCACACAAGGTCAAGGTGAAGATCGAGGAGAAGAAGAAGCACAAATTGATGAAGGTGTCGAGGGAGAAGAAGCCAATGAAGCACTTGTTGCCATAGAAGAAAAGAATAGGAACAAAAAGAAGCCAGTAGCAAGAAAACCTAAAAAGGTTGTGAAATATTCACAAAAAAATCCTATAGTTCATATTATCAGGGCTATCATTAGAGCTACTTCCAAGAAGTCTCAGGAGGTTCATAAGCATAAAGGTAGGAGAGCTAGTACAACTACACAAGGAGATGAACCTGAGTAGAAGAAAATAAGGAAGTATATTGCCCTAGCTAAATTAGATGAGGAGAGGACCAAGTCAGATGATAACATCCAATTCAAAGTGGTGAGTCATTTTCCCTCTTCTTATTTAAAAACTTGTGTGAAAATATTAAGAATAATGTTGATTTAAGTGGATTCACACATGTTGAGTTTGGTAAACTTGGGAAGTTAGATATGGATAAAGTAGAAGAGTCTATATATTCCATGATAGAAACTTTTAAGATGATTCCAATTGAGATTGCTAACTCTCTACCAAAGAGCCTATATGATAGAGTTGAGAAAAGGTGGAAATATAGTCTCACAATAGAGAGAAATATTAGAGAGGCTACACTTGCAAGAGTGATGCCAAATTTGCACAAATATGAGATGAAAAAAGTTATTGATAAGTATAAGGGAAGATTTTCTCCAAAGTATCAAGCTTGTAACATTTTATAGAACAAGATTTAAGTTGTTGTCCAACAAAGAACACAAATATGGAAGGTAATTTATGGGTTGATAACACAAAGGGATATTGAGAAAGCATCTAAAGAAGTAGGTGAAGACAAAATAGAGTAAGAGGTAGTTCAACTAAAAAATGATGAATCTATGATGGAAGTACATGGGAAATGCACCATAGATGCAACAATTAAAGAAGAGCAATAAACAGACCAGAATGTATGAGTAATATAAATGTTCAATGTCAGTCCTCAAATAGATTGAGTAAAGGCTAAGGATGTGTCTAACACCATCATTTAGAAAACCAATCCCATAACAAAGGAGGATATACAAAAGATACAAACGGATTCCACCACCAAGGCATAATTATTTAGTCATCCTATTTTGGTGAGTATCGATGAGATTGAGAAGGCATAATTGGAATTTTTAGGGGAGAAACCACAAGCATTGTCCATTGCTCCCACTCAATCTATATAAGTGCAACCCACCATGTATATGGTTGTTTACCTCGGGAAAGATAGATTGCCTTCACATATCAGCACCAAGGTACTAGCAATTATAATAATTGAAAAAGAAAGAACACCAGTCCAAATAGGTTAGGGAGCTAATCCTACACCTACACCACAATCATAAGGTGGAGAAGAGATAAAAGAGAAGGAGAAGGATAGTACTAAAGATCTATTCTTGACTACAAATCTAGAGGAAGTAATAGAAATATAAACACTAGTTATCTTACTAGACACTGATACTCCTAATCCTAGTCAAGCACATCACATTCTAGGTATTGAAGCTACAGATTTGCAAGCATCAAGGCCAAGTCCCAAAAAATCTAAGGTTGATGAGGTGACATCCTATGGTATAATCAACTTAGATGATGTGATTGAGTTACCAAAGTATGATCTTATAACAATCAAAATAGAGAAGATGCACATATTACAGGATGCTCTAGCAAGGAAGAAACACCAAGAACTACTCAGAAGGGAGCACAAGTAGAAATAAACACTTCATGACAAATGCATTCAACCTCCCTACACCTGATGAAGCCAAGCCCATCATTGAGGAGTTGGAAAATATTTTAGAGAAAATCAATGATGAAGACCTAGATACCAATGTAAAATTATTGGAATGGTCTAAGAAGAAATCTCAAATGATGATGGATGAACAAATATCTAGTGCCATTGCACTACATGAGGTTGAGTTATCAAACAAGATTGAGGTGTAAAGAAAGTATTAGAGAATATTTTCTCCCTTCAAACCAATTTGTGTGATATAACTCTATTCACACAAGAATTGCAATGACATATTGACTCTCTACAAGGAGATATGAAGCTAATAGGTACTACTCTACCTAATTCTCCATCTTAGAGTCAAAAGAACTTTAGGAATTTGATGAACTCTCATAGTTAGTTTGCATCCTTGTATGCTTTGGATGAAACATTCGGGCCACACTAATCAATATCCACACTATGTTGACCCCACACATGGAGATACTACACCAGGAACTAGTCTTTGTAGAAATAGTGATAAAGAAAGATCCCCATCTTTCTACACATGAATGACTAATTTACCTTTTTTTTGAGTTATCTATCCAAATAAAATTATTGGAAGTATCATGTGATAACTAGGATGCAACTCTTAAGATAATACTTGAGGTCCATAAAACTTTCTTGGACAAACACATAATTTGTGTACAACCCATGACATAAGTGTCAAAAGGTGGAGAATAAATGAAGGGGGAGGAAATGAAGAAAGGGGGAGAATGCATGAAAGGGGAGATAAGTTTTGGGAGAGACCAAACAATGACAGAGTAAACATAGTAGATCTACTCAACAAGAGTATTCAAAATCAGAATATAATAATCAACTTAGGGGGGATTATTGAATCAGAAAGAATTGATAGGTGAGTAATCAAAATTTATGAAAATAAAAATATGTTCTTTTTTACCCTTTATCCAATTCCATATAGTTCTTTATCCATTAACTAGGAATCGAGTATTTCACCAAAATAATAGATAGAATACAAAGATAGGGTAACGTTGTTACAACCTCCGCTTTGGACACTTCAACTAAAGAAACAATCAAGCAACAAAAAGGAATTTTTTTTTCAAAACAAAATATTTGAAGGTGCTTCTGGGAGATCCATCACATATCAAGAAAGATTCACAAGATCAAAAAACTTCTAGGAGAATTAGAGAACAACATAAACAACAACCTAAAGAATGCCCTAATTTTCAACTCAAACAACAAAGCAAGACAAGGGTGAATTAATCATAGTCACTAATGGAAGAATGATAGGACAAATAACCTCATTATATAAACCCTTAAACCTAGCTATTTGAATGCTACTTTTCAAAAGCTAAGATAGTCCCTTAAAGAGGATTCCCCTCTAAAAGTTTAATTGGTAAAGCCCTTAACTCTCACCTCCATCAGCCTGATGAAAATAGATTTTTCTTTTTGCATAATAATACTATCTCTAGCGCTTGTGCTCCTCCTAGTAGGCACCCTACATGGACTTCTTCTCAATTAGGTGTCTTTTCCCCTTATCAAATGCTCAACCTTCAATCTAAGAAATCTACCAACCATGTTCTCCATGAACCTAGGGTAGAGCCCCTTTTTTGAAAACCATCAATAGACACTCTAGTCATTTAGAATATGCCCAAAAGAGTGAAGTTTCCCTCAAGACCCAAAAACACAAATTCAAGTATTACTCTCATTATCAACAATATGCCTAGTCAAAATTTCTAGATGGAATGTTAAGATAAGGGTCTATTTTCCTACTATTGTGGGCCTAGATTTTTAAAAAAGGTCCAATTTGACTAGATGGTTGTAGGACTTTTGTGGTGGTCAAGTAAGTATATCGTTTGTCTCTAATTATTTAGGTTATATACACTGTCAAAATGAATTTAATAGAATTGATTTATTCATAGTCCCTTATTGTTTCTACAAAGAGTTTTCTATTGAATTCATCAAATGGAAATCAAACTTCAATGAATTTTTTCCCAAAAAAGTTACGAACCAATACATCTTGCTATTAAGTCCCTTCTTTCAAAACTTAACCATATTGAAATTATTAAACATATTGGTTTTACAATTGGAGAACTAATTGGAATTAAAATGTTTTTTTTTGAAAATTCTAATAACATAAAACTTCTTATAAATATCGAAAAAGACTCCCATAAATTCAAGCCTATTAAAATCATAACTAAGAGATCAATTTATGAAATTAAATACACAAGATTTGAAGGATACATTAAATAAATGATCAAAATATATCCAAACAAAGAAAATTAATGTAAAAAAAATTGAAATAAATTCATCATAAAGAGAAAAATTTCAATTAATATCAATTATAAATTAAAAAAATAAAAAGATAAATGAAAACATTCAGAACTTGTAAACCAGGAAGGAAAGTTGGGTGCATTTATTAATAGATATATCATATACAATAAGGACAACAATGATATTGACTCAAGAAATCAAATAGAGGAAGGGGAAATATATTTCAAAATTGTGATCATAAAAAAAATAGGTTACAAATGGTAGAAATAAATTATCTTCAAGAAGGCTAAGGAAGTCACTTGAGGAATAATTGGAATATTGAAGAAAATATACAAAGAATGCAATAGTGTAAACATTGCATACAAAAAAATATTTTTATTGAGGATGTTAAAAGCAACTTGATCATGTACAATAGATTGAATCACAATATAATGTTTATACAAGATGATATTAGCGATCAACTCCTACTATGGGACATAGCACACAAGGAACATTGCCAATTTATCAATAATTTTTTATAGCAACAATCAGAGATGAAACTAATATAAGAGGTTATAATAATTAGAGAGCATGAGAAAGGATTTTGAAGTCAACAAATGTAACAAAGAAGAAAATCCAATCTTAATGAAGGAAACAATTACTGAATCCCCTTTAAACTCCGATCAAGAAAAAGATAAATTAGAGTCTAAACATCAAAAAATAGATAACATTAGAAAATGTAAGTGTTTAGAAAGAAATTCAACAAATATAAAGGCTAATATTTCAGAAAAGGAAGTGTTTTCTCAAACTAAAACTCAAGTTATAGAAGAGGAAGAAAATATAAATCCTCAAATTGAGACAATAATTAAAACAAATCAAAAAGAAAATTTTGGAAATCAGCAAGAATGAAAAGGGATTTCTATGAACAAAATTCTCCCTCAACCTAATATATTAACCATCATATATTAATAGTTTCAAGACCTTTTGGTAAAGAAAAAGAACCAGCTTTACCACTCAAGGACATAGGGAATAACTCCTCTCTAGAATCATCAATTCAATCAAAACACATCACATTCAGAAAATGAGCAGAAGAGGGGAAAAAAGCCATGCAAAATTTTGAAAATACCACAAAATGGAAAGGATCCATTTGATAATAGTAATCTACAAAAAATATACAACCCCTAGGAAGGATTGGAGAAATATAGATACAAGGTTATCCCATTTTAGGTAGAATCATTCATATACATAGAGGATTCAAGGAAAGTAGAAGAATTAAAATGTATGGAAAAGATAGGGATAACTTCAAAAGAACATTAGGAGGAATTTGGGGTACAAGACCAAAATATATTGGACTAGGAAATTATTAAAGTAAAAGGGATTAGTAAAAAAGTTAAAGCAAAGGAGGAATCAAAATGTAAGAAACAAGACATCAACAAATATATAATTCAAAAAATCATAGAAGATGGAAAGGATTTAGAAGATGAATCAATTATAAATAGTACAAATAATGCATGTGAAAACATGTAAAAAAAAATCTTATCCCTCAATATGGAAGGCATAGATTTTCCAAGATGTGGCAAAGAAAAAAAAAAGGAGGAAGAAGAACACTAGCTAAATTTAAAGTAGCAATAGCAAAGACATGAATTCAAAAAAAATCCAAGATGCTTTTAGATTTTTGAAAGGGAAGGTTCTTCCCATAGGAAAATAAGACTAACAAGATGAAATGTTAGCGAACCAAAAGCCCCTAACATGAAATGTTTCTTAAGCATAATTTAACTTTATTTGAATATGAAATTATTCTAATCCAAGAAACCAAATTAAGCAAAATTAAGGTTGAAAAGATAAGTAAGAAACTTTGACTCTAGGAATCTGATATAATCAAATTAGATGGTGCATCACAAGGCATTGGTAGCTTAAGAGATCCTAGAAAGTTAGGCTTCAAAAGATTAACCTCAAATCATAATTGGATGGAGGGAAGAATTTAAAGTTTCAAAAATGGCATATAATTCATCCTTTTAAATGCATATGGAATGATCCAAATAGAAATGAAGATGGAAATATGAAATGAAATAAGTGTTTTTATGAACAATTACCAATCTGGCTCATTTTGGATTGGAGGAGATTTCAACACTCCCCTAGATTTCAAAGAAAATAGTGGTGGATCTCTATTTGTCTCACAAGTAGTCATGGATTATAGAGAATGGTTATAGAGAGATAACTTAATTGATGTCCCCCCATGATTGGGGTACACACATGGTATAATAGAGGGAAGTATTATTATTATTTAAATAGCATAAAGGATAGATAGATTTATATTAAAATGAGAGCTTAGCTCATTTAATTATGTCTTTCAATCCACAATTTTACCTCATGTGGGTTTAGATCATTACCCTATCAGATTACAGATAGCATCTATAACTAAAAACCTTCAAGGAATCTTTTCAAGAATGAAAAAATGTGGCTCTAAGATGATAACTTCATGACCAACATAAAGAAGTGGGGGCAAGAAGGTAATTTTGAAGGATCAAAGATGTTTTGTTTTGTATCTAAACTAAAACTCTTGGAAGAAAATATTGTAAGATGGAACAATAACTATTTCAAAAACAATTTTAAAGATAACCTAAAAATTGAATAAGACTAGAAAAAAATTAATGAAGAATTAATAAAATATGGTATGGACAACAATAGATATGTAAGAGAAAATAAATTATTGTCAAACAAAAAATATATACTTGTAAGGGAATTTTTTTTGGAAAAAACAATCATGAGAAACATGGTCATCTAAAGGTGACTGAATTATGAATTTTTTCATAAGAACACAATTTTTAATAGGAATATCAATAGAATATAAAAATTGACAAATAATAAAGATAGCATAGGAGAAAATCCAACCCAAATTGCAAAAGCATTTACATACTACTATACAAATATTCTTATCAATCATGAAAGTTCAAATTTAAAAGCGAAAAACATTATGAAATGATCAATCCCAAAATTAATAACTAATGAGGACAATAAATTCTTCAATAAGGATTTTACACTAGAAGAAATTATAGTGGATCTCTTTAACCAAAATCTAAATAAATCTCCAAGCCCTAATGGATTCCGAGCCTTTTGTTTCAAAATGTTGGGATATGATAGGATTTAATTTCTAGAGGTCAATAGAATCCACAAGCTACTTAGAATATTTGCTAGCTGAGATTAATAATACATTTGTAGCCTCAATTCCTAAAAATTATGATCATGAAGAACTAGGAATTCTTTTACCTATAGTAATATGTAATACTATATATATAATTCTATCAAAATACTTAGCAAATAGATTCAAACTAGTGATACTAAAACTAATTTTGGAGGAACAATCAAGATTTATCGCCAATAAATCATTTTTTGATGAAATTTTAATCATTCAAGAATTAATACACTCTACACAAACTAATAATGAAGCGTGCATGCTAATGAAAATAGACCTTCAAAAATCTTATGATAAAGTAGACTAGAGATTCCTATGTAAAATTCTAGAAGCTTTCAGGTTCTCTCACCAATGGATAAATATTATTTTTAATTGTATCATAACTCCAAAAATCTTGCTTCCCATAAATGGTACACTAGAAAGATTCTTTGGTATATCAAGAGCAATTTGAAAATGAGATCCAGTCTCTCCCTTCCTATTCATTACCATGGTAGAGGCATTTGGTAGAGCCAGTAAAAAGGCTTCGATGGAAACTAAAATTAAAGAAGTATTAACCAAAACTATGCATCAAAAATTTGGAGATGGCATCATACTACCTAGAGAAATTACTTTCGAAGAAGTCCAAACTTTTAGACAAATCATTAATACATATATGGAAACCTTGGGAAAATGGTAAATGCTACTTTTTTGAAAAAAAACTTACACATGCATCCTACAATAAAAATAATATTTGACACTTAATGGGTTATAAAAAAGATATTTTTCCTTGCAAATACCTTGGTATCCATTTGGAATAAGGTAGTAAAGAGTCTAAATATTGGTACGCCATTTTGGAAATAAATAGATTAAAAATGGTAAACTAGAAAGGGAAGTAACTAACCAAGGCTAGATGAGTAACCAAGATTAAATTAGTTATGTCTATTGTTGATACTTTTTAGCCATCATGTCTTCCACTTCCTAGGGGAATTAAAAATAAACTAAAAAAAACCTTTGAAATTTCTTTTGGAATGAATTGGAGGAAAATAAATAATAGGCCCTGATTAAATAGGATAATATTTGTAAATCTAATAAATTAGGACAATTTGGGATTAAAATATGAGTTGGCCAAATGAAGCACTAGGAGCAAAACTAGTTTGAAGAATGTATCATGAAAAAGACAACAAATGGGCTTAAAGTCCTTATCATAAATATCTCTCTAGTTACAACCCCCTATTATTATTCTATGCTAATAAACCACCAAAAGGATAAAAAATATGGGACTTCCTAACGCACTAGTATCCTCTTATTCATAAGAATTTAACACTGGATGTAGGTGAAGGAAAGGAAGCTTTATTTTGGGAGGACTCATGGGAAAAAAAAATCCCACCACTAGATAGCTTTAATCTCCCTCATAATATCAAGAACATAATAACCAATACTAGTAGTAAGCATGTATTTGACTATCAACAGTTTATAAATCCAAATCAAAATGAGATATGGAAATGAAAATTTGTAGAAGAACCAAAATTATAAGATCAAAAAAAAAATTTATGAGAATTTTATTAGGAAAAGGCTAGAAAATCATAAAGATATAAAGGACAAATAAATATGGGGAGCATCTAAAGATGGGAAAGACAATGTAAAAAAGGGCTATGAGTTGATTATTAATTCACAATAAAGGGAAAAGTTAGACATCCATTTGTCACTTTGTTAGGATGCAACATAACACCTAAGGCATGCATTTTTCTATAGGAATCTCTCCAAATGAGAATTCTCAAAATAGATATATTCACAAATATGGGATTTGAAGGCCCCTCAAGTTGCATGTTATGTAAATCTAGTTCAAAAATGGTGGGGTACCTATAATTATAATTTCCTTCTACGAAAAAGTGTTGGCAATGATTATGTCAAAAAATTCCTAGTTTTTTTTTTGGAACATATTAAAAGTTGACTGAAATAAGGGCAATCAAAGATTTATAATAATCTATAGAAAATAGCCCCTTCCATACTTCTTTGGGAAATATGGAAGGAAAAGAATCAAATAATTTTCACAAATGAATAAATGATAATCTCATCCTTTCATTATAAAATCGAAGCCAAGATAACTTAAGCTATGAACAAAAAACTGACAAATTCAATAGAAGAAGGAACATTTTCTAACTAGGATTCAAATATGTAGAAAAAATGGTAAAATATTTTTTACCCACCAATGATACATTTCAAATCAAGTAAAAAGGTAAGACCAAACCAGTAGGTTGGGAAAAGATGAAGTTTGATGGAGCATCTATAGATAGACCTCATAAAGTAGGTGTAGGTTGTATCATGTAAACTCAACAGATAGTTCATGCATGGTTAAATGAGCCAAACATTTAAGGACAATTTCGAACAACATTGTTGAATTAGAAGCTTTCACAAGAAATTTTAGTGTCGACCTACAGTTGGCTATTAGAAGGTTAATTATAGAATGGGATTCAAAAATAATTTTAAATTCTTTTAGAAAAAGAAAAATACCTAATTAGATTCTAAACATAGAATTGGAAAATCTACTATTATTAGTTGATAAATTTGAAGAAACTAGAATCCAACATATCTATCAAGAAGGGAACACAAAAATAGATGTGTTAGCTAATTTAGGGGTTTATAGAGAAGATATCCTTATTAAAAATATTCAAGAGACAATAAACTAGCATAATTGATGCAAGAGCATCCTACGTTGTCTTTGCTATTCTATCCAAGGTTGATGGTTTTTGTCTTTGTGTCTATGGTAGATTTTCTATTCATGCCAAGCTCCAGTATTGTTCAAGTTCCTTTTGCAGTGTTGAATGAATTCCACTAATGGTTGAGTTCAAGTTAAATGTTGGCCGAGTTCCAATGTGTGCCAAGCACTAGTATTCATCAAGTTGTATGTTGGCCGATCTTTCTTAGTGGTCATTTTTCCTAATGTTCAGTCATGTCTTAGTCCTTCTTTGACCAAATTTATCTCTAAATTAGTTCCTTTGCAAGACAACCACTATTTATTTGGTATTCCTAAATTTAATGTAACTATTGTGCATTGAGATGTGTGTATATTTTTATGTAGTTGGTCTTCCCTAATGTGAAGATCTAGAATATTTTGGAAGACATTTTGGCTAGTATAAATAAAGATGTCTAGGGTAAGGTTAAGTAATTCTTAGGGGGAGAATTGGATGAGGAGTCAACCGATCATAGAGGATTAAGTTTTGGGCTAGATTTTTGTATGAGATCATGGATCTGGATTGTATCTAGTAAAACTTCTTATTAGTCATAACCTAGAAAGCTTTACAATCAAGTATGTTTTTGGATCATTTAATGAATCAATAAGATATTGTTGTTCCTCTCTCTCCTTGGTGTTGTTCTCTATTTTTTTTGTTTGTTTTTATCTTTACTCAGAAAGGTTGTTTCAAAGTTAGGTGTACCTATAGCCTTGATTATCAAACTTCTCTTGCATCCAGTGGTATCGAGATAAGTTTCATCATTGTGGAGATTGGATTGTGTAGAAGCCTAATTGATCTTAGGTATGGGATGTGACATCTATATCTAACCTATAACTTGTAGAGGGTTACAATCTTGTAGGAGCCTATTCAAGATGGTTCATAGTAGAGGAAATATAGATAATGCTATTATGGATGTGTTGAGACAAAAAGAGGCCAGATTAGTAATGATGTTAGTAATGAAGAAGGAGCACCTAGAACACAAAAGTCTAATCTTGAACCTAAGGTGGAATCTAATGAGGAAAGGTTATTGTGGAGATTGGATTGTGTAGAACCCTAATTGATCTTGGGTGTAGGGTGTAATGTCTATATATGACCTATAACTTGTAGAGGGTTACAATCTTGTAGGAGCCTATTCAAAATGGTTCATAGTAGAGGAAATATAGATAATTCTATTATGGACATGTTGAGACAAAAAGAGGCCAGATTAGTAATGATGTCTGTAATGAAGAAGGAAAACCTAGAGCACAAAACCCTAATCTTAAACCTGAGGTGGAATTTGATGAGGAAAGTTTATTGTGAGTCTTGTCTAGGGAACTTTCAAAGCCTATTATTGAAGTGACAAGTTATGATGGGAGATTGGACACCAATGCTTTATAGGATTGGATATAAGATATGGAGAAAATCTTTTAATTTGAAATCACTCTTGATAATATAGGAAGGTGACAATATATATTACTAAGTCAAAAGGTGATGCCTCACTTTGGTGTTTACAAATAGATAGAAAAAGGAAGGGAAAATAAAATATACCAACCTATCTAAATATGGTGAATAAATTGAAGAAGAATTTCCTCCCTACTAATTATTAAGTGAATTTATTAAGGAAGATGCAAAATTTGAGAGAAAAGAACATGAGTGTGAAGGACTATACTAAGAATTTCTATAGATTGGACACTAGATCTAGATGTGTTGATGATGATGTTGAGAAACTTGTAGGATATTTGAATGGTTTATGATCAACAATTTAAGATGAGATTATTTTTGTAAAAATCAATAGTGTGGAAGAAGCATCCTAATATGTCTCAAAAGATGAAGTGATCTTGACAAAGAAACATGGAAAGAGACAAAGAGATAGAGGTGGAAGATTCCATAAAGGTAGAGGTATATCTTATGGAGAAAGTAGTAGATCTGACAATTCAGTAGAAGATAAGTGCAAAATAGATTGAATAAATGAAGACAAAGGCAAGGCCAAGTCAAAGGGTGGTAGTTGTTATCGATGAAAAGGTGGTAAATACTAAGGTAGTTATTGAAGAGGAGTATTTATTGGTAATTATTTTAAATATGGTGAAGTAGGAAATAGAGCCTTCAAAATTAAAAATTATTGAAGGAAAAATGAAGGCAATAATGGGGAAAATGTTGTGGTTCAATGAGATCTAGAGGGTTCACTGAGTGGACCCAGGGTTAGAGAAAACTTGATGGTAAGGATAACTTTTTTTAGTTAAAGAGTTGATGAAGAACCTATCTCAAGGAGAAATGTTTTCAAAACTATATGTAAGCTAGTTGGGATATGTTGAAAAGTGGTAATTGATAATGACAATTTAGAAAATTTGACATCCAAGGATCTATTTACAAAGCTACAAATTGTAGAGGTTGAGACAACCTAAACTATATCATATTTTCTAGATCAAAGATGAGCATAAATTATTGGTAAGTGAGAAATGTGTTGTGAAATTCAATATTGGAAATTACTTTGATGAAGTTCTGTGTGATATTATGCATATTGATTTTTGTCAAATTCTATTGGGTAGACCTTGGTAATATGATAGACATGATGTAGGTGATGAAAGATTGAATCAATATACTCTTTGGGTGAATGGAAGAAAGAAAAAATTAAATTGGCTTTGATTGATGTTCCAAATAAGGTAAATTTTACTAGTTTTAGAGTTTGTATGATCAATGGGAAGAAATTTGAAAAAGACATGAAGAATAACAAAGTTTTCTTTGTGGTGATTCCTAGAAGACCAAGTCATGATAGTAATGGCCAAGTGATAGAAATAACTAATGACTAAGTGATAGAAAAAGATGAAAGAGTAATTCATGTTACAAATTTTTTTGATAAATTTCTTAATGAATACAAGGAGATTGTTGTAGAAGATATACTTGATGTTTTATAGCTAGTATGAAGTATAAGTCATTATGTGGATTTGATTCCTAGAGATAGTTTTCTAAATAAAGACCTTTAGAGATTGACACCCACCAAGAATGAATAACTTAATAAGAAATTGCAAGAGGTTTTGAAGAAAGGTTTGATCAGAGAAATTTTTAGCCCATGTGATGTACCTATTGTATTGGCACCTAAGAAGAATGGATAATAAAGAATGTGTACTAATACTAGAGCTATTAAAAAGATAACAATGAAATATAGGTTTCCTATTCCAAGGATGGATGACATAATGGATTGTTTAAGTGGAGAATAATACTTTACCAAGATTCATTTGAAGAGTGTCTATCATCAAATCAAAACCAAAGAGTTTGTTGAATTGAATACTTCTTTCAAAATGGAAATGGTTTGTATGAATGGTTGGGTATGCCTTTTGTTTTAACTAATGCACAAAGTACATTCACAAGGTTGATAAATGAGCAACTCTAAATATCTTCTTGGATAAGTTTTTGAATTTTTATTTGAATGACATCTTGGTATTCAGTAAGACTAAGGTACAAAATCTTGAATATATTACACAAGTATTACTAAGATTGAATGAGTAGAAATCTTTGATTAATTTGAAGAAGTGTTTATTCATGCAAGGAGAGATTATGTATTTAGGATAAATCTGATTTTAGATGATAGTTTGAAGATGGATCACAAGAAGGTATAATAAATTCTTGAAAGGCTCAAACATGAGAATGTGGGTGAGGTAAGTTCATTTTATGGTTTGGCAAGTTTGTATAGAAAGTTCAATAGGAATTTTAATTCTATTTGTAATACTATAATTGAGACTATGAGAGGAGATAAAAAGGATTTCACGTTGATACATGGAGCTGATAAGAGTTTTGAGACTTTGAAACAAAGAGTTTCTACATTATCTATATTTTCTTTACCTAATTTCTATAACATATTGCAAGTTGAATGTGATGTAAGTGGTAAAGCAATTAGAGCTATGTTGAGTTGGGAAGGTAAACTTGTTGCTTTCTTTAGTGAAAAGTTGAATGATTCTAAGGAGAAATATTATGTGTATGATCAAGATTTCTATGCTATTGTTCAAACCTTGAAGAAATATAGTAATTCTTTAATACTGAAATAATTTATGTTATATACTAATCATAAAAC
Source organism: Cupressus sempervirens (assembly GCA_028749045.1). Lineage (NCBI taxonomy): Eukaryota > Viridiplantae > Streptophyta > Pinopsida > Cupressales > Cupressaceae > Cupressus > Cupressus sempervirens. Next base: position 547,410,607 of record CM053789.1, read on the forward strand.
TTTACAGTACTTGGTAAGTTAACATAACTTGAATCAAAGACATATGAAGTGGGTTGAGTACTTGTAGAGTTTCACAGTTGTGACAAAATCTAAAAATGGAGTTACTGATGGTGTTTTAGATGCATTGAGAATAATAAATTCTTTGTTGACCCAGATGAAGGTTGAAGTTATTCAATTTGATGATATGAAGGAGTTGTATACTATTGACCCTCATTTTAATGAGACATGGAGAAAGTAAAGAGCACCAAATATATTATATCAACCGAGTAAGTATGAATATTATTTCATTCAAGAAGTAATTTTGTTCAAAGGAATTCAGTTGTGTATACCAAGAAGTTCTATGAGAGTTAATTTGATTTTTATGGAGAAACATTGTGCTAGATTGGTTGGACAATTTTGTTTTGATAAAACTTTGGGTTTATAGAGAGACATGTATTATTGTACCCACAAATGTATAAGGATATTTTAAAGTTTGTAAAGCATTATGGATGTTGTCAAGTTGCAAAAGGAGTAAGTTAGAACACTGGATTTTATACACCTATTTAGGTTCCTCAAAAATCTTTGAGTGACATTAATATGGATTTTGTTCTTGGCTTACGTAAGACTACAAGAGAGTATGATTCCATTTTTGTTGTTGTGGATAGACTTTCTAAGATGACACATTTCATATTGTGTAAGAAGACATTAAATGTAGTACATGTTGCTTATATTTTCTTAAAAGAGGTTGTTAGATTGCATGGATTGAGTAATTATCTTTGACTAATATAGTAAGTTTTTTGGTTATTTTTGGAAGACTTTGTGGAAGAAAATGGATACTACATTAAAGTTTAGTTCTACACTCCCTCCAAAAATGGATGAACATACATAGGTTGTGAAATAGAAGTTTTGGTAATTTACTAAGATTCTTAGTTGTGGATAAATAGAGTAACTATGATATGGTTTTGGAATAAGCTAAGGTTGCATATAATAATTCTATGAACTGGAGTACTAGGAAAACACCTTTCTAGATTATCACTGGACCCTAGATGTATATCAAATTTGAGAGATATTGTTTATGAAGAGAAGAGAAGTGTTATAGGAGAAGTGTTTTGTAATGTTATGAAGTATTTGGATGAGGAAGTGAAGTTGATATTGGAACAAAGTAATAAAAAGTACAAAGAGAATGTAGACAATTCTATATGATAACATATTTTTTCAAGTCGGTGATGAGGTGATGATTCAATTTAAAAAGGGAAGATTTATTTTTGGTATATACAGTAAGTTAAAAGTTAATAATTTTGGTCCTTGTAGAATCTTGAGGAATTTTGATAGTGATAGTGCATATGAAGTTGAGTTACCTACTGACATGGATATATATCCTAGATTCAATGTTTCTTATTTATATGAGTATCATGAGTGAGATGATGAATTTGTTGCACCAATTCATTATTTTAAGAAGAAGAGTCAAGCGATTGAATATATATTATACTAGAGAGTTAGAAAGATTACAAGAGGAATAGATTACAATGAGTATTTGGTAAAATGGAAGAATAGACTAGTTAAAGATGTTACATGGATTTCTCAATCGAAGTTGGATTCAACTTGGATTGTGACATCTTCATAATTTAGGAGAATATTTTCTTTCAACCTCTATTGTTTGATACAGGAGCATCCTAGGTTGTCTTTTCTATCTTGTTCAAGGTTGTTGGTTTCTATCTCTGTGTGTGTGTCAAGTTTCTATTCATGTCGAGCTCCAATATTGGTCAAGTTCTTATTATAGTATTGTCTAATTTCCAGTATTGGTGGAGTTTGAGTTCAATGTTTGCCAAGTTCTAGTGTCTGTCAAGCGCTAGTATTCACCAAATGCTTTATTGGTTCAGCCTGTTCAATGGTCATTTTTCTTGATGGCCAATCATGTCTTAGTCCTTCTTTGACCGAGTTTCTCTATGTATTTTTTCCTTTTTGAGTCAACCTTTTTATTTATTTGATAGTCTTGAATTTGATGTAAGGATCGTATATTGGTATGTATGCAAACTATTATGTGGTTGGCCTTCTCTAATGTGAAGATCTAGAATATTTTGTAAGCCATTTTAGCTAGTATAAATAAAAATGGCTAGGCTTGGGTTAAGTAGTGTGTAGGGGGACAATTGGTTGAGGATTTGAAAGACCATAGAGTATTAAGTTTAGGGCTACATTTTCTAGTGAGATCATGGATCGTGATTGATCTTGTAAAAATTCTTGTTGGACACTTCTTGTATAAAGCATTTTGGGGAAAGAGTTTATCAACAATGGGGATAAATTTAGAGTGAAATCAGGCATTTTGGATATGTTCATTTCTTTAGCTCTAAAGGTTTATCCAAATAAAGTCACTATAGAACTTCTATGCAGGATGGTCTCCAAAGTAGTATACATCCATGACTTAGAATTGGTAATCTCAAAAATTAATGACAATCTTACATTTCCAAAGAGAACATTCTACAAATTATAGGTGGTGGGAGGTATAACAATTATTTCTTACCCTTTTGTAGAAGTAGAGAATATGAATGGATTTCTAGAGCGAATCCCAACTCTACATAAAAATCTTGATTTCCTATTCTATTTTCTTCATGTCTTCCTTCCTCAAACCCGAAACTTGATTACTAACTTAATAGTTGAGGATAGTATTGGAGCATGGGAATGGAAATTGTATTTGGATCTAGATGATGAATTTTAAGAAAATTCCTTCGATAATCTATCAACGAATGTAGAATATCTATGATGTTGTTTTATGACCACATCTAAGCTAACCAATCTATATTTGGTTACCACTAATCATGTTTAACATCTCCTATTTTACATGTACATCTTTGTAATAAAAGAGTATAGATTTAAAAATGTTAAAAAATAAATGCAATATCTATCTTTTATTATGATCAGGACCATTTTGTGAATTATGAGTTTAGAAAATCCTCTCACACGTGTGAATAGATTAGTGAAGCACACATATTTAACTTTGATATTTTATACAAAATTTTAATGATGGTTATTATTTCCTATTCACATGCTACATTTAATAAGAATCTAATCAAGGCAGTAAAAATATATATTATAAGAATTGTGAATTGTGAATTGTCCATTTGGTCTTTTCAAAGTATCATGATATGATTATCAACTATGCTCTTTAAGGAAGCCTTCCTTGCATTTTTAGATCAAATTTTATGGTTGTTTTCTTCACATTTAGGTTAGTTTTTGTAGAGGTTTCTATGGAAACACCCATTTGCATGAGTTCTAGGTAAAGGGAGATGTCATTTTTTTGGCAGGTCAAGGGAGTGGTTTGGGGGGGGGGGGGGGGGGGGGGGTGGGGGGGTAGGGTAGGGGAAAAGGTTGATATCATTTTAAAAAAAAATTTTGGGTGGGGGGAGATGTCGGTGGGATAAGTAAGATGGTTAAATATAGAAATGATATAGTAATTGCCTAGCTATAAAAATTGTGGTCAGGAAAGAGATCTCAAAGTCAATGGATAGACAAAAATACAACACAAACATCGTAGCCAAGTTCATAGCTATTATTTTGTGGATAGATAGGGATAAGGATGCCATTAGAAATTTCTTTAGAGTTTTTTTTTAGAAACCTATTATTAAGGAGGTTGATGTGGTACTAGAGAACATAGATGAAAACTTGTGTATCTGAAAATAGAGTGAGTATGGGAACACCAATTTCTTTCTTATGCTTTTATGATTCTAGAGATAAAGAATCAAGGGAATTTTGTAGAAATAGAAGAAGAGATCATGCGTAATTGGATTTTTCTACTAGAAGCTACCAACACGTGCATATGCATTGACTAGAAAGGCATGCAATGGTATCTTCAAGAAGAAATCTTTGCTAATTAAGCTAAACTTAGGTTAGAATAAATTTAGGTTTGACATTATCGTTACTAGTTTGTTATTTTCAGCTATTTATGGATTTTATATTGTATAAATATCTATTAGGGCCGTTATATCTCTCTCATTTTTGTTCCCTAACAAGGCTAGCTTTGTTCTAGGACTTCACATCACTCTCTACACCTTTCTTTTTCCCCATTTTCGATCTTTAACTACTAGTTACTACATTTACTAGGTTTTATCCTTTGTTCTTCATTGACTAGTATCAAGAATATTAATTTTAGTTGAAAAATAAATAAAATAGTCTTATTTATCAATTGCTATGGCTCCTCATTTCTTTGGAGATTGACATTCCTATCTTTTGTTTTAAGCTTTCCCTAAATTAAAGGTTTAAAATTGTATTAGCAATAGATATACCATTGGCAGTCCAATAAATTAAAAAATAATCTTATATTTTATTTATTTTTCAATATTGTTTATGGAGGTCATATATTTGCTTCCTTGACTCTCTCCTAATTTCTTTGGTTTAGTTTGTTTGATGGATCTTTGGTATAATTTATCATCTTGATAATTAAATATCTCATAGTAGCTCTAGATTGCTCTCACTCTCTAGTATGTTTTACACTCCTTTTCTAAGACCTCGCCTATAAATTTTAAATGATAAATACAAAAATGAAAATAATAATTAACGAATTCCAAACTATCTATGTATATGCTAATTAGTAATGGTGAATTTAATCTACAAAATTATCAAGAAACTAGTAATTTTAGATTAAATGATATGCTTTGCATTCATAGATAAGAAATAGATTTAATCTCTCTAACTTCCCTTTAAAATACAAAATTTTATTGGATTATTTTGTGGCCTTCTATCTAGCACCCAAAATTTTGATTTCTTTACCATTTGCTAATAATGGTGATATGGGTATCAACAAATATACCCATTCTCTAGTAGGAATAAACCCAAATTAATACCTAGGTTTAAGTGGACCATTTAATTAAGTTACCATTTTTGTTCTAGATGATAGATGAAGATTTATCTCATTCTTACAAATCTATAGGTCCATCCAGGTACATGTACCACAAATCATGCTTAAAGTCATAAGTTAAAAGGCCCAATCTGAACAAATATTAAAAAATCTCATTCTTAGATAGCTAGTTTATAATAATCATTCACTATTGAATATGTGTATTAATTATTTGAAATAAATTCAATTTGGATAACTAGAAACAATATTAATATACCATTAAAGACATATCAAAAGAAAAAAACTTGAAAAGAAGTTGACCTTGTTCTTTATTAAATAGAGAAATTATGTTTAAATAACCTTATTCTAATCACAAGAACTGGACTTGAAGGATTGTTTTAGATCAATAAAGACTAAATTGACATCTAAATATATAGAAGCATAACTGTTAAAAATAAATCAAACACCCCACTATGTACTAAGTTGAAAAAGAATTGATTATATTAGATACAATAAGTGGGAAGAATGAAAGAGTAGACTAGAGGAAATGAATATGAATTATAAAAAGTAATGTTTTAACAAGGTAAGAATTCTTAAAATAGGTTTTTAGTTTTCTATGTTTCTGCTACTAATTGAAAATATTGCAAAAATTCAATTCAATGATTTATTTGGACAGTAAATATATATTATAGAATAACTAACATAGATCTTGGCCAAGAAACCGCATTGTGCAGATTAGTCCAAGCTCCACATATAAAGAGAATGTTGGATAAGGAATCGAGACTCAAAGTATGAATTCTATTAAATAATGAGGGAATACCATCATCAAAATTTATGTAAATAGGGGTATGCCCCTAAATCAATATTTTTGTAGTGCATGTAAGTGGACAAAAGTCCTTGGGCTAGACAGGAGGTTTTCTTGCTCCATTATATCCTACCAATGACTATTTTGAATGGAGGATCTTTGTTAATTTTTAGCATTTAATGAATCATCTGGGATTAGGTCTTTTACTACTAAAAAATAAAATTATTTTTATTTTAAATTTTTATATGAGAAATAAATTCAACCTAGTGGCTCTGTCCTTCTTTGGTTTGTTTTGAAATGTTATGCAGACCCATTGGCTATGTCCTTCTCTAGTTTATTTTTTCTTTGATTGTTGTTACTAGGTTAGTGCTTATGTATTTTTCGTGCTTTCACTTAATTATTGTGATTGCACTTGAAATTTTAGGATACAACCTTAAAACTTGTATTCATTTTGTTGATCCTAACTCTTTTTGGGGCTAGAAGACTCTTTCCTCTTTAGTACTTATTATAGATATAGTCATATTTTTGAATATAAAAAGTAGCAAGAGGGTGTTGACCTATGGTAAAAATAGTAGACACTAGACAATGTTAGAAATAATAGAACCTAGTACCAAACAACCCAATACAAAGAATCTCAACTAAAGTCTAGCTCTATAAAAAACAAAGGTCCAAATAAAGAAAACCCACCAACCATGGTCTGCATTGCTAAGGATCAGCATGGGACAATCCCCTAGTATTCTTAAACCAAATTCAAGAACAAAGACCTCAAAAGAGTCCTTTAAAAAAAAATCAACCATCTATCAAAGTAAGAAAAAAACAAAGAGGGGCAAACAATACTATCCTTAAAAGACCTAGTAAACAATCTAAGGCAATAGATAGCATGTTCTTCTTTCACTAGTATAGCCAAACAATAGATAGCCCATTACTATTTCACCATCATACATAGGAAAATATGGTATATTCTTCTACCACCATTGTGGCCAAAGGTCCATAGCCACTAAAACTACTAGTTCCAATCAATATTACCAAAAATATTCCATCCCCCACCATACACCCTACCCACTTTAATAGTGAAGGGATCCCCCTCAATTAAAATTATGGAAGGAAAGATCTTAAAACCTTTTTGTGGGTAGAGAGACTGCACAACAATGAAAGCCCCATTCCCAACCCCATCAACATAGGTTATATCAACCACCAAAATCAAAAGCATGAACTATAGCTTGATTGGAGTTAGAACAAATTTTACAAAAAAATAGAGGAAGAATTCAATAAACTCCAAGTCCCCCTCCTAGGAGGATTATTCCTCTACAGATAAAGAATAATAGGAATAATCCATTGAGAATGTCTCCCTTCCACCTTAAAAGAAAGGAATCCCACCTCAATAGTGATAATGTGGATGAAGAGACTCCCTAGAGAAGCCTTCTCTAGAGACCACTCCACCATCAAAACATCAAAATTATGATAAGGATTTCCTCACCCAATATCAACCACATCCACACAATATATGACCACTTCAATAAATGATATCTCCACCTCAATAAGAGTTGTATGGTAGATAAAAAAAATGTAGGACCCAACCCTAAAAGAAAAAACCATCTGAAGGTGCCTTTCAAACCCAAGGTGTGATTTAGTAATGTTGTTTGCATTGATATTATTAGTTTCTCTTGGAACTTATGGTCATATTTGATTAATTTTTATAATTGGTGGGACTCTGGTTGTTTGGGATTGAGTTGTTCTTTTCTACTACTTGGTTATAATGGCCTAAAGGAGTTAAGTTTGAAGTGTAATGTTGTTAATAAAATTAAAATATTTTCTAATAACCTATTAGCTAAGTTAAATCTTTCATTTATAACTCAACTCTACCTTTATCAATGAAAATGAGCCATCTAGTATTAAAACTAAAATTTAAACCAAAATTTACTCATTTCCTTGGAGTGAATTCTTGGATGGTTGATTATATTCCATTTGATATACTCTATAGAATCTCCATTTCTCTTACTTGTCTTGCAAGTCTCCTTCCAACTCTATTTTTCAATGATCCTACATCATCATTATAAGATCCTTAATTACATTCCCCAAAAGAGGAAGTGTTTTTGATATCCTTGTCTACATTTCTCCTACTTTTCCACCCCATACCCTCTTGGACATTTTGAATATTTTATTTAGCTAAAGCTTTCTTATTATTCAAAGAAATGATATCATCTAGGTAGGTTGATTTGACCATATCTACATCTTCTAATTCTACTGAAAGATTGATGCTCCTTTCCCCCAAATGAGGACATGACTAAGCTTCATTGAATTATGGAGCTTTTTTCATTCTTTCATAGGAATTTTCAAATCTTGATAGAATGGGGGAAGAAATGAACTCTCCCTCTTCTTGCACCACATCCAAATCTTGGCCATGTTTCTCTCTACCATATAAAAAATTCTCCACTTCTAGGCATTGGACTATCTCCTAATTAGGAGGCTTTGGGGAACATGGGAAATGTACTTCCTCATAAAAAAATGGAGAAGAGCCCGCTAAACCACATCACCAATCATATTATTGTTAAATTTTGTCCCATTAGCCCAATCAACCACTATCCCATCTTCCATAAAGATCTTTCTCATTATTATCTTGGTTATTTGGGATGATATAGCCTTAGAATTTTTTTTCTTTTTAACTTGTTCATAATAAACATATTGATCTTTGCATACTTTTCTTTTTGTTCCTTTTGTTAGCAAGAATGTTGATGGTATTCCCTTGGTGGAGTATGCATTGAAATGTTTTATTCATGACTATGTTTTTCATTGATGTCAAGATAAAAGAATTTCTATGAAGATTGACAGAGTAGTAAATAGAGAGGGGTATGTGTAGGATCATGTTGTGCCAAAAAGTGGCAATCTTGAAAAATATGTAGTTCTAAAATGCCTCAAAGTATTTCAAAATCTATTCTAACTTTTCTCCCACCCATCATGATACTAAACTAAAATAATTAATACATTTATAAGGCCTACAATATATTTTGATACCAACCCTATATGGTCAACTTTAAAAATGTCCCAAAAATGTGTTTTTGTCCTTTTCTTGTGTGGATTTTAGTTCAAACATGTAGCTGGTAGATTTTTTCATCAAAATTTGGTGAAATGAAAAGGGTTTCTTAAGAATGTTCTTAGATTTTCATAAATGTATGTTTTGTGAAATTATGAGTTCATAAGTACTTATTACTTATTTTCTAATGGAGTTATGTATGAAGTGTTGATTAACACATATTTTTAAAAACAAGTATAATGATTAAATGGCACAACATTTTTGAAATCTAAAAGATGCATCACATTCTATGCTTCTTATACTATTTTGCAAGGAAGAGAAAGAGGGAGGAAGTAAAATTAAATTATATTATTTTGTAAGGAATAATATAGAAATTATTTGGGCAATGGGTTCATTGGACTTTCCCCTAACGCTATTTGGATACTGGTCCATCTACCTTCCACAACATTAACACATGCCCTAGCATAAACAAGTCTGGATTTAGAGGTTGTCATAGGGTCTATAGATAAAAGATATGTCAAAGAGGACCCTAAACCTTTACGGACATCCTCATGCCAGAAATGCAATGGAAGGCTAGGAAACTAGATCAAAATGGGATTTGTATGGGAAAATGTGTCATAAATATCTATACTAGGCTCCCATTTTTTCAAGCCTAAATAATTTCTACCAAATATCCAAGGGCCTCCATGTAGAGCATACTCTAGATATTCTTTATTGGTAAAGTTGAAAGAGAGGAAGCCATGGGAGAGAGACACAATTTCCACCTACCCTTTGACCTTTCATTTAACATTCACCATGGTTCTCACAACTTCTACATTGGCCCTTGGCCCTAGAAGCTTACCAACTAGCATAAATTCCATGGAAGAGATAAAGTGATATAGAAGATCATCTAGGATAGTGTTTAAAAACTTAGCCTTGTGAAAATTTTATTTTTGAGAAATGGGTGGGAAGGAGCCCTTCCTAGTGGGTTTGACCCAAAAAAGTGAAGAACATTTCTTAGGATACTTACTCATCTCCAGAATAATGTTATTTTCGAGCGCATCACAAGCAAGCCCATTTTTTTTCCTCATCTTCCCTATTCACATCTTCCTTTTGACCATCCATCCTTCCTGACCCACTATCATGAGATCCCACCTTTTGTAGTCTTTCTAGTAACCCTAAAGGAGCCTACAGAGTTGCATACCCATTCTCCAAACCTTCATCACATTGTTTCCTACTCACCAGCTGATTCACATTGGCCTGATTCAAATTCACCATTGTTCAAAAATACTTTCTTATTAAAAATTTTAAATCAAAGTCAAATTTTAAATTTCATAATATTTTAGAATATCAAATTATTCTCATAAATCAAAACAAATCTACCACTTTTTTGAGCAACTTAGTTACTCTACAACCTTGTTTTGTTTTGTTTTGTTGTTTTTATTTTATATTTTTGTTCCATAAGTCTTTTTTCAAGTATAATTAAAATTATTTAATATAATGACTTATTTATTTTTTCCTTTGTTAGTCAACCTTTTGATTGATAATATTTTTGTTGGTTGTGAGTATTACAAGACCATCTTATATGTTAAATAGATAATTTAAAATTTATTATAACATATTATAATTCATAAATATCTTTATTCTATATATTGCTCACTTCATTTTTTAGTAAATTTTTTAATATTAGTATTTTTTATTAAAACATTCTATGAGAACTTATTTTTAAATAAAAATCATTCCTCTTGACTTTATGATATGGTAATTTTTAAAAAAATTTAATTAGTAAGAGGCTGAAGCCAAGGTTAATTATTATTATTTTTTATCACTAATTATTTCAATTCTTAGTTAATCTTGAGTAGATTTGAACCCAAGATCTTCCAGTTAAGAGGCTCACAATTCATTGTTATGTTGTATGCTCTTGTCTTATTAGATGGTAATTTTATTTTACAAAATCTATGGATTTTCAAAAAAGCTTTAATTTTGTAAAAGTAATTTCAATATCAAAATCTAATATATTAACTAGAAATAAAATATTGAGGAATAAAATATAACCGTTGACATGCTCATTATTACTACATAATACATAATCTATATTTAGCTTAGAATTTGAACACTCGGCACTTGATGTTGTCCATTTCTCAATTGACGAAAGAAAATGATGGTCATTCTTATATATACATACAAGAGACCATGAGTTTTTTATTATTAAGGAACACATCTATTTCAAAGAAACATGAAACCCTATTTATAATATGTTTCTCATAGAAAGTAGTTAGTAAGGTAGCCAACCAACAACAAAAGTCATGCACAACATAGGGACGATGGAGGGGAGGACAATAATAAAAATGATTTAGGAACTCAATAACTTTATCTTCTAATTGGAAATAAATCATGATTCAGTGAAAAATGGAATGATTCAATAGAGTAAAGGCCTCCACTTTTTGCACTAACATTGATTGCATGAGAAAGATGTCCTTCCAAAGCGTAACTCAAAACATAACTCAAGTTTGATTAGTAAAAACCAAAGAAATAAAGGGATGCTAATGCTAAACTGAAATCATATAAAGGAAGAAAATAACAATGTCCTCTTTCATGCATTGCAAATTTGATTAAACATGTGTAAATGTACAAGTGCAATTAATTTAATTGATTAAATGAGAAGAATAAGATAGGCCTACATGCAAAATGAGTGTAGTTAGCCCAATTAAGTTATAAAATTATATATAAATTGAAGGAAGATATTTTTTTGCTACAAAAGGTGTCAATCTAGGTCAAATTTTGAATTTTTTTCTACACATTCCTCACTAAAATAGAAAACCCAGAAAAAGCTAGAATTGAATTCTCCCACCAAAGTGTTTGGGAGAGTTTGCATTATAAGGAAAGGCATCTAGAACATGTTCCATAAGGTCACTTTTCACGAGACCTTGAAACCAGGCCAACATTAAATTTTCCATAGTTTTTGAAGAGTTATTTCCTAATCTAGTACCAACAATTTCTTAAATCATGTTTTTGCTTATAGTGAATTCAATTTTTTTTTTTGGCTTTTGATGAGGGATTTCCTTAGTCAGGTCATGGATTTAGGAATCTAATATAGTGAGTAGAAAATTATATTTTATGCTTTTAAACTTTTTGGTTCCTCTAGCATACATATTTCTATTTTTTCTCTCCTTCACCCTTAGAAAAAAGCTTGCATATAATAAATCACAACAAGAGCTACATGTAGCTTGAGTCCTTGAATTAAGTAAGGGAGCATGAAAAAATGTTCATTTAAGTCAGTGTTATCAAGTAGATTTCTACAATTGTTGAATTTAAAAGCTAAAATAAGAAATTTTAATATTTTATTAAGAATCCTTTAAAACAATAAAGAAAAATACTAAATTTCTTTCATCTATATAATAAATTACAAAAATAAAACATGGATCTTTTAAATTTAGAAGAGTGACACTAGGTCCCATTTAGCTAGAGATTGTAATCTGAACTACAATGTAATGTGAACCATTTTACTTGAGATATAGTGGCTTCAAATAAATTTATGATGTTGTAAAGAGAAAGAAGTACTTGTATAATCTACAAAGGTATACATAATGGGCCTCATAGATACCTCTGGGTGGTCCCATGATGGTAGTCAAAGTGGCAGCATCCCCAAAGTCAAATTGGCTTGGGGTTGTTGTCAGATCCAAGATTTCTTTGGACTATGGAATAAAACCCACATTTTCCTCAAGGGCCACTAGACAACTGCTTTGTTACCTCAATCAATAGTTGATTTTATTTCGTTTAGTTTTTCCCTAATCCTTGTTGGAAAATTTCTCTCATTCTGACCTACGGTGGATATGGTGAGAAGATGGTGCTTGACAAGGTGTCAAATTTTAGGTTCAGTCTCCATCTCATTAATGGTAGGCTTCCTCTTTTTGTTTACCTTCACTATAGAAAGGGATTGTAACTTAGTCATGGTGGGATCCTGGAACTTTGGTAAACACCAATTGATGCTTGTGAAATGGAAACTAAGGTTTAACCTTGAGAGTGATCTCTATAGACATGCACTAGTTTGGATAAGATTTCTTGGTCTCCCCTTGGAATTCTGGGATGAGAGGGTATTTAAATGGATTGGAAACTCCTTTGGATAGTTCATAAAAATTGATGTATTGACTAGCTCCAAGACTAAAGTAGGATTTGCTATCTTTTGTGTGAATATGGGTATGAACAAACCTTTACCAACCATGGTGGATCTAAAATCTAAATTGGGTACCTGGTTGCAACCATTAGTCTATGAGAATATTGCTCCCTTTTGCCAAAGCCACAACATGTTTGGAAATTTTTTTGTCAATTGCATGAATGGAGAAAAACTCAAGAACAAAGTGTCCTCACTAGGTGTGGTGGTGGTTGAAAGCTTGAAACCAACTAAAATGGATAACTAGATCAAAAGTCAAGAGGATATAGAATCGACAAGTTTAATTGAAACTTGCATGGAGGAGATCCATGATTTGAATAAAGTTATTAGTAAGGATGGGGAGAATATTAGAACCCCTATGAAGGAGGACGTTAATGGGTAGGATGAGGAGATCAAATGTGGCTAAATTAACAAAAAAGGAAGTAGCTAAGAAAGAAGAGGGGGAGATGGTTGATGCGTAAGACCTACTACTAGCTCAACCTAGTGAAAGACTGCTAAACCAAGAGATGGATGATGATGAAGTTTTTAACCCTTGAAACACATCCTGAAACAAGGGGAATAGATCACTACTCAAAAATGGGACCCTGGTGGTCTAACTCTTAGGTAATGTTGAAATACTTTCCCCCACCTCAGAGGTACCAAGTCTTGACTTCTTCAACAATGATGTTAAATGGACAATCCCAAAGAGAAAACCTAGAGGAGGAAATAGCACTAATGTTGGGCCGACCATGAGGGTTAGGAGACCTTCGAACAGAAATATTTGTCACAAGGAAATAGAAAAGGATATAACGTAGGAGAACAAAAAAATCCTGAAGTAAACCCAACATCATAAGAGATGAAGATTATATCCTAGAATGTGAGAGGGCTTAGTAGTCCTAGGAAGTAGTATGAAATTAAAAAAAAAGATCATTGAACTTAATATTGATATGATTCTTTTGTAGAAAGTGAAAATGATAGAACAAGTGTTCTCTAGAGTGGCTACTCACATTTAGCTAGGTGCTAAATTTTCTTATAGTGATGTTAATGGGGCTTCTAGCGACATTGCTATGCTATGGAACCCAGACAAGGTAGTGGGATCAATAATCCTCCTTCGTACCCATTTTGTGGTCATGAGTTTCACCTTCCATGCTGGTAGTTGGATTTTTTTTAAATTTCTATGCTTGCAATAGTTGAAATGGTAGACTAGTTTTTTGAGACAAGGCTACTAAAGCGGTTTATGCTATGAGATAGGAAAATATTCTATGCATGTGGGATTCTAATACCTAGCTCTACTCTTCAAAGAAAATGTTGGGCTTCGAGAACTTTTCTGATAGCATGCATGACCTAGAGAGCTTCCTTAGGAGGAATGACCTCATTAATATTGACCTATAGGGACCTACTTTCACTTGATCTAATAGTAGATTAGGAAAATTTTTGATTTAGGTTAGGCTTAATAGGGCCCTTATCTCATCTAGTTAGGACATTCTCTAGCATACATCCTTAAAGGCAAATTTGAGGACCATATTAGACCACTATATGTTGCTTATCACATGGACACAAAGTTAACCTACCAAATGAAGGCCCTTAAGGTATGAGATCATGTTACACTCACACCTGAAGTTCAAATATTTTATTGCACAATGGTGGAAGGTTCTGGTTGAAGGAATGACTACTTTCTATATTGATAGAAAACTTGACAAAATCTGCAAAGAGGTGACAAGATGGAGTAAATCTTCGTTTGGGAACATATCCAAAGAAAATAAGTCTATTGAAAAGAAGTTTGAATCTCTCCAAAATCATTTAGCACAAGGAAATGCTAATTTTGAGCACTAGCAAGAGGAGAGGGAGTGTTTGGATAGGTTAAAGATGCTCTTGAAGAAGGATGAAATCTTCTAGAAACAAAGATCTAGGGTATAGTAGTTGGAGGAGGGTGATCAAAATATGACCTTCTTCCATAGATCAGTTTCAAGGAGAAAAAAGACAAACAATACAAACCTATTGGTGGACAATAGTGGCCAAGAGATAAAGGAAGTGGAGGAGATAAAAGGCAAGGCCAATAACTATTTCTAGGAAATCTACAACCCCCCAGTTATTTAGGTCAATGGTAACATGCAAAATGATATTTGATGTTATTCAATTCAGTGGTGAATAATCAGATGAATGAGGACATGACTAGTAAGGACAAGGAGGAGGAAGTTAGGAAGGTCATGTTTAGCATGAATTAGTACAAAGCCCCTGGACCTAATGGGTTTCCCCTAGATTTTTTCTAGGAATTCTGGGATATTGTTAAGTACAATGTGATCCATACTGCTAGAAACTTTGTGAGAATAGGAAAACTATTGATGGAACTTAATCAAACTTTCACTGTTCTTTTCCATAAGATAGATGACCGTAGATGTCTAGAAAATTTTAGATGCATTAGTCTCTGCAAAATGATTTATAAAGTTCTCCCTAAGATCATGGTAAATCACATGAAGCCCCTTTCTGATAAGTTTATAGAACCCAACTAGAATGGTTTTGTGCAAAGAAGGCAGATTCTTGATGCATTTATAACCACATGTGAGGTAATTCACTTTATGGATAGTAGCAAGAACCTAGACATGGCCCTTATACTGGATATTTCTAAAGCTTATGATAAGGTAAGGATGGAATTTATTTTTTCTCTACTAACTAATCTAGGCTTCAATGAGAATGTTATTAGAATTATCAAAAATGCAGTGAACACCATCATGTTTTTAGTGCTTGTTAATGGGGCTACTGATAGATTCTTCTCTTCATCCCAAGGCCTACAATATGGTGACCCCCTATCACCTTACCTATTCATCATTGTGGCAAAGGTACTAAGTATAAATTTAGTTCCATGGCTAACTCTAGTAGAATAAAAAGGAGTTAAACCTATGTTCCTATGCCCACCATAAATTATCTAGCAATTTGTTGATGACACCTTCTTATTTTGAATCTCCTCTATCCATGAATATAGGGAGAGGAAAGCTACCCTAAATCAATATGTGATGGTTTTAGGAAAATGCATAAACTATTAGAAAAGCAAACTATATTTCTTCAACATTAATGCCTGTTTGAGAATAAAGGTGACCAGAATTCTGGAATGCCAAGGGCATTTCTCCTAGATACATATCTTGTTCTCCCACTCATAATTAACAAAGTCTCTAATTAGTATTGGAATGGGCCAATTGAATGTTTTTAGAGAAAGTTGGTAGGTTGGAAAGGAAAGATTTTGAGTAGCATGGGGAAACTCCAACTTCTCTCAACATCTTTACAAGGCACCCAATGTATTTCCTCCCTATCTTTAAACTCTCTGGTAGATTTGGAGATATTCTTGAAAATATTCACTATAATTTCTTATGGTCTAGCACAAAAGAGAAGTATAGGATTAGCTTGGTGGGTTGGGAAAAAGTTTTTCAACCTAAGACCATATTAATAAGGTCCTCTTAACCAAGATTGGTTGGAGATTGTTAAATTCTCTGGGTAGTTAGTGAAACACAATGATGGCTAAGTGCCTTAGAGGAGAACTATTCCACCACTTCCTATGGAGCCATGCTCTCTCCTATTGAAGAATGTAATGACCACTTGGAAAATTCTGAAGATGGGTTTTCAGTCGATTGTGGGGAATGTTTATTGATTTTTTGGAAGACAATTAGATCCAAGATAACTCCCTCATGCACACTATATTCATACCCTTGCATGAGACTTATTATTAGACATAATGGCCTATTGAATTGAAGCTATATTACCCTAGATCATTAATGGATTAAAATTTAAAATTAGGAGCTTACTAGAATGAGCCTTTCCCTAGAGCTACAAAACCTGCTTCAATGTTATTGAATCCCTTTCACCCTAGTGGATGAATCCTTGGTTTAGAGACTTACCCCCTCAGGTGACTTCATGATGAAGTCGGCTTATATTGTTTATCTTCTAGTAGGTGGGGGGAGGTGGCCTAGTGAGATTGGGAAAAGGTCTAGCACCCTTGGATCTTGCAAAAGGTAAATTTCTTTTGGTGGATGGCCTTGCATGGGTCTAACCTCACTGTGGATAACATTTAAAGGAGAGGGTGTTAGCTAGCTAACTATTGTGCCTTATGTTATTACAATGTAAAATATATCCCACACCTTCTTATTCACTGCCCTTTTTCTTCAGATGTGTGGAGGGGGATCCTTTCCTTATGGGAGGTCTAGTAGTATGGTAATGAATGCCGACAACAATTTTTTTTCTAGGTTGGTCCATTATTTTAACCATATCTTAAAACCTTATGGAAAATAATTCCACTGTATGCTTTGTAGAAAATCTAGAAGGAGCAAAATAATATAATCTTTAGGGACAAAGCCACTACTAGTTTGGTGGTAGCCCAATAGGTTATTAGACTTCTAAAATAATGTAGTGGGATTTGGTAGTGGAAGCTCCCCTCTACCCCCCCTAATCCCCTAGGAAGACTTGATATGAAATGGATGTTTTCTTGGGACTTAGGCCCAATGGTAGCATAGCTTAACAACTCCAAAGCTATGACTAGGTGGAGAATAGTGTGACACCCCCCTTGAAACATAGATAAAAATCAATTTTGATGGTTTAGTCATGGAGGGAAGCACTACTATTGGGGATGTCTTAGAATTGCAATTATATGGTGGAACTGGTGGATACTGGGAATAGCAGAGGGGGATCAAACAATGAAGCAAAACCCTAGGCACTTCTCTGAGGAATGAGAATTGTGAGAATAAGAGGAATTAATAGGTTAGTTATTGAGGGGGATTTAATGTTAATTATTAAAAAATTTAGAGGAGAGGGTTAGAGTAGCTAGACGATCAAAGTGACAATTAACAAAATTCACAAGTTGATGGAAGGGTGCCAAGAGATCCATGTGGACCACATTTACGACGAAGGAAATGGCATGGTGGATGAGCTGGAGAAATTTGGCCATAATGTCATGTGACTAATCGAATGGGAGGATGTTAGCCAAATTCCACCATCAACTCAAGTGATGATGGAATGTGAGTGTACTTCTCATAAAGTAACATGAATCATTACAATAGATGACATGCCTCTACGAATCTATGTGGGCATGAAGGTAAAAGGTTTTCTCTTCATAATGTGATTTTTTAGAAAGATTGCATGAGGAATCAATTTTATGATCCTCTTGTTGTGAGTTTTATTTATTTTTTAAAAGGAGGAAGGGAGTAGATTTGCCTAGATATTAAAAAAACAAACAAAAAAAGATGATAGAGACACTTTAATCAAACCCCACTCCAACTACAGTTGGTGATGGGTGATTATGAAAGAAAAGGGAATGTTAACATGGGCCGATGAGTGAGGCTTTTTATTTGTGGGAAACCTAGAAAACTTATGATGATTTTTTACTACCATTTCATTTTCATCTTGGGTACAATTTATTTAACCAATAGTGACTACCAAACCTACAATAAAGCAATGTCAAAAAATCCTAAAGGGTTGGTGTTTACATAGGGAGGGGGTATGGGAATGAGTGTTTGCATTGAACCTTTGGGGTTGAGGCTTGCATTCATAAGAGTGAAATTGCAATGGTTTATTTGCGAGAAGGTGGTTTATTAAACCATTAATGGAAGGGATGGAAAAACATGATGCGAACATCTCGATGCAATTCTTCATCTCGTGGAATGATAGAAAAGTAAACATCAATGGGATAACATTTGAAATAATGGAAGAGGTTATTTCTAAGGTTGGAGGGTTTCTCTTGGGGGAAATAATTAGAACAAGAAGTTGAGAGTGAATGATGAAACCAGTCTATGGAAGTTCTTCAAGTTTGATGAGGAACCGATTCAAATGTGTGATGGGTTTTGTAAAGAAGATCTTCCTAATCCCTAGGATGTTATTTGATATGCCATGATGAGGTGCATTACCCTTGAGGAGTAGTTCCAAGTACTTTATTACTATCATTTCCCCATTCTCAAACATTTAAGGAACCTAGATCGGATTTCCTTTCCATATCTATTTTTGAATTCTATAGAAGACAGTGTCCATAAGGCTAGGAAAAGGAAAGAGGAGGATAAACCATTTTATCTCATTCATTGTAGGGTTTCATAAATAATCTATAAAACTACCACCTCACCTTAAACTTGTTGCTTTTGGTCAACCCCTGGCTACTATCACTCTACAAATACCTATGGAACTTTACATTGGCTCAAGCCACAAAAAATTAAAGAAAGCCCCTCCCCTTGAGATTAAAATAAGCCTTATTGACTAGGATATAGACATGAAGCAGAGAAAAAAAAATTCTTAGAGAACTAGAAAATGCCTCCAATTGGAGAAATTTAAGCCCTCCCCACCCCTCCAAATAGGATTTTAGCTCTGAGTCTACCAAGAGTTAAATAAGATAGAACAAGAGAAAGAGACATAACCAAGGTATTGGTAAAAAGCTTCCTCTAGCCTACCTAATCCCTCACACATCTTGGATACCCTTAAAGTTACCTCATCCTTTGCTAGAAGTAGGGGGAGGGGACATCACCTCCCCCATTAAAGGCACTCCCAAAGGTGGGGGGGAAATGAGAAGTACAACCACTGCCAAAGACAAAGAAAAGTTTGGCTAGATAGGCTAGAGCAGTCAATGAGGGAGATGACAGACAATCACATTGGCATCTACCAAAAATTTGACACACTAGCATAATTCTCCACTAAAGTTATGCATTTAATAGAAACTACTCTTTATTTCCTATAGGTGAATAAGAACATGAAGGACCTAGGCAAGAAGAGTGAGACTACTTGCTCCATTTATGACTTTCTAGTGAAGGACTAGTTGAAGACACTCCTAGAAAATCCTGTCAAAGATGAGGGGGTGGAAGTGAACAAGGATGATCTTGAGGAGAAGAAGAATGAGGAACTAGAAAAGAATGAGGGTGGCTAGCCCTAATTTTGTTTGTTCTTTCTTCTTTTATCTAGATCACTCTAGTCTTGGTTCCCTACAGGGTTTTATTATATATGTATATATCTAATTATCAGATTGATAGCAACAATATAATCTCTTACTATTGGAATGTTTTTCTACTTTATTTTCTTGTTAGTAACAAGACCATTGGTAGTGACGGTTCTATTCTGGAACTTTCTTAATTTTTGAAGTATAAAATTGGTATCAGTTATATGATTGAGAGGTAACCTCTAGCTGATCCTTCATCCTTTTTGTACTATGGGGTCAGCTCCCCATCCTTTTGGTTTCTATCTAATAGTTCAAAAAAAAGAGACTCTTCTATCCATATGTCTCCTTAAAAATACACTATCAGGTTGGAAAATGAAATACTACTACTTAGTGTTCCATTACTACTATTTTTCATTGTCTTCCATAAATGAAAGTTCTACATATGGTAGGAACCTTGGACCCCAAGATGTGATGCTTAATGTGCTTTATTACAACATTTTTCACACAACTTTGCTTTGGATTAGAAATGATATGGGAAAATCATATTACCCATGGTTTTTGGGTAAGTATTTTTACCTACTCCTAGCCCACTACCATATGTTTAAATTTTTTCTTTTTAATAGTAATTTTTTCTAATTGTTTCAACTATTCAAACATTTTTTTGAAAAATTTGTTTGGATTATTTCACTTGTGTAATCAATTTTATACGCAGTTTGGGATTTTTTTTATGGGTAAAAGCACAAACCTATGTCACCATTCATAAAGGAAAAGGATATCAAAACTTAAACTGTTCAACTTTAATGACAGAAAAGGGACATTTGTGTTTAGAATTTGAAGATGATGTAAACTAATGAAATGTGTAAAATTGGGTAAAGTTTATACCTGTAATTTTTAATTTTTTAATTGAGTGATTATCATTTAAAAAAAAATTCAAGTCTATTCTTTAAAAAAAAATTCAAATGCTAAAAATATTGAGATTCATTCCCACCAATCAAATATATTCAAATGATCATTTTGGTCTGATTTTGAACTACGTTATATTTGACATGTATACCTAGTGGACAAAAAAAAAAGATTTTGGACTGATATGTTTCAAGTTATAAGTGTTCAAAGTTGAACTTATCAAAAATTGACAAAAAAAATTCCCGCCAACCTTTTTCTATCAAATATATATATATATATATATATATATATATATATATATATATATATATATATATATATATATATATATATATATATATATATATATATATATATATGTATGTATGTATATATGTATATATATATGTATGTATATATGTATATATATATATGTATGTATATATGTATATATATATGTATGTATATATGTATATATGTATATATATGTATATATATATATATATGTATATATGTATATATATATGTATATACATATATGTATATATACATATAGAAATATCTATATCTATATGTATATATACATATAGAAATATCTATATGTATATATACATATAGACATATCTATATGTATATATACATATAGATATAGATATATATGTATATATACATATATGTATATACATATATATACATATATACATACATATGTATACATATGTATATACATATATGTATACATATACACATATATATGTATACATATGTATATACATATATGTATACATATACACATATATATATATACATATATATATATATATATATATATATATATATATATATTCTTGAAGATGACTCTCTCCTTTAGAGGTAGACATAAAGGTTTTATTTTTTGAACATGATTTACTAGTTTTTTTCTTGTTTTGAATATACATCTTCTTGAATCTTAAAAGACCTACTTGTAATATTTTATAAATATAACATATTTTAAATAATCAAAATACTACAAAATTTATATGATCATAATCTTAAATCCAAGGTCTGCAAAAGGGTACTTTTAGTTTTCGAAAAAACTTCATTTTGTATGGAGAAATTAGTATTGATAGTGAAAATATTTGAGAAATTACATCTTTTTCTTGTGTGATTGCCACTTAGGATGACACATAGACAGTTACTAATGAAATGCTTTTGGTCATAATAGTTTCTGTCATAATTCTTGTCTACCCAAAAAAATCACTAGTGGTTACATTGGTGGTTTCATATAAAATAATTTGGTTTTAATTTCAATTTATAAAAACTACACAGTAAATTACACAATTTAAAGGAGCATTTTCAAAAATAAATATTTTTTTAAGCCATGTTTATCAATTTTTCATGGAGTTTAATATCAATTACAAAGGATCATCAATAAGGTATATTTTTTCACCTAGTTATTTTTGTGTAGTCTATATTGAAGTATTGAAATATATTTCTATTGGAATCTAAATTAAAATATTTTCATGTAAGTCAAAGTATAGAATGGGTAATAAAAAGGCCATATCAAGGAAATATGATAAAATAAGAGATGACAAAATGGAAGGTTATACAAAACTTAATCAAAACCAACCTACTAAAGTTAACGAAGAAGATGAGATTCATGAAAATGAACAAATTGCTGGTTCTAATGATAGAAACATATTATTAGGTGTAGGAAATTTAATAGATTTGGATGAGGACCTACTTTTTAGTCAAATTACATCTACACAAATCGTAAAAGAGAACACTATTAAAAAGCATTGTGAAAACATGTGGGATGAATATTTCAAAAATAAAAGTATATTTTGGAAAGGTACAATTATTTTTCAAGATATTTAGGAGAAAAGATATGAGGCCTATTTTGGAGTTTTTGGGTGTTGGTAAAAGGAAAAACCATGTGCATAATGTTAATAAAACAATAGTTGAAAATTGTCAAACTACTTATAAAAAAATTGACAACACAACTCGAGGAGACAATTTGCACACTGCATATAGAGCATTGATGACTACTATATCTAGTAGAAAGTTGACACATAGAAAATAAGTATGTGCAATTTTTGATTTACTACATGTATATATCTTGAAGAACTATTGAAAGATACATTAGGAGGAGAAATATGCTAGATGAAAACATTAAGAATATTTGGGTGAATATTTGTAGAGTTCCTCAAAAAGATAGAATTTTTGCAGATGTAAAAAAATAAGTTATTGAATTTTGGACCACATTGTCTCATGTTTCTTCCAATAGATGTGATCCTATACAAGTTAAAGATCAAGAGACAAGGTAAAAAATTGAACATCCAAAACGTTTTATAGATATTAAAAAAGTGAATTATTTCAAACATTCAAGCAAGAATTTTCAAATGAGAAAATATGTCAGAGAATGTTTGACAACTTGTGCCCTTCCTTTGTACACATAAATATGTGAAACTGTTTGATGTCAAAACCATGTTGAACTTAGTCTACACTTGGAATCATATAAAAAAGCTATGGTAGTACTTGATCAAAATTTGGTCATCCCTAGTAGTACGTCACAATTTTTGAAGTCTATATTATGTGATAAATTAGAAGATTCAGACGAGTTCAAAGTACAATGTATCATAAATCAACGTCTAGATTGTGGAGATTTATCTAAAGTTCCATTAAAAATTGAGAATAATGATGAATCAACACCAGTTTAATGGATGAGATATGAATATGAGACATACCAAAATAAGACAGAAGTTGAATCCAAAAAAATTGTATTGAAGGACAATGAATTGCGGTATGATGAGTTTATGACCAAGTTTCGTCCATTGATATATCCACATATTCAACATTGTCATGGTGCATGATGGCAAGCTAAACAATTTCATGAATCAAAAAATTGTTTTCCACCTAGTTGTATTCTTTCAATCATAGATTTCTCTGAGAACTATACATTTTCACCTCAAATGGAGCTTCAAGGGAAATATTTTCATTTTGAACAAGTTACAATATTTGTGCAATTGACTTATAGGCATGCATAATTTGAGGTGGATGAGATAGAATGTTCAGAGTGAAAATGAACTCATTATCATCAAGGAGGTTCATTTCTATATTAGTGATGATAGAGTTCATGATAGGAGCTATGTCGCTCATTGTTTTGTAATGTTCTCTAAAGATCTTAGAAATCATGGAATAAATATTTCAGAGAAATGGATCTGGTCTAATGGTTGTGCTAGTTAGTGTATGCATGTGTACATTTTTATTGACCTTTAAATTTAAAACTTATATAGATTTCTACACGTTTTTCAATTTTATTTATATAATCTCATTTCATGAACTCACAAAATGATTTAAATCTGCAAAAGCATTTAACTGGTTAGCCATGCAACATGCTAGAAGTAATGTTAAGTTTTTTTTCCCAACTTCTTTGAAAGTGGACAAGGAAAAGGGGAGAATGATGGAGGAGAAGCATGTATAAAGCATAAAATTTGACAACAAGACCTTGCAAGTCCATATGTACATACATTTAATGTGTACTTGATCTACTTATAACATATATATACATATATAGATTCTCTCTCTCTCTCTCTCTCTCTCTCTCTCTCTCTCTCTCTCTCTCTCTCTCTCTCTACATATATATATATATATATATATAGACACACACACACACACACACACACACACACACACATACACACACAGATTTAATGTATTTTAAATTTTATATACATGCATCTTACACATTTAGGTAATAGGATAGAGAGTGTGAATGAAATTATTGAATGGTGGAAAGATCATTTTGCTACTCGAGATACTAAATAAAATAAGTGTTATTTTTGGGAAGTCAAAGGTAAATATTATATATTTATTTATTTGATATAATACATGTATATATTCTTATAATTCAAGTTTTTAATTAAATTATCTGTATTTGTAATAGATATAGATCGATCTAATCCTTGCAATTGCCAAACAATATTAGAAGTTTACATAAAGTGGTGACTATAGGACACCACAAACCTCCAATGATTAAAGTACGAGAGAAATCATATTTTTGTGATGACTTCATGAAGGAAAATCTAATGAGTGTATGTGAAAATATTGTGAATGGATATGTTTTACATTGGTATTTGAAGAACATAGTAAAAAAGCCTCCCTTTGAAGATGCTAATATTGACATTGACATTCATGATCCTATATATGCAATTGATTATGAGTGTGTTTCTGATTTAGTTATGGCAGGTTTGTGGAAAATGTACATAGATATGAAACACATATATGTTCATTAAAATAAACTTATATATATTAAAATTTTCATTTTATAAACACATCTATTTTTATGTACATGTAGGAGATATTTTTGTTGTCCAAGCCTTAGTAGATAATGTAGAAAATGTAGACTATTATCTTCTTAGATGGAAAAAAGAAAAACACAAGTTTTTAAAAGGAACTATAGATGCTAATGGACAATTATATCCAATTGGATTAGTTGTTGTTGAAGGAAAATATTATCAACAAAATAGGATAACTAACAATGGTATTGAATTTAGTGAATACATGCCTGGAGAAAAGGTTTTACAATATAGTAACCATGTTATAGCGAAAAAGTTGCAATTTGATGCAATATCAAGAAGAGGACATCGTGAAAATCAAAAGTGGAAATTTTAAATTAAAGAATGTGAAGAGATTCTAGAGATAATTAAAAATAGAGAGGATCCTAACAATACAATGTTTGTTGAGCTCTAGTTCAACTATTTGTACTTATTTTCTATATACAACTCTCATACTTTCATATTTACTACATACACATCATTTTGGATATATGTTTTATAAATTTACATACATTTGATCATGGATCTTGGATATATGGTACAATTTATGAACATGTATTGTTATTTATATTTTTTTAATGGTTTGATGTATTTACATGTATACATCCCATTAGGACTTCCTCTTAGGACCTCAACTTAAGACTTCCCCTCAGAAAAACCTATAAGACATCCCATTCTAGGAGTTCCCCTTATGACCTCCCCTTAAGACTTCCCCTTATCACCTCCCCTTAAGACAACCCCTTAAGACATCCCATTCTAGGAGTTTCCCTTATGAGCTCCCCTTAACACTTCCCCTTATGACTTCCCCTTAAGACAACCCGTTAAGACATCCCATTAGGACTTCCCCTTAGGACCTTCCCATAAGACTTCCCCTTAAGACAACCCCTTAAGATATCCCATTCTAAGAGTTTCCCTTATGACCTCCCCTTAAGACTTCCCCTTAAGAAAACCTCTTAAGACATCCCATTAGGACTTCCCCTTAGGACCTCCCCTTAAGACAACCCCTTAAGACACCTAATTAGAAGCACCCCTTTACTAATTAAATACACTCTTATTAGTTTCTATAGCACATATTACATTCTTTATGTTCATATGTATTCTTTGTGTTCTTAAATATGAATTAAATTTATTGATTAAAAGTTGTAACACATGTATTCTTTACTAGTACTCTTTATGTTCTTAAACATGTATTAAATTTATTGATTAAATTTTGTAACACATGATCTATGAAATAAAAGTATGAATATTGAAAACATTCATACATTCAACACGAACATAAGACATGAACATAACATGTACATCTACAAAATAAGACATCTATGAAATAATGTACCCATGTAAAATGTATCCAAAATACCATATAAAATGTCTCAAAAATACTAGATCAAATGTCTCTAAAATATCACATCAAATGTATCCAAATAACATATAAAATGTCTCCAAAATACCACTTCAAATGTCTCTAAAATACCACATCAGAAGTATCCAAATAACATATAAACAACATCAAGGTCTCCATATCAAAGTATTTGAAATAACATGTATATATATAAAATGTCTTGACAGCAATGAAATAAAAATCTAAAATAAGATCAACCACATCACCCTTCTAATCCATGACCACAAAAGGCTCTACGATCTGGGTTTGATCCCTATGTCAAATGAAATAAATTTGGTATTATAAAATTATGTACATGCATGTATTATATCACATGTACACACACACACACACACATATAATATATATATTAAAATATTTTACATACCTATGACTCATGTCGTGTAGGATTTTTTGGGGTCTAAAGATCTCCAAAACACAATATACTATCCCCAAGACCCTATAGAACACAATGTATGTACACAAGTTAGATTGAATCACTTGAATACATGTATGTCTCTAAGTACATGTATAAAAGCTCAAGTACGTTAAACTTATAAGTGTAAATTATAGCAACATATAAATTTATATTTACCCTAACATCATATAATGCTCTACCAATCTAACTGATATCTAAATCATGTAGTGATAAAGTAGCCTAGTCTAGGTCGACTATCTCATCTAAAAGCATAATGGTAAATAAGCATTGTCTTACTATGGGGGCTTGACTATGGGGGGTGATATAGGAGGTGGTATAAGATCCTTAGTAGGTGATGGGATAGGTGCTATAGGACCCTATGTAGGAGCAGGTGCTACAGGATCCTAAGTAGGTGTTGGGTAGGTGTTGCAGGGCTCTATGTAGGAGCAGGAGCTGTAGAAGGTGCAAGGATATGCTCCTATTTCTATAAACCTTGAAATCCTATTGTGCATGAGAGAATATGATTGATTTGTCCACCAATTTCACTAAGAGGAATCCTCATGGCTATTGATAATGCTTGATATGAACCTAGAAGATCAAATGCTAAATAGGATGCTATACGACACAATGCATCCACATCTAATATAGCAAAAACCTCTAGTGTAGATGGTAATTCTACTATCCCATACACATCATCAACTACTATGCTAGAGGATGCAACTATCAAAATGGTACCATGAGATCGTAATATATATCCGCCACATCAATCTAAAGAAATCTCCTATAATTGCATAGCAACTATGGAAATGTTAGAATAGATTTGTAGCTAGATTGTATCATCTAGAATAGTCATACCCGCAACAACCATTTGTGGAGCTCTCGACATGACCAAAAGGTTTGGACCCACCATTTCCCATTTATTAATGGGTGCAGGGGTGTCCACAGGTCTAAATCTCTTTGATAATCTATCAAGGCCCTATCCAACATGACCTAGAAAATCTTTATAATCTACGTCATGGTGTAAATAAAATTTTGCAAACAATTTTTTGCAAAAATAAAGAGGAAACTTCATCCTACTATGGCCAACTATGATGTGAAACTAACAAGTGAAGATTTATAAGCTGTGTAACAAGCTGATCTATACACTTTGTAGCAAAATAACCTTGAACCCTAGACCTATCTATATAAAAGGGAAACATACTCTTCCCCATAGTAGTAGAGACTCGTCTATCAATTTGTGTATACTTCATAGTATCAGTGACACTATGAGAAAGGGAAGAGTAAAAAAATCTCAATACTAATATCATCACATGGGTTATATGTCTTTATCATCTAAATCATATGGCATAACTCATCTCTCATAGAAACAATCTTCTCCCTATTAGGGAGAGTGGTAGAAGCCAAAAGTGTAGAATTGAAAAACTCTATAGCATGAGATAACCTAGCAATTCTATCACTAAATAAACATTGTCTCTCCTCAAAGGATGATGTTGATCTATGTGTTGTACCTAACTCAACACTACGACCCCCTCCCTAAACACTATCCTCCCCTGAGGACATAGGTGCGCCACTAGTACCAGATGCCATAATGATATGCAAAAAAGATCTATGTCTATAAATATAGAGTTAAGATATTTGTAAGTACATATAAAACTAAAAGTTCAATTTAATTTAAAACATGTGTGTATATATATATGTATATAGTTGAATGTAACTAAAAAATATAGATCATTTTATTTAACACGCATGTTAAATATATATCAACTTGATGTATAGTTCATGCATGTGAACAAAAAATATGTACGTGTATGTGCAATAAAAAAATTAATTTGAAATTAAGTCAACTTTCTTCTACCTAATTTTTGACTACATGTGAAAGTACATAGGTTTACTATGTTAATTTTTTCTAAAATGTAACTAATTTTTAGCTATCTTAAGGTCTGAACAAGTTTTCGAAGTTTGAAATTTGTTAAATTTAAAGTTTTCAAGTTTGAACAGCTAGAAGTTATTATAGTTTAGTTCTACCTAATGTTTCACTGCATGTTAGTTATCTAAATAGGTTTTTACTATGTTAATATTTTCTCAAATGTAATTAATTTAGTTATCTAGGTCTCAGCTTGAGTTTTCTATGTTTGATGTAAAATCTACATTCAATATGATTAAGTAGATATTTAATTAAAAAATACTATATAGGGGTGAATGCACAAAGTTGGGTTGCAATTTTGTGAAGTCAAATCCGCAAAATGGTACGTTTTAGAAACGGGTATTTTCAGCTCGGGTGCCCGACCCTAAATTTTAAAAATGGGCACCCGTTATTTCTAAAAATCGGGTACCCATTTTTTATTTTCAAAAAATGGGTACCTGTTTCTCAAAAAATTAAAAATTTGAATTTTTAAGAAATGGGCACCCATTTTTAAAAGTAAAAAATAGGCACCCATTTCTTAAAAATTCAATTTTTTAAGTTTTTGACAGATTTTACATGTCGCTTTTAGCTTTTCAAAATGGGTACCTGTTTTTTGAAATTCAAATAACAGGTGCCCGTTTCTTACAACATGAGGCAGGATTTTTTTTTCCTACCTCGAATTTTTGTTTGGGACAGGCTTGGTGAGACCAAGCCTATGCCTTGGCCTCTCAAGATTTGGCTAAGGCATTGAACTGACAAATTCATGCCTTGCCATAATTTTTAGAGGGTCTTCCCAATCAAATTTTTTTACAAAACAAAAACCCATTAGAGCTTTCACTGTCCTGATTTCATAAATATAAATTTTATAGAGTTATGATTTTATTTACTATTTTTTATTATTTTTAATCAAAGATGGTACCTAAATGTAAAATGGAAACATTCACTAAAACTTTAATAACTTTTTTATTTTATATTTTTTCTTAAATTAATTTATATGTCATCAATCTACATTCAATTCTTTTGAAGTTTTAATTTTTTTTTTGAGAAAAGTGAAATTTTGATCAAATTATGGTGTCCGTACATTAGAGGTTTTAAAATTTTTCTTTATAGCCAATTAAAAATTAATAATAAAAAATATTCATTAAAAAATTGAAGAAAAATACTCATCAATCTTTGGTGTGTCAAGTAACTCCATTTAAAAGAATTCACAAAAATTCATTCATTTGTGTCAAATTATGGTGTTCGTACACGAGCGTGGTATGGTCCTGAAACATGCATTTTGAAAAAGTGGTTTTTAAAGATCCATACCAAAAAAAATCTATCATATGGGTATACAAATAAATTACATATTCAAAAAGAAGATTCCAAGTACTACAATTTTTATTACTAAAGTTGTTTTTTATTTAATCTCTAAATGGCTCAAATTTTGGAATCAATTTACAAAATATTTTCAAAAACAGGAAAAACACTTCCATTTTTTGGCCAAAAGTGAGACCCAACTTCTTGCACTGACCCATAGTACTCTATCTAACATATGATCTAACTATAAAAACAAATTTAACTAATCTAAATAACTAACTACTAAAACACTTAAAATACAATTAATTTAATTACTAAAACACTTAAAATATAATTAATTTAACTAAACTAACATGTAATAACTGAAATTTTTTTTGACAAAACCAAAACAAAACCACCTACCATTTAGAATCGAAACACCCTAATTCGCTCCTCAAAATCTGGAATCTACAACAATTCAAATGATCTCCAAAATTGATTTTTAGCCTATTTATAATGTCTTGTATACTTTTGGCTATAATCATTTTAGTTGTAAGGGTATCAATTGTAAATGTGGTGACCACATAGGCACGCAAAAGTGCCATGTATGTATGATTGATAGGGCTACAATTGAAACCCTTATGGCTGAAAGTGTTATGGTCAAAACCCTCTAGGATATCCCAAAGGGTGAGATGGTTTTGTGCTTTTACCCTTATGTTGGGAATAATTTGATTTATTGTTGTGACAAAATAGGAATGAAGTGGTGGGGGTTATCACTAAACTTGGAAAGGAAGTGGAAAAGTTCAAGGTTGGAGAGAATGATAAGAAATAGCATTTTTTTGCACATTGTTTTGCTCTCCAATAGGAATAGTTTCATTTCAAGGTCTCCTGAGTAGCAACTCAATCTTGAAAGCATTAGAATTATCTTATAGTGGTTTGAAGTTGAACATTTACATTGACTCAACATTTTCATTCATGCATTTTCAGCTAAATAGTTTAAATTTGAGAGGCTGTAAAATGGGGAACAACATAAACATCACACATTAAGACTTTATTTCTAAACTAAAAGTGTTAAATAGTTAAAGTTGACTTATTTTACCAAACTTAAATTCTTTCCTCTATGTCTAATGTTTAAGATAGGCTATAACCCAACTCCTGCCTACATTTCAACCCAATTTAAACTTGAAGGTTTAGATTTACCAGATGTTGATCTTGAGTGAAATAGTCCACCTTGGCTATGGGAATTTATATTGAAACGGATGAGTACAAATGTGTCAAACATTCAATTGGAAGGTTCTTTCATTGCTACTTTTGCATCAATCTAACTTCTACTGTAGGTTTTGGATCTCTTTATAAATGAGTTGAGTGACCCTTTTATTGCTACATATTCAAATAACTTGACTACTAAGTTTACAACTCTTTTTTTGTGCAAAAAATAATAATTAAACAATCGATACTAGCTTCATTAAGGACTCTTGTGAAAAGATAATGCCTAATTCAAGGAGTTTATTGAATGAGAGGTTTAAATCCCTCATCTTTGGCTATGGTTGGTGCATTCCTAGAGAAATGAAAGTAATTTTTTAAAAAACTCATAAACTACCTATAATATTTTTCCAACATTACTAGTCCCAAATATCTTATTCATACAGGCAAATTTGGGAGTCTCATCTACAAAATAATCAATGTAATAGTAGCTCTAGGGTATGTCAAGATGGCGGGATGAGTTTCCAAGATGGGGAAAAATGAGCCTCATTTTCAAGATGGTAGGGGATGGCTAGGGGACGACAGCAAGGGGAGAAAGGGGCAGGGCGAGGTGTTGTATAGTATACATATAGAACTTGAAGTGCTTGTTATGAAATGATGTTTTGGTAGAACATACCAAATTAAAATACTTGAACATAGAAAAATTGCAACATGACCTAAAACCATTGAAAATTCAAAATAGTAACATATTACATACCCAAGAGTAACATTCAAAAATTAAAATTCAAATAAAAATCCAAGTCCCCATTCTAGCGGAACATTGTTGCAAAATGGAAAAGGTGGGGGTACTTTGGTATGTGAGTACTTGATGAAGGGACATCTCAGGGATGGGTACTCCAAGGTTTAGAAGGGGGTGCAAGTCCTTGAGTAACACTAAAAATAATGGACACACATTACTCTTTTCAAAATTCTTACATGAAAGCTTATGGGATGTGTACGCAGAGTTTACAGATTGTTGGAAATCTGATTGAAAAGCTCGTTGTTAAAGATCAAAGGGGGAGATTGTTGCAAATAAGGAAGATTGTTGCTTTCAATCATTATTTTGTTATTGATGTCAAACCTAATATTTGTAGGGATTACATTTTCTTATAAGATCCAAGTACTATCACTTAATTGATTGATGAAGAGGATTTGATCAACAAGATGTAACAAGAGCACCTAAGGGAAAGGTTGAGTTATGATGTTGTAATTAATTGCAAGGATTATTTAAGACAATGGTTAAATGATGTACTGGTAACATATTCAAAGATACAAAGGTTGGTCACACTTAGAAACGTTGGAGGAAGAAGTTGTAATAAGGATGACTACAAAGCTTAAACTAAGCTCACTAGTGAGTGCCAAGCAAGCTAGTTCAAGCTAAGAAAGTTCTTAGTTGGAGCCAAGCAATAGGAAATTCTAGTGTTTTTCGAGTGATCATCATGTGCCGAGTAAAGTATCAAGTGCCAAGCATCAAGAAAAACATAGTTGATATTGAGTAACACAGTATGTGTCGTGCACCAGTATTTCAATAGTTCCGAGTTGTTGCATTATTTTAAATGATGAAGATTTTCCAAATCTGAGCTGACAGAGTTGTTGTCTTGAATTTTGTGAGCTAGTTAGAGGATAAGGATGATGAGCTGGTGGCACAGAATTCTATGTAAATTGTTTCTGAGTGAATTCAAAAGAATTACTCAAGAAGTTTCTAGAGGAAAAAAAATATAGGTTATATACAATGATTCCTACCTAATCCATATGAATTGAAATCAAAGGAAGGAAGAATCAAATAGGAAAGGAACTCCAAGACTTTATTTTAGGGAGTCATAGACCAAGAAGCAAATGCTACTGATGTTGTTGCTACCAAAGAGCCAAATTGTGAAGTGGTTAGAAGGGTGTCAAAAAGAAGAAATCTAGGAGAAGGAAGAGCACAGAAGCTCTACTTTGACCAGTGGTGAAGAAGAGATGATTGCACTAGTACATTGAGCATGAAGACTCAAGGAGACTAAGCTTGAAAGGAGTTCAAGCTCTCAGAGTTGCAGAGATTGAAGGCCAGGCAATGGTATGAGCTAAGAAGTGATCTAAGATTTGCAAGCTAATTTGTATGGTGTAGTCAGGTCAAAGATTTCCTAATACTCTCTAATAATTGTATTAGATATGGAAATCCTATGGACTTAGGTTAGGATGGCATTCCAAGTGAATGTTTTAAAGTCCTCTAACTAGGCCCACTTCTAATAGGGTGGTTAAATCCTCTAACAAGGTCACATTTGACAGTTTGTTGTAAGCCTTTAACAAGGCAGGCCTTTCACGGGGCATCACTTTAGGAGAGTGAGAATTGAGTAGCATGTTACCGGTGGTTTTTTCCAAATTGAGTTTCCATGTAAATCACTGTGTTATGTGTTGACTTCTTATGTGTTACACTTGCATGTTGGTTTACAGTAACTTGCTGATTAGAAAAGTTAAGGCTTGGATAAATGAATGGTTGAATGGATTCACTATACTTAGTGAAAAGTTTGAATAGGACATTTGGACCTTGAATAACTAATTTACCCCCCCCCCTTCTCAGTTATTCTAAATCATTTCTAACAATAGATTGCTTCCTTCCTATACAACCATATATGGATCAAATTTCCTTCTCCACAATATATATAAAAGCTTAATATGAGAAAATGTGTGTGTCTCATCTAGAAAATAATGGGCAATCATTAGTTTTTACAGAATTCTTACACAAAATCTTAGAGTTTACAAAATGCTTCTTTCCTATCCAACCATAAATTGATCAAATTTCCTTCTTTGATGTTTACTTCTCTCATTTACCTCTAGACTTTTGTTATTTTCAAAAAGCCTTATCTGAGATACCACAATGCCTTGTCTAATTGTAGGTATATGCCAATGACATCTAGCATATATGTAAATGAAAACCATGCATGCAAGGGGACCTATGTTTTTTTTGTTTAAATGTCACTTGTTCAATTTTGAAACCTACTAATCCAATTTTTTTCAAAAACTTTAACAAACAAAATAAAATTATTACCATGAAAAAAAATTTAGCCAATGAAAAATATGAAAGTAAAACTAAAAATTTAATTCAATAGAAAAAATCTCCAAGAGCATAAGAAAAAAAGAATTTTCACAATTTTCAACAAATGATGTTACTCTTTTTCTTTTAATTGCTAAATGGCCGAAGCCCTTATTATACTATATTAAATAAAAAAATTACAACAAAGTTACTCCATTCAAATGGGCACTAGTAGGAAAGAATGAAGAAGAAAACCTCCACTCTTTCCCAGGACCTTAGTCCTATTTTATTACATCTTTAAAAGGGGCATTCCCCAGTTATCAATTACAAAACTTTCCTACTCAATACAAAGGTAGGATACATAACTTCTCCTGAATTCTAGCTTTAAACTACAATTATAACTTCCATTTAAACTATCAGAAATGAATAGATAGTCTAGAGCTTTAACACTCTTAGAATGATCCTTTTCTAATCCTTTTTCAAAAAAAATTTCCTTTAAATCCTACTGCTAAGATAAACAACTTGAAGCAAAATTAGGGAAGTACATTTAAACCATAAACTAACTAGACATCCTAAGCGACAGATTTGTAGATGCTTAAGCTATCCCCGAGGGATATAATGAAGGAAAACACAATAAAAGATAAGATTTAATTATGTTATCTAAGCCTAGATTAAAGATATAACAATGGTCTTTAGAATAGAATGGAGCTTACCAAAACATGTTAAAAATATATTGAACAAAGTTCATCATATTAAATCGATGCTTATGCAAAAGGTTAACTAGAACCAAATTACACCATAGGTAGAAGATTTGAACTGATTATGACTAACTCTACAAGTTGCTCTATTATAGTAACCTAATTACTTTCTATGTTAATCTAGAGGCTTAATTTGTGTCCACACTCAAGATATACTATTAGATCAATTGAGAATAAGTGCATAGCTACAAGCTTATCATTGATAATTAATATGATCAAGGATCTTATTTCTATGCCTTTAGCCTTAGAGTATTTTATTAATAATAGAATAGTATTAGAATTTCATTTTAATTGAGTTGGTCTACCCTTCTAAGGATTTGAAAATATTTACCTTGTCTACTTATTTCGATTAGAATCAATCTCTAAACAAACACCATTCAATTCTGCGGTTGCTACCAAACACAAACCCAGATAGTATCATGTGTAGATGTATCTTTAAGAAGATTGAAAGAACCAAAAAAACCATGAAAAGAAAGCTAAGAGAAAATCATACTTTATACTAATATAAACTTTCTATAAATTGATTTCATAAGATTACACATATACAAAAGGAGGACTCAGAGCTGAAATATAGAAAAACTACCTTACTAACCAACCTATGAGTTAATTGACATAAGAGGATTGCTACTAGCTACACATTATACGAAACCCCCCTTTAAGATCTATAATTTGAATGCCATACTAATATTGTAGATGGCCATCAACATGACAATAGCCCTCATAGCCTACCTACCATAGAGAGAGACAGGGAAAACACAAACCAAGACACCAGACCAAGGACAAAATAGGGGAAAACCCCAACCATACTACCAGAGAGCACAAACTACAAAACTAACACACACTGCTATTTCTAAAAAATCATGATGACCCTAGCAATATCATTGGAATTTTCCAACTAGAAGTGAGGAGGGAATTCAAAAGAATTATTTTCCTTACTTGAATTTTCGATGTTAGGGGTACAAAACTCTAGAGCATTCAGATTTCCCAATTCCACCCCTGGATGAATGTAGGAATTGAATAGTCTAAGATATATGTGGAGCAATTCCTTGCCATTGTCTACCACTATCCCTCTCCATTTAAGGAGGAATTGTATGCTTGATTCCATATTTGGCCACACCTGGTTAAAGGCTACAAGATCATGAATTACCAATGTAGGTTGCCTTGGTAAGATAGCCAAATCAAAGCTACCTAGGGGATGGTCCATATACATTTTAGGGAGGGGGACTCTAAGCTTCTTGTCTAAGCTCATGATAAATTCTTCTAGGCCCTCACACCAAACAATATCGAATAAATTTAGATAGAGTCTCACCATGTCCCATATGTCTACTCTAGCTCTAGCCATACACTCAATAAAAGATCCTATAATATCATTTTTAGTCCTCCAAATGAAATCATATTAGAAATAACCTTCACTTAGGGCCCTATTAACTATGATTCTTGTCATCCCATCTACTAGTCTAAGCACATGATTATGCCTTTCTGGCTTCACATTGCCTCAGAAAGCCATGGTAAAAATCTCCAAAGCATGAAAAATATAGATAAAAACATCCATAGCTAAAAAGAAAGGCACAAAATGATAGAGACAAGTCCCAGAATGAATGTAAGAGGGAAAGGCATAACATATGAAGGCTCTAGAAGAATCGAGATGAATACCTACATCATCTAAATCATCACCTCAATGTCACCTTGAAAATTTCATGATGCTAGAAAGAGAGAATCCATTATTGTAAAGAAAGTATGAACCAAATTAAACTAATGTGAATAGAACCACTAATGACTATGCAAAAGATAAAAGACCACTCACTTATAAAGCTTTCCAATATAATCTTATGTCTATTCCACTTTGGAATTACTAATATGCATTCCAGTAGTATCATAATCTATTACTTTACACAAAAATTATACTATATGGCATTCAATAATAGTGGAATAAATTTTATGGCATATATAACTGTACTGATCTAAAAGCACATTCTACCATAGTGTAGAATTACTTAAAATAGAAACTAAAAGACCAATACTTCCTAAGGCTATGGATAAAAAAAAATTAGGTCATATATAAAACTTTGTACAATTGATTTTAGAAGCTAATAAATTAATGAAATGAGTTGAAAGGTCTAGAGCTCTGTACATGATGAATGATCATTAGAAAACAAAAACATTTCACCATCAGCCCCCTCATTTTCTAGGTGATCTGCCTTCTAATTACCTTCTTAAAAGATATGACAGGTCTGGGTATCTGTAAACCAATCTAGAAAACTGAGCACTTCTTCTAGCTTTGAGTTTAGAACCTAGTTAGGTGTTGCTCTTTTTCTTATTGTGCTTAATACAATTTGAGAGTCACCTTCAATGATGATATTAGATAAACCTAAATTTATGTAGAGCTAAAGTCCTTTCTCCAATGCTTCAAGCTCCACCAAATTATTAGTTGTTCGATTGATGGATTTTATCTTTCTTAGGAATCTAATTGCCTGATTCAACAGAAATAATACAACTGACACCTGCTACACCTAGGTTGCATCTAGATGCTCCATCAAAGTTTAACTTAGCCTATCCCTTTGGAGGGGGATCCATCTACAACTTTCCCTTGCCTCTTGACTCCTCTTTGTATAAGTAAGCAAAGGGTTGATCAGGTTAGTCCATTTCTTGTTAATATATCCATCCCAGCTAGAGAATGATCCTTCTTCTTTCTTAGAGTTCCTAAGGTGAGAGTTTAAAGTCTTGACTATACTTGCTTCTATTTTTGTAACAATCTCTTCTGGTTATAGATCCTGGTCACAAAATATTCTCCTATTCCTTTCTTTCCAAACTTCCCACATGAGGATAGATGGAAAAATGTTCCAAAGTCTATTGTAGATACCTTTGTAGAGATATGTGGGCCAGCATTTGAGGAGATTAGTTAGAGATTTAGGCATGGGGGAGTGCCAACCTAACATGTCTGAGCCAATCCCAACAATATTGAGAATAGGGACATCTATATAAGAAATGATTATTTTCCTAACTTTTTTTTTACATAACACACATCTAGAAGGCCCTTCAAAACCTAATTTATGAAATCTATCAAATATTAGGATCCTATTTCAAAATGTCAACCATAAAAATAAACTTGCCTTAGGTAGATAGCAGGGCTCCCTATAGAGTGTAGGTGAAATTTCCACTTCATCCCATCTTTGAGAATGAATAAGAGCTTTGTATCCATTTTTACACTATACTTTCCATCATTAGAAGTAGCACAAATGAGCTTGTCATTCCTGTCAAGCTGCTTAATTTTCCTATTCTGAATAATCTTTTCATATGCATTTTTTTTTGTTGGTTCCTCTTCGATGTCATTCAAAGGTTTCCAAACCCATTTGGTACTTCCATTCATACATATCTTTGTTTTGTAGTTGTTTACTTTGCTACCCCATAGTTTGACTAATTTCTCTTTGAAATCCCTTGGAATCTCCATGCTATCTATTGGGGATGCCCATCCCAAGAATCTTCCCAAAACAAGGTTTTATTACCCTTGCGAATATCCCAAGTTAGATATTTGCTGACAAGGGAACAACATCTAACCATAAAATTTCAACTCTCTGATTCTTTGGGAAGGGTCTTCATCCTAAAAATTTAGAGAGCATCCTTTGCATTAAGATACTTGTTATAGATAATTTTAGCCCATTTTCTCTCTCTTTCAAAAAGAGATGACATATTAATTTGGCCCCTAATGCTTCATTTTGCCAATATAAGTTTTTATTTCCTAATCCTTCAGAGTCCTTAGGTTTGCAAATGTTTTTGATTAAGTCAAATAGGTTTTACATAATAATAGAAATATAAATAAAAAGTAAAGTCTAGCTAGAATGCATCTACTTATAAAAAGACAAAACCAAAAGATAGGCTTATAGCTAGGATGTAAAAACCAGTAACACTAGATAAGGGTATAACAAAAAAAGAAAACTAAAACTATTAGTTATCCCTATCTAGAACTTATAGAGTCTCTATAGCTTCATTGGCCTTCCAGTTGTCCATGCCTGCTTGATCCTAGTTCTGATCATCTGTTGATCCCATTGTCTCCTTCTTTTCTTCCTTGGTTTTCCCATAGTCCATACTATCTTTATCTTCTTTTCCCCACCAAAGTTGCTTCCTTTAGAGAATCACCCAAACTATTGATGTTTTCATTTAGGGTGTTCAAAGTTGCAATCACCTAATTAGCTAGATTTTGATTAGAAGTCTCCATCCTTAGAACTCTTTCTTCAACCATTGAGATACACTCCTCCTAGTTCTCATGTGGCCATCCTTCTAGCTCACTTTCTCCTTGAGATCTTGTATCTCATGAAATAACCATTTGATAGAGAAAAAATTATCTATCATGCTATTTTTTAGCATTGTTGACCAGGTTGAGTCCATATTCTCTCACATTGTTAGAGATTGCAACAAGAGATAGGTCAAGAAGTTCATCAAAATGGACTTTACCATCTTTTTCCTTCATCACTTGGGGGTTCATCTTCTCTTTGACTATCCCCATCTTCATCGTTCTAGAGTTAAAATTTCTCCATGATCCCCTCCTGTGCTTCAAAGCCACCTCCCCACTATCTTTCACCATAGAAATTGTCTTCCCCGATGGTGAAGGAATGGTAGGGACTGGTCCCAAGATCAAAGGAGTCTGGTCTTTTTTTTCTTCTAGAAGTGAAGCCTCCTTAACCTTCCTTTTCTTGGGGTTCAGTGTAATTTTCATTTCCTCCTCAACCTTCTCATTATCCTCCCCCTTCACCTCTTCCTCTGATTCCATATCCTCTTCTTCAACACTATGCTTCTCCTCCTCTTTTTCCTCATTCTTGGGGGGATTAGGGGTTAAACCCCTAGGGATTTTTTTTTCTAGGAGCAATGCAAGGTTTACAAATGTTGTCCCATCTTATGAGAGCCAATTTTTTTGAGTCCTCGTGATCATTCCAAAGGAAGTTTCAAAGTTTTGCCTCAAGATTATGATTGATATACTTGGACAGAACTAAACTTATCTTAATGATTTTACTAGCTTTTGTGAGCCATTTATCTTTCCAACTGCCAATCCTAGCCTCCAATCTATCCAAAATATTTTTCTATTTCTTGCTAAATTTAATAACTTTCTCTATCTCAATAACAAGGCATTTGCATGGAAATATCCCTTTCTTGTACCCCATGATATGGAAAATCTAGTTTTCCATCTCCTATTGAGTATTGATAAAAATGATCTTAGATTTGGATGCATTCACATTTTGACTTGATGCTACCATACATTGCTAGATGATAGCCCTAATGTTTAGTCCCTCTTTAGCTTTACTTTCACTAAGAAGAATAACATCATCTACATATTGTTGGTGAGTAATATTAGGGATGTTGTCTACTACAATTATACCTTTAATTTTCTTATTAATGTGAGCATCAGTGAGGGCTCTCCCAAAACCCTTAGCCATAATGATATAAAGAAACAGGGATAGGGGTCTCCCTGTCTAATACCTCTAGATGTTTTGAAAAATCCCTCAAGGGTCCCATTAATGAGAACTAAAATTTTCATTGTAGAGATGCATTGAAATATGAGGTTGATCCATTGATGGGAAAAATAAAAAGGTTCTAAGGTTTTTCATAGGAACCTCCAATCAACCATGTCATATGATTTTTGGATATCTAATTTCATGAACATACTTGCCCTCTTGTTCTTTTAGGCAGAATGTATAATTTCTTGAATAGTAAGTATTCCATCAAGAACTGATTTGCCTGGAACAAAACCTATTTGTTCTTGAGATATAATCTTGGGGATAACTAGCTTAAGTCTATTTGCTAAAATTTTAGATAAGATTTTATAAATAGTGTTACACAATGCCATGGGTCTAAAATCCCCTAGATTTTTTGGATCCTCCTTTTTTAGGAATTAGAGAGAGAAAGGTATAGTTGATTTTGGATAACAATGAACCACCATTTCTTGATGCTTTAATCACTTTCCATAGGTCTATACCTATAATGTCCCAACACTTTTGGTAAAAAAAGGTCTATAATTCATCTATACCTGGAGACTTGTCAGGGTTTGTATTGAATAACACTAATCTGACTTCTTCCAAGGTGATAGGTTTATTTAGATCTTTATTACGTTCTACTATGACTATTTTGGGAATCAATTCAAGCATATTAGATTGAGCTACCCTGTTTGAACCATCATAGTTTTTTAATGTATTCTAAAAATGACTCACAAAAATCTCAAATATTTTATCTATATTTTTTGTGGTATTACTCAAATGGTCTTTAATTCTTTTTTTTTTTTCTTCTAACTCTAATTTGGAGGGTTGAGCTATGAATTTTTTTTGTATTTTGATCTCCCTCATTTAGTCATTTCTCTCTTGACTTTTCCCTCCAAAAGACTTCTTTAGATAAAATATTCTCTTTTTTAGCCAGTAGTTCTTTTTCTAAAAGATAGCTATCATTATTCATACCCTTCTCAATTACTTCTAGATTTAGTTCCTCTAATCTTTCCTCAATTTCCAATTTTTTTTTGAATATATTATTGAAGTGCTCCTTGTTCCATTTGAGTATTTTTTTCTCTAAGAATTTTCATTTTTGAAACAAAAATAAACATTCTAGACCCTTTAAAATTACCTTGAGACCACCACTCTTTAATGCATTCTAAAAAAATTGAGTCTAAAAACCACATATTTTCACAATTGAAAGGATTCCTTACTAGTTTACATGGTTCAGAGAATTCAACTCTAACTGGGACGTGATTAGACCCAGCAATTGGGAGAATTGAAGATTGAATATTAGTATTAATTTCACCTAGGTCTCCTTTAAGGAAAAACCTATCCAGTTTCATATTAATTGAATATTAGTATTAATGTCGATGGAATTATTAAGATCACACCAGATTTTAAAATCTTTAGTTGCTTGAGAGATATGTTGGATACCTCCAAAATTTTCATTTAAGTTTAATATGGTGTTAAAGTCTTCACCTAATAGGATGAGATTTCTTTTATGATTATTGATAAATAAACTAATTTTATCCCAAATCAATTTTTTATCTAAATTATATATTGGCCCATATATGTTTGCTAAGATAAATTGAAGATTGGTTTTAAATCTTTTGACTTTACTGCTGATCCAATTGTTATTTGAGTTTAAAATATCTCGAGATCCTTTCCTAGGATTCCATATGAAGCCAAAACCCCTAGACGCTCCTTTAGATTCTTGCATAACCGTATTCCAACTACATAGTTTCTTTCCTAGCTTGGTTCCTTCTATCTTATTTAGCTTCGTTTCTTGTTGCCTTGTATAAATCATATCTTGGTTGTTGAATGTATTATCCATACTGACATCTTTAGAACTTTTCTCTTCACTAGAAGTCTACAATTTTGTTGAAGCATGGATTCCATTACATTCCCTCATGTCTAATTCCACAAGGTTTACTTTGCTATAATTTGACGCTGCATGTTTCTCCTTTACTTTCCTCTAATTATCTATTGTCCTATCTACTTGCATATTCTCTAGATCTTTCTTTTGAATCTCCTTTCGATATGAGGGGAGACTATATCTAACCTCTAATATTGGATTTTCCTTTATGATCTTATTTATTCTAGTTGTCCCCTTTTCATGAATTAAATCTAAATAATTTAGAATGTCTTCATGATTTTGTATTGGATCCTTTTTATATGAGGAGTCCCTT
This sequence comes from Cupressus sempervirens, assembly GCA_028749045.1. Lineage (NCBI taxonomy): Eukaryota > Viridiplantae > Streptophyta > Pinopsida > Cupressales > Cupressaceae > Cupressus > Cupressus sempervirens. The sequence goes on from CM053789.1 coordinate 547,453,122, forward strand.
TGGTGCTCTTTTTGGTTCCTTATGTTGAACATAGGAAAAGTGCTTTTGAGGTTTGTAGTAAGTTGCAGTGTTTTAAATATAATTTTCCTATTATTATTATCTAATCTTATGGTTTATGATATTTTGCTTTCATATTTGTGAAAGGTTAGTCTATAAATAGCTCTATTAGCTATCACTTTAATCGGATTGAATTCTAGATTGTTAATCTTGCATTTAATCAATAGTTTTATACTATTGCATACGTGGAATTAAGTATCCATACCTATCAAATCACCCATGGATGACCCTAATTTCTTAATAATATCCAAATGAAGAAGTTTTGGAGGGAGGGACTGAAGGATAAACCAAGTAGGAATCAAGAAATCTATCATCCCTTCCTTACAATCTGAAATCCATTCAAACATTAACAACATAACCTTTAACAAAAAACTAGAAACATAAAGAAAGTGATTTTTAACAATTTCATCTCTATAGTGAATATTTAATAATCTATCTAAGTGGTGAGAGATACTTACCTGGTTCTTGCAGAATTCTTGTAACTAGTTAGTGAGGTTGAGCAATTTACACTTTGGACCATTCTAGAATGCAAATATGCCAACCTTTTGGCACTCTTGCCAATGATCTTTGCTTTCCTAGTTACTAATGATAATGGTTTTGTCATCTAAGATAGGGGCTATGAGTCAGGAGAAGATCTAGGAAGCTGTTTAGAGAAGTCAAGTGGATTAAAAACCAAGTTCCTATGATGAGGCAAAATGTATGAACTAGGTTAGATGCATGGAGATGGAAAAATTGGGATCTCATTCCCCCTAGGTTGGGCCTTATCAAGGTTTGGGAGAGCCATAGAATCATCTAAAAGAAATGTTATTTGTTGAGAGAACAACCCATTATTATTGACTGTAAGTATTTTTTAAGATTGTAAAACCTAATTTGGTTGTCCAAGCTAGTCATGGAAAAGATAATAGGGTGAGAGCTGAGGGTCCTCAATGAAATTGTGGACTAGGGGGTATCAACATAATTAGATTGATAATTATTCTAAGTATTGCAACTTACCTCCTAGTGGGCATGGTGCTGGGTAATTTGATTAGGAATCTTTGTGATTCACTTTCTACCATTCCTTGCCACAAAAATTTTTCCATTTCTTATTTTTGAAATTTTTTTTGGAGTAACTAAGCTCTTAGCTGTAGTATCCCCTATTTTATTTTGGTTCACCTGCTTTATATTCAACTATTCTTGCTCATTTTTTCCATTAAGAACATCAAGCATATTTGTAGTTGCTACTGAATATTTGATTTGAGGGCTAGAATTGAGAGGAGAAGCAATGTTGAGAGTACTCCTTGGCTTTTACCAACCTCTGTCTAGGATAGAGGATTGTGATGAGTGATTCAACCCTGGGAAAGTACTAGATGTTACTTCTTCTTTAGGGTTTCCAAACTTCTTAACTCTCCATGAGTTTCCATATGAACATTTTTATTTTTTCATGTTCTATAGATTATTCGTTAAATTATGGATAGATCTAGTCACCATTTTTTTACACTAACTTATAGGTATTTTAAACACAATATATTAATAAGAAATGATGTTACTCTTATTTCGGCAAGACATTGCAATTTCTTTTACCATGACTTTTTTTCGCAAATAAATGTGAATTTACCTCTTCTACGTTTCATTGATTTCCCTATTTTATTTTTTTTGGTCAGCTAAGGTTTGTTTGGCCATACATATTATTTAATATAATCTCTTATCAAATGTCCTGGGTCCTATGTGTTTAAATAAAGTTTTAATTATTTTTCATTATAATCAATGGTGTCAACCTTTATGACTATAATCCATTCTAGTTATTCAAATTGTGAAATTATAGTCTAGCATTTAATTTTAAGAATAGAAAACATCACAAATCAATTTAAAAAATAATAATTTGCTACAATTGATGTCATTTACTATAGTATCTAGTCAATAATTTGAGAATTTTTAGATGTATACTATTCTTAAAAGTTGATTTCTAAATTCAAAATTATAATTTGTAAAAGTTCAAAATATGTAACTAACAAAGTTTATGCTCAAATTAGTTGTTAATATTCTTTTTGGTTTGTAAAAATAATCCATAAAACAACATCTGGATATACCTCACAAAATATCATGACCAAATCTTACAATTATAGATTGGAAACTCCAACACTCTCTTCTTTCTATGTCTACTATAGTAAAAGTGCTCTATACACCAATAATTAGATAAAGAATTAAATTAACAAGTTTATGGAGCACAACAAAGTGGAAGATTGATAAATTATACTACAACTATTATATAAATATTATATCAGATTAAAATATTATATAAAATGAAATAAATGATAATTAAAACCAAATCCTCTAATACTACAATGACTAGAAATAGTACCATGATATCCTACTCAACAAGACAACTAGACAAGTTGTGGCAGAGATGAAGAACATCGATAAGGAAAAAGAAATTGGTGGTTAGTTATGCTTGGAAGATTATTAAAAAGATTATAGTTATGGATCTTGGGAAGACATGATGATGGATGTTGAAAGCATGAAGAAAGAGATAGGAATTTGTTTTTTAGGATGTAGCACTGGAAACCATCATTAAACACCAGATTCTTTGGTTTTTTTATGCAATTACTAAATGCTATGTCTATAATGTCAAAATAACTTTGAAATGTAAATAAAATAGTGTAAATGATGGTAATTAAAGCTTGAGCATATTTTTTTTCTTTGAATGAAGCCTTGTGAGTTAAAAAAACCATAGTCAGTTCACTTCTTGAACAAAATTATTTATTTTATTTTTTCTAAAATCTATAATGTGCATTTTTTGCATCTCTTTATCAATATTATAGTCATCTACTAAGAAAAGATGAAAAAAAATTGAAATTTTGTGGATTATAAACCTTACAAGTAACTTAAAATCATGAGAGATTACCAAAGAGATCGATCATCAAGTGAGAAGGAAGTTTCGATCGATAAATTTTGAAAGGTTCAAAAGTGTCAAAGGACCAAACAAAGGTCTAAAATCTTCATGATAGACTTTAGGATACCCATAAGTGAAGGAGGAGACATGTCAACACATAGTTAAAATAATCGTGACATTTTTAAAATAATTGTTTCTGTATCCTTCTCATTAGATAGTAATCTTGAATATTCTCACCCTTGTGTTCTTGGATAGGTTATGGAGCCTCTATCAGCTTGGATGATAGGTTTGGAACATGTTGGAACTTTTGTAACTAGTTTTTGATTTATTTTGAATATTTAATTTTATCTCTTTATATAGAATTCTTCTAAAATTAATTATTGTTGAGTGGTTAGTATTCAAATGACCTTCACTCTTGTAGACTTCTACATTTTTCGGAGATTTTTCATGTGGCATTGACTTTGCATGGTAAGTCTTTACATATAGTATAAGAGCTATTAGTTGTACACTAAGGCCTTGAATTCACTATTCTTAATCATAACCCTATGATGCATAATCATAAGTCAAAAAAGCTTAGTATATGTGTTTATGTTTTGGTTGTTAATCGGATTACTGTTTCTTTAAGTTATGATTATTTTTGACATGGAAGGATAAGATCCTCCTTATGTATCTTATGATTTTGGGTTAACCTTGCATTCCTTAAGAAGATTTTCAAAATGGAATTTTCTAAAAATGATTGGTAAAATTTCTACATCAAATTGTTATGATTATATTTAGACTAAAATTATGTGATTTATAGTATGCATACTATTGTATTATACTTGAAAATTAACTACTTATTTCTTTGGATGTGTGGTGCAAGAATGATGTGAATTTCTATTATCCACTAAGGTAGTTAATGAATGATTTACTTCTACACTAGGTTATGAGCACCCACAAATTCAAGACTTTTCTTGTGATAACAATAAAAATATGTCTTTAACATGTATATGTGGTGCAATATTTTTTATGCTAGAATCATGAGGCACTTTGAGTAACCTAGTATGATATAAGAGCACGTATTTTGATGGAAAGTATTGAATTTTTTATTTTTCATTTAGATATGTGTGAGATGACAAATATGATAGATGTGATTATCAAGATGTATTGCATGTGATGCATGTTGAAGTTTTATTATGATCTTAGTGCTCCTTGGATGCAACATGTCATGTAAAATCTACTCCCTCTCGGTGGTTAGTTAGAGTCACTATGTCTTATGTGAATTAGTTTTCATTTTATTATTGCCATCTTTCATTTTTTAGGAACTTGATGTGATGGAATAGCTTGATAAAAAAAAAACTTCCTTGTGACCACCTAGCCACCTAATTTCTTGATGATCTCTCTTGTTTGACTCTTGTTCACTTTAATTTTTATTGGTTTTGGTTCTGCATTTTGGAATTTGAATTGAAAATTGCAAATCTTGATTTCAAGATTTCTTTGATCTTGAGGTCTCTAGGGTGTATGTGTTTTTATGATGCTAGTAATGTGTTTTGAAGTGATGTCTTCTATCATGTTTAGTGTGGAACATTGATAGGATGTTTAAGGGACTAGGTTCTAAAGAACATGTCATTCTTCATGTTGCATTATTTTTTTGTCATTTTATGTATGAAAAAGCTTCCCTTGCAATGTGGGTGTTAAATGTGAATAGATAGGGAGGAGTTGAAGTGATTCTTTCCTTTTCACTCTACTTGCTACATTAAATCTTGTACTAAAATACTTTGTCCAAAGCTATGTGCATATGTTTATTTGATATGATTGCCCATGTTCCATCCCCTCACCACATCCATGATTAGGGCTACTTGGAAATATGTGTGAAGTAGTATGTTTCATGGTTACACCAGATACCTCTTGCCTTTCATACTATATGAGAATCACATAGTTGGGAATTCTATGTGCTTGGTAGAAACCTAGGAAAGTTCCTTTTGTATTATTTGGGTATTGTAGGGTTCTGAATTCTGTGTATTAGTTAGGTTCCCAAGAAAATGGAAGGATTTGAATGGTTACGCAATAAAGCACCTCAACCATATTTTATCTAATGATTGAATGATGAGAAGGTCATACATCACAACTTGTTCTTAGGTGTTCATTAAGAATACTTACATAAAGGAAATAATGAATGCACATTAATGCTAAGATGTAACATATCTGACTTGAGGTTTCCTTGACATATTGTGGTCATGAAATGGATTTCATGGCTTATGTCATAGAAATGAGAAAAGTGGTTCTACTAATATTTACACATGATTGGTGAGAATACCTAGATGATTTACTTAATTTGTGTGGATCATATGATATATGGTAATGTTGACATACTTATTATCCCATGTTTGACATGTAGGTAAACATTTTCTATCATGCTCATTAAAGTATCATACTTTAGATTAATTTTTACAGATAGGGAAACTTCTTGAGTTTATTCATTATGATGACATATTTTTTTATAAGAAAAATAGGTTTTACAGGGATCCTGAAACCCAAAAGTTGTTACATATCATAGGACTATATATAAAACAACAAAAGCCTAGAAATAGTACTACGGCCAACCAAAAGGCTAGGTCAAAAGACAAACAAAAAGCCAAGCAATAAACCTATAGAAACCAAAAGACCAAAAGATAGATATTGATAGTCCTCAACTTACTCCTCTACTTTCCTTTCAAAGTCCTACATTATTTCCACTACTTCATAGGCCTTCTAACACTCCTCAGCCATTTTCTCTTGTTTCTTTAAGAAAGTCCTATCCAATTGGCTATTGGATATGTCTATGATGGTTTCATCATCCTTCTTTTCTTCATCTCTATCCTTTTCCTCATTATCCTCCAAAAGACCTCTAGCTTTCAGCTTTCCAACAAGAGTAACAATGTTTTCATTGAGAGAGTTTAGACTGGAGATGATCTGGTTAGCCATGTTATGTTTGTAAGTCTCCAAATTGTTCATCCTTTTTTTGACCAACCTAATAGCATCCCCCTAATCTATGATATTCCCTCTCTCAAATTTCTTTCCCTAGCTTTCCAACTATCCCATTCTTTCTTTAACCTCCTCTAGTTCATGAAACAACCATTTAATTGATCTAAACTTATCTATCATGCTATTGCTTGCATTATTAAGAAGGTTCATTCCTACTTCCCTCACGTAATCAGTTATATCCACCAATGCCAAATCAATAAGATCCTCCATCTAGACCTTTCCCTCTTTTTCTTCTAGGATTTGTGGATTCATGGCTTCTCTCACAATCCCCATCTTTGAAGTTCTATGATTAAAAAATTTCCATGCCAAACACCTATATTTATAACCACCTCACCACTTCCTTCCTTCGTTTTTTCCTTTTTGTGCTATATTTTATAAGATTGGTTATTGCTGGATCATATCCATGAAACTTGGTGATATAATTTGCAATTCCACCCTTTTCAAACTTCTCCCAAACTTTTTTCCTTTACTTTCATTTGTCTGTCTCCCCTACTAGTTCTTTCTTGCTCTTTTCACCCACCATCTCCATAGCCTAAACATTAGCAATTCTCATAAATGACTTCCTATGTTTCCCTTTCACAATCCACTAGATACTTTGTATAAAATCACTTTTTTTTTCACCGCTTTGTCTTTTGATGCCATAAAACTAGTAAAGGAAGTAGAAAACCTACAAAGTGTGTCAATTTGACACAATAAACATCACCCACCTATTCTATCCATATTTACCATTATTGTAGTGGCTTTCACCCATACTAATATTAACTTCCATAATTAACTTAGGATTACACTTGTACTTCCCTAGATCCTTTCTTGATCAATTAGGCTTTTTGCATCTATCAAAATATTTCCATTGGCATTCAATATCATCACCATTTCTTTCTTTATTACTTCATTGGTAAACTAGTCAGCCACTAAGTTAGCCTCTCTATACTCATGGCTAACATAAATGCATTCAAATTTTCCCAAGTGTAATACAAATTTCTTCAATTATATTTGCAATTATCCAAGCAGGATGAATACTCCCTATAATACATTTGATAATATTAGTTGAGTCTCCCTCTAGCCATAATTTTTTGACTCCAACATCTAAGGCTAATTTAATAGTGTGGAGAGCAGCACTAGCTTCAGCAAAATGATTTGTCTAGATTCTCAAAGGGTGAGCAAGAGTAGCAACTCCACTACCATGATAATTTCTAATTATTCCTCCACATCTAGAAAGACCAGGATTCCGTTTAGCTGCCCCATCAAAGTTGGCTTTATGCCAACCCTCAGGTGGGAGTTTACACTTCATCTCCTATATTTTTGTCCTCCTATCCTTTTCATTTTCCTTAATCCTATCTCCATCTTCAATATCTCCTCCCTTTCTTATCTGAAAGTTTACCTTCATAGTGCTATTGATTTTGTCCACAAGCACATAAGCAGGTACCTCCTTGTCTCTAAATATTCAATTATTTTTCTCCCTCCATATTCCCTAGTAGAAGTGAGGCAAAGTCTAGGAGCTTATAGCATGCAAATTAGTTCCTTTATACATACTATCCCATTGAGAAAAGAATTTCAAATTATTATCTAGCTTGCACCAACTAACCCCATATTTCTTTGTGAGAAATTCCCAAACCTCCGTGGAGCATGGACAATGAATAAAAATATGATTCAGTTACTCCAAATGATGCTTATAGAGAATACATCAATTTGGGAAATACTAACCTTTCTTTGTCAAATTATCCAAGGTGAGAATTTTATCTTATAACATCAATCAAAAGAATATGTTAATCTTAGGGGTAAGGTCAGGCAACCAAGCCTTAGCTCATGGAGGTTTCTCTTTTAGGCTCCAAAGGGAATTGTACCCTGATGCCACTAAGTAGAAACCATTAGAATTATCTTCCCATATTAATTTATCCCTCTTATTGTTCAAGATTATTGTATTGAACATCACCATTATCGGCTTGAGATCATTTGAAATTAAAGACAGGTCTCTCCATCATTGGTTTGCATTGTAGTCTCCTAGTTGATATGTTGTTCGACATAGACTTAGTCATTATGTAGTTGACTTCAACTTTTGGTCAATGTTTATTTGACACATTTGACTATGTAGCCTTTATATTATTCATTTACTTGTCATATTGGTTAGATATATGTTGGTATTTTTAAGCTAATGATGCATTATGATTTGATTAAACACAATGTAACCTAATGCAAGTATTTGTATGCATAATGATGAATAAATACTAATGAGCATATTGATGATGTTATATGTGGATGTTATTATATTTGATGATGATTCATATGATGATGAAATAACTATAATGTGATGGCATTACCTGATTATGTTTTTTAGACAATGATCTATTGATGTAGACACTTACTCACTTAGTGAGAACTCTATGTTAGATGGTACATATGGTTTATTATTTTTATTATTCATGATGTATATGTGATTTTGATAATCATAAATTTAAAAGAAAATGTTGACTCTTGATATTTAAATCAATCTCCTTGACATGCTGACATTGTGAAAAAAGTATTGTGAGTGTACACATGTATAAGTATGGTAGGAAGTGGATATGAGGTATCTACTAGTAGGATCAAATCTATGTGAGGCACGGGTAAAAAAGAAAACACATGTATGTGTTTGATATCATGTGATTTTAAGTTAACATATTACTTGATATTGATAATCCTTGAGATAAAGAATTATTTGATTTAATATTTCCATGAATAATTGATTTGATTTATGATATATCATCGATTGATATTTTTGTGTTATTCCTATAATGCAACAAAGGGAATGAGACATCATAAGAAAGGGCGAATATTTTCAGAGAGAGGTAATTCTAACCTTGTAAATCTGAGGGATGGTAATGGAATCCACACACACACATAGAAATGTTCATGAAATGATACTTAATTCATGTTCTTACTTCAAATGTGTATGATTTATGTTACCTTGTGTTTAATGTGTTTCAATACTCTCTTTGATAAATAAGTAGAGTGTTAAATTTAGTTGGCGTGGCTTTAAATGGAAATTACATTTCCTTCAAGGAAATATACTTTATTTAAGTACATGAAAGATAATCTTGATTTGTGAAAGAATATGAATATGAAAAATTGAACTATCTTGAACATTGAACAATGGAAGTTTGAGTAATTCAAATGAATTTCATGTTTTCTCATTGATTATGTTTGTAAATATTGATCAATCTATCAAGATGATACATTTTATATTGGGGGAGGCTGTCACAACTCATACACCCATAGCCCAAATAAAATGATAAATTTAGTGCCGCATGGATGAATTGATTAAATTAATAGCCTCATTTATTTTATTGATAACATAATTAGTTAAATAAGAATCATTACTTCATGTTGTGGGGATAAGGAAAAATTAATTTGGGGTTAGTTATACTTGGGAGATTATTTAAAAGATTATAGTTATGAATCTTGGGAAAACATGACGATGAGGGTTGGAAACAAGAAGAGTGAGATTATAAAACAAAATTGGGGATATGATCATTGGTAACCATCATTAATTTGTCAAAATTTTGAAAAAGGTCAATTGTCCCTGGAGCCACATGCCCACTTACCCTATCAAGACAGGTAAGTTGGTAGGTGAGTTTGAAAATCAAAAGAGAGTGAAAATATTTTTGAGACAAGAAAAAAGGGATAAAGCTCATTTATTCAATCAGTAGAGAGATCAGAGAAGGAAGAAAATTAGTAGATTAGAGCAAAGGAGAAAGGAATAATCAGAGCAAAGTTTAGAGGATAGAAGTAAGGTTTAGTTTCAAAGTGTTCAGCAACACGTGTTGAATCTCTCTGTCATTTTCTAATTTCATTTTTCATTTGTCCTATGAAGTAGTGATTGTTCTAGGCATTATTCTATATAGTCCTATAGTGCTACAAGTTTATAGTTCAAGTAGAAGTTATAGGTTAAAGTATTATGATTCTAGTTGAAGCTATATGCTCCCAGATTGATAATGTTTGAATGAGTTTTTGATTAGAGTGCAAGCAAGAAAGAAGGAATATTAACCACTCTCCTATTTGGGCTGTTGTTTTCTTCATCTCTATCGATTTTATATTGAGTTTAGTTTCTATGCAAGTCTCTTTTATTATCTTTGAGTTTTAATGGTGGATTAAACTAGATAGAAAGATTGTTATTGAATTGCTCGGTTCATGTGTCAACCAAGCTCTTCTTGTGCTCACTCAGTCAGCATTTTTCCTTTTGTTGTTTCTATTGAGTCACAACATAGTCTTACTAAGCTCACTTGGTCCTTTCATCTACCAAGTTCACTCAATTTTGTTTTCCCTTCTGGCAGCAAGCTCTCCCTTTGGTGACTAAGTTCACTCAAGTCCTAGTATTGCCAAATTTACTTGGTATCCACTACTACCAAGCTTACTCCACTCAATTCCTTGATGTCAAGTTCTCTCAACACCCATTGCCAGTCACTTGGCTCCCACTATTTTTTGAGCAAACTTTTTGATTTTTGAAGTTATATTTTCTCATGTGGTATCAAAGATTTGAGGCCACACATCCACCATGAGTTTGGGCATTTTTTTTCTAGGTATTTGACATGGTGGGAGATGCAAGAAGGATATAGTAGCAACCACCATCCTTTAATGGACAAAATTATGATACATGGGCAAAGAAAATGAGAACCATCATGGTTGCTAATTATTTGTGGGAGTTTGTGATAAATGGATTTAATGATGTTACTGACCAAACATAGTATGTTGCCCTCACAAACCCTCAAAATAATCAGTTGAAAAAGTCAAGAAGGAAGGATGCAAAAGCATTAATTTTGATTGTGGTTGCAATAATAGAGACTATTTTTCCCAAGATTTCAATACCAAATTATTCAAAGAAGCTTGAGAAATGCTTGAAACAAAATTTAAAAGGACTGATAAGGTCTGCATAGTGAAGCTATAGATGATCAGAAGGGAGTTTCAGAACCTTCAAATGAAAGACAATGAACCTATTGTAGAATTCAGCTCAAGAATCTCTGCTCTGATAAACCAGCTCAAATCAAATGGAGAAGAGTATGAAGAGAAAAGTATAGTGCAGAAGATATTGAGGAGTTTACCTCAGAAATATGACAATCTTGTGATGACCATTAAGGAAGCAAAGGACCTCACCACATTGACCATGAATAAGTTAATGGGAACTCTTCAAACCCATGAGCACTGGATTAATAGGTCAATTACATCTTTCAAGGCTCAAGAGAATCCAAGAGATAGGAAGAGAGGAAGAAATGGCTGTACTAGAGGCTCAAGAAGTAGATTTCATGGAAGAAATGGTCAAAGGAATGATGGTGTAGAAAGATTAGGATGAGCAAGAAACCAAGAGGGAGAAAGTGCCTCTCAAAATAGCTCTAGAAGAGGTAAGAAGAATTAAAACTCCAACGAGAGAAATGTAGAATGCTACTACAATCATAAGTTTGGGTATTATACAAGTGAATGCTAGAAGAAGCAAGGTGATTAGTCAAGACATAATGCAAATGTAGCTAATGTGAACATGGGAAGTGCAAACAATCCCACAACCTTCATCACGTGTAACATTGGTGAAGAAGCCAACCCTAAGGTATGGTATTTGGATAGTGGTTGTAGCAACCACATGAGTGGAAATGAAAGTTTATTTTCTTTTATTGATAGAAGTTTGAAGTCTGAAATTAAGATGGAAAATAATGGAACCATTCCCATTGTTGGCAAAGGATCTATTATGGTTTGCATGAACAAAGGTGAGAAGAAGGAGATACAAAATATCTATTTTTCACCAAGTATGAAACAAAATTTGATGAATGTTGGACAACTCATTCAAAGCTATGGCATCTCAAGTATGGACACCTCGACTTTGCTAGTTTAAATTTTTTGTTCAAGAAAAGAATGCTAGATGGTTTTCCAAGTATTGTAGATTCATGTGACATGTGTGAGGCTTGTATTTTGGGTACAAAATATAGGCTTCCCTTTAATTCTAGTAATTCTAGAAGGGCAAAGGCGCCAGAATTGGTGCATTCTAATTTAGTTGGTTGTATGCAACCACTTCTATTGTGTAGAGTACTTATTTTATGACAATCATAGATGATTTAAGTTGCAGGACATGGGTGAATTTCTTGAAAAGAAAATCTGAAGCATTTGATAAATTTGTCGAATTTAATTCCCTAGCTAAAAAAGAATGTGGACATTATACAAAAGTCCTTAGGTTAGATAGAGGAGGGGAGTATACTTCCAATTTGTTTGTAAATTTTTGCAAGAAGAATGACATCAAGATGGAGCTTACAATCAGTTATACTTAGTAGCAAAATGGAGTGGTTGAGAGAAAGAATAGGACCATTGTTGAAATGGCAAAGAGCATGATGAAATAAAAGGGTCGCCAAGCTAAATATTGGGGAGAGGTTGTAGCAACAATAGTATATCTAATAAATAGGTGTCCTACAAAATCAGTTCATGATAAGATTCCTCTTGACGCATGGTCAAGGAATAGATGGACAATTGAGCACTTGAGAGTGTTTAGGTGTGTAGCATATGCAACTGTGCCAAAGGAACAAAGACAAAAGCTATACGACAAAGGTGTGAAGTGTATCTTTACTAGTTACAACTTGGAATCAAAGGCTTAGAAGTTGTATTTTCTCACATGATCAGGTTCTTTTTTTATTTTATGCAATTACTGAATGCTATGTCTATAATGTCAAAATTGGTTTGAAATGTGAACATAATAGTGTATATAATGGTAATTAAGGCTTGAGCATCTTTTGCTCTTTTGGATTGAAGGCTTATGAGTAAAATGAACCTTAGTAAATTCACATCTTGAAAAAAAAAAATCATTTTCTTTCTTCTAAAATCTATAATGTGCATGTTGTTGCATCTCTCTGTCAAGACTGTAGCCGTCTACTAAGAAAAGACGAACAAAACTTCAAATTTGGTATTTTCTTGAATGTCATGTTAGCTTGTTGACTATGAACAGTGCATGGTTGCTCCTTGCCAGTTTGAGTTCCAACGTTTCTTTAGGGAATTGGTTTTTCAGAGAAATGTGTTAAAACAAAACTAGCAGCATAGATGAATCGATAATTTTCAAGCAAATCAGGAAACATGGACAGAAACAGTGTCAAGAAACATGCGCAAAATAACAAATTTATAACTATCACCTTCGTTTTGTTGGATTAGGGAACATATATCTTTTGAATGTGAGTCTATTTCTTGTAAAGTTGACTATTATATTTTGCGAGATTAAGTTGTATTATTTCTTTCTAGAATGTTTAGTTCTCTAAAAATGGTTGATTAAATGTGTATTACCGCACGAAATTTCAATGTCTAAACCAATACTCAATCATTAGACGATTAATTTTGTATGCCAAAACGTTTAAGTTTCTAGACATGGTGGGCTACGAATAATAATGAGATGACCAACATATCCTGCCACTACCGTTTCCAGGGATCCACTGTAGAATTCTCATTCCCATGCGATAGGAAAAACTAGTAGCTCCAAACTTAGACTATTCTTGTGAACCGCGATCCAAATTATTTTAGAAGGGCATTGCCGAGTCATTGGTTTGAGAAATCTTCTATGGTTTTCAGGAAGCAAAAATTCCAAATAGCTTGTTGTTATAAATTCATAGGCACCTGATTTGGATTATTTAAATGGAAATATCAATAGCACTTTCAACACCAATATTCTTAAATATGGGTCAATATACTGTTGTCAATTACTGAGCAATAAAGTCCTTATTTTCTAAGTCCAAGAATACTATCTAACCAGAAGGATAGAGAAGCGATAATTTTAACTATCTCATGGTTATTTTAACTTTGTGTGTACATGTCTCCTCCTCATCTTATTGGTATCCTGAAGTCTATCAAAAGAGTTTAGACCTCTGTTGGGTCCTTTGACACTTTCAAACCTTTCAAAATTTACCGATCACAACTTCCTTCTCACTTGATGATCTGTCTCTTTAGTAATCTCTCATGATTTTAAGTTACTTGTAAGGTTTATAATCCACCCAATTTCAAAAATTCCCTTCAACAATCATTGATGCTATTTGCAAGTATAAATTTGATTTTGTTATCAGTACTTAGAATATTAGTTACATGGAATGCCATTAGTTATTTTGTCTATGTGAATAGCATGGTAGATACATTTTGAAAGATGTGGTACTATGACAATGAATGTATTACTGTTTATGTTTACGAATGGCAGAGTAGTATAGACTTAGATGATATTTTTTCCCTTTTCCTTGAAATGGAATAGAATGGAAATCTTGATAGGACACAGAATCTTGGATCTCATTATTCCTTCTCTCTCTATGGAAGTCAATAGCACTAAATTAAATTAAAATGAATATGTAATTAAAATGTCAATGTATTAAGTGCATACATCTAGTTTACCTTACTGGTTAAGATGGTGCTTAATTTCATTATCAATCTTCTTCATGTTTGATTACATTGATGTCATTCTAAACAAATGGTGAAATACCATCATACTTAAAAGCATGAAGTGTATTTCCGCTAACATGTTAAAATCCTATGTGTAGGTAGGAAAATAGAATACATGTTCATTCATGCTTGATTTGATCTGTGTCAATAAGTATGTGCATAGTATTGTGGAGTGATTACACTATGATGTCAATAATCACCATGTGTTGATATGAAGTAAATCCCATGTCATGGTAGAAAGTGGTAAAGATGGGTTTTGCTTATATAATATGAAAAACCTTGGATGGATGGTAACTGGCTGATTATATTGTTAACAATGTGCTATTCCTCTTGGTTTTACTTGTTTAGTCTTCCTCATTGTAATGTTGGGCATCTTTCATGTCAGAAAAGATTCCAGAAAAGCTTCTCAACTTCATGGTAGGGTGGTAAAATACTCCTATAATATTCTTGCCCTTGTGTTCTTGGACATGTTATGGAGCCTATGTCATCTTAGATGATAGGATTCGAACAAGATGGTTTTTGATTTATTTAGAACATTTCATTTTATCTCTTTATATATAATTATTTTAAAATTAATTATTGTTGACTAGTCAATATTATTGAAAATGATCTTGACTCTTGTAGACTTCCACAATTTATGAAGATTGTTGATGTGGCATTGGTTTTGCATGGGCAATCTTTACAAGTCCTCATAGTGTCTCCATTCCTTCATAATCATCCTTCCATGTGTTCCCTTGTTCCTCACCAACCAACATATCCTCTGAACACTTGTCAAAATCCTCCTCCATCTCCATCTCAATGTTAGTATCATCCAACACAAGCTTCTCTTTCTTAACTTTGGACCCCTAAGGAGATTTTCTCATAACCCCACTAGACATTTCAATATCCTACTTCCTGGTATTTTAATAGTAGATTATAGAGTATGAGATTTACAATATTTAGAAAGAACCAAGAGAAGGTCGTCATGCACAAAAAAAGGCTTTCATGCACAACAAACTTACTTTATTTTTATTTTTATGCTCAATAAAACTATTATTCAAAGATTTTTAAAAATAAAAAGAAAAACTTTAGATACCCTTTTTCCCATAGTGGAAATGTTGTAGATATGGACTCTTCGGTACTTGTCATACAAGGTAAAATAGGCCTTGGTGCACAAAAGGACATTCCCAAAATTTGTTTGATTTGAATGGTAGTATAATAATCACCCACTTTTGTCAAGGCATTCCTCTACTTGTTATTTTTGGTGAATTTAATGAAAACATCATTTGCAAATTTTTTCTCCTTATAAAACTGCATTCTCTCACAAGGAATTCCAAAGATCTTTGAAATGGAACTAGGAGTAAGTTGGAATGTAATATCATACACTTGGTTTTATTGTCTTTCAAACGCCTAAAAAATCTAATGTAGCTTCTAAATTGAAGCCATGGAGATTCTCTAGATAAAGGTTGACACCACCCTTCTTGAGTTTCTCTCAAATAGTTGCTATGTCCTTCCATTTCTTATAGTAGCTCAATTCTTGATGTTTTGAGAAACCACCCATATCATTGTTATAGTTATGAAAAACTAGATCTCTATTGCCAATATCCAAATTGTAAATTTTCTTAAACATATTAGTGAAAATGATTAAGTCCAAGATGAACCACAAAGCATGCAAGAAATAATTACTCAAGAAGTTGTACCAAACCCATTCTGAAAACTAAAGCCCTCATTTATCACACCCACAATTATTTGGTATCTCAACAAATTGTACCAATCCCATTCTAAAAACCATAGCCCTCATTTATCACTCCCACAATTATTTAGTATGTTTCCTATGACACACTGTGTCAAATCCACCTTAATTTTTTTTAAGTTCAAAATTGAATTTGATATCCTTTCATCAATGCATAACATGCTTAGTAAGAACTGCCAAGTTGGCAATCTGATTCCCCACCTTATTGGCTTCACAATAGATACAATTGATAATGACATTATAAAAAGTATCAATGATATATTAGACCTCTTTCATGATTTTATCAACCATCCACGTGGGAGGGGATTTTCTATGGAGACATTTTACAATATTATTAGAATCTCCCTCTATCCACAAGACTTTGCATTGAAGGTCTTTAGAGAGTTTTATAATTTGGAGTGTGTCTTGAGCTTCAACAACATGGCTTGATGATCCTTCCATAATCATCTTGGTCGAGGTTTCCTATGGCAGCACTATCAAATTCGCGCGTCCATCAATCCATCTGTGAGGGGAGAACCAAGTAACATCCTCCCTATTCTACTTTTATAATATTATCAGTCCCTACCTTTAAAGGTAGGAACTAATGTTTTCTTTTTAGCTCTCCTCTATTTAATTTTTTTAGGGAAGCATGCACATATTCTAAAGTTCAAGTGCTAATTAATTTTTAAATTTATTTACAATAGTCCAATATCTTATTTCTGATTGGTCCTAGACCATTCTCCTGGGCATAGATAGTATTTTTTGGAATGAAAAAAGCAGGAATAAAAGGCAGCAATAATGAAATAAATGTTTGTCAGATGCATTTATTATTAGTGTCATGTAGTTCTCAAAATATACATAACTCTATCTAAACTGATGAAACAAATACTTAAAGTATGAAATTTAGTTGTCAATAAACAATGGCAATGGTGGCCTCCCCCTTTTGTCAGAAATCATTCCGAACTATGCCAGCAGAAAAAGTCATCTTTAATGAATTTCATAGCACAAGATTTTAACCTTTTCCAATTGTAAATTAAAAATTCAAAAGATTTTTCATGTACTAATCACTTAGTTCAAATTTTAATTTATAGAATTTTAATCTATCTTGTTGAAAAATAAAGTATTTACATTTTTAAAAATATTTGAACTTCAAAGTCTATTTTTTATTTGATACATTATAAACTAAAAAATAATTTAATTTAATCAAATAATTTTAAATATTAATCATATTACTTTTCTTATTCTACCAAAATCAATATATACTTTTTGGTTTTCAATATTATTTTTAATGATAACTATTATCATTATAATATTATCCATTAATATTTTCCTTTTCCATTTTCTATTTTCTTCTCTTGTAAAATTCTAAATAATCCTTTCAATATTTTATGATTTCTTATTTATAAAAGTTACTTTTATTTATTTATCAAATTTGAAATTTTATTTTCATTAGAGAATTTTCCATCTTCTACTTTCCAATGTTTAGAAGGCAGGGACTCCAACACAACCAAAGATCTTGTTGTGTATATTCTATTTCATTCTAAATTTGATTTCTATATTTTCTCAATGGACTCTTGAATTATCACCTTTTTAACATTTTTAAAAATCACCGACTAGTAAAATAGTGACCATAATATAATTTTGATTTCTCAAAATTTAATATTTAAATGTATGTATATATGTATGTATTTATGTGTGTCAATGTATGTAAATACATACATACATACATATATATAGACGCACACACATGTATAGATGCATACACACATACATATGTCAAGTCTACATTCATAAATTTGATTGAGTGTGATATACAAATAATCTAGGGACTATAAATTATCTTAATGAATAAGAAAGTTTGAGATTGATCTATGATGATATTATAAACAATCCTTATGCAAGACTATGTCACTTCTAAATTAGACATTACACTTAAAAATAATAATAAAATTAATCCAATTTTTTTTATAAAAAATTGAATACCATATCACTCTCAAAATTCATTTATAAAATCAAACAAACCATAAAAAAAGCATCCACGGCATATCTAAAACCATCCAAAACTTTAACATGGATTATTTCTCCTAAATACTTGAAATATTGTTGAATACTTTAAAATAAAATATCAATTTTCCGAACGTCACATTATTTGCTTACGATACTGAAAAAAAAAACACGACTTCCTTTTACTGCTAAATGAAAAACAAATTACTTAAGTTCCACACTCAAAAAATGTGCTTGTTGGAATAGGTCTGAAGGGAAAAAATCACTTTTTAATGTGGAGGAAATTCATGTCAGTTGCAGCGCCTGCAGCAGTCGGATGTTGTGGAGCCAATATTTGCGTGTCTTAGGAAGGTACAACTTACAAAACAGTGAATGAGCTTGCAATACCCATGTCTACCACGAACAGATAAGGATAAAGCATCGTATTTTATATTTTATTTCAATTGTTTACGTATAATACCAGTTTCTGTTTGTTAGATAGCACGGGCATTTCCCTTCACTACGCATCTCCTTGACGGTTTGGTGAGGTTGTCTTTGATTGGAGATTTTCGGTCGAACAAGTGAAATCAATGGGACGTATTCAAGTCAAACTTAACAGAGGACCATGGACGCCTCAAGAAGATCTATACTTAACAAATTATATCCAGTCTCATGGTGAAGGTCGCTGGAGATCCCTTTCCAAGAAAGCAGGTTTCTTTTCCCTCTTTTCTAATAGCAATTATTCACCATGCATGTAGTTTAGGGTTAGGGTTATGCTTGCCTCTTATAGTTTGGTTTCAGTTTTAGGGTTAGGGATTTGTTAGAGTTTTGGGCATTTATGAGGTATTGTTTTCAGGTCTTCTTCGTTCTTGAAAGAGTTGTAGATTGCGATGGATGAATTATCTTCGACCTGACGTCAAACGAGGACACATTTTGCCCGACGAAGAAGATTTAATTCTCAGACTTCATCTCTTGGGGAACAGGTCAAACTTTTCCCATGGAAAACATTCCTCCATTGGTTTGTGTGTTTCTTTTTGGGTCTTTTACAAATGATTGTCTATCATATTTGAACATGATTTCATTTCGTGCCACAAATGAGTTCAGATGGTCTTTGATTGCTGGACGTATACCAGGAAGGACTGATAATGATATAAAGAACTACTGGAATTGTCATCTGAGCAAAAAGCTTATTAGCCAAGGCATAGATCCTCGTACGCACAGGCCCCTCTCTGAATCTGAGGACATATGGTGGATCCCTCAAGACTGCGATACGGATCAAAACGATGTCACGTACACCACATCAGGAATAAACGAGAATCAAGAGAGAAATGCCAAAGATTCAGATTGTGCCATTGCAGGTAATAAAACAGACCGGATTTGCTCTTCAATGGCTTCACCAGAAATCCTTTCTTCACAGAACGTACCCATCATATTGCCTTCTGCCAGTGTAGAGACTTCCTACATGAAAATGAGCAAGTCTAATGGATTTGATCATCCAAAACAAATAACAGACGGCAGCTGGTTTCCTTATTCTCTTCCTCCTACTCCAATGGGAACATCTTATGGAAATGGGAGCTCATACATGAACCCTTCGTTTCTGGAGTCACTTCTAGTCAATGAAAATTCTGAGGTGAGAGAGCCTAGTGTTGGATACAATTATGTTTCACAGCAGTCTGAATTGGCAAGCACTGGCTATGAATTGTGGTCTGCCAGGTAGGGATAACAAATCCTTGCATTTTATATATTTTATTAATGCTATTTGTACTATTCACAATGTTGATGTAATAGATTAAAATTTGTCAAAGGACTTTTATGCGAAGCTGTAATTTGGTTAGCTTATGTGTTTATGCTCATTCATAACATTCACTAAGTACCAATTTTCTGCCCGGAGAAAACAAATGACTCATAATTTGTAGGAAATACAATTGTTTTTGATACAAGTGCTATCAGTGATAATTTGAAAAAAATTGTGCACTTTTCCTGCTTTGAGATTTATTCAATGATCTATATTATTTTACAGTTGTACAGGAATGTTTCCTTAGTACAGTGTGAAGGACTTGAATTGGTCTTCGATTTGAAATTCTGCTGCCATTTCATAAAGCATTTTCATGTTTCTGGTACAGATTGCAATATAACTGGCCATTCAAGGTTATTCCCTTGTCTGAATTAGGTGTATTCTTGATGATGATACTACATGGGATTCTTCAAAATTGTTTGTGCCGAATTAAAACCAGAAAGAAAAAACTCTTTAAAGTATTATGTGGGATCAACCAATCTCCAAATAAAATCATTTTAAAGTTCTATGAGAAGAAAAACCAATTGATTTTAACACTCTTACCAAACCAAAATGTGCTGAGGATAGAGTGATTTTTAAAATATTTTAATAATAAGATTATACATATACATGTTTATGAGTTATCTTACAGTAGCTTAGCTGACTGTTTTGAATAATTTATCTTACAGTAGTTTAGCTGACTGTTTTGAATAATTTTCTGAATGTGATAGAGAGATTCTTTTGTGACTATGTTTTAAGATATTTCATCTTATGACTATTGATAATGATTTTTAAATATATTCATAGTTAAGATAACGAGTATTAATCACATAAAAATTATTAAATAATATTGTATTATCGAAGATACATTATCTAATTATCTACAATAAAAATACAACTATTTTGAAATTATCACTTCTCTTTGTTTATTATACACAGTGTGCTCAAGGCATTGAGTTTGTTTATAAAAGCATTTGAATGGTTGTTTGTTCAATCAATCTTTATACAATTAATGCATTGAACAAAGTAAAAATAATGATTATAATTTTCGACATGGTGTTATTATCATTTAAATTATATCTTAGAATTATATCTTTATTTTTTAATCCAGTTTTTATTGTTATCAATCATGTGGAAAATCTCCACTATAGGCATATTGATGTAGCCCTAGAATATACTTGAAATATCTAAATGTGTTCTAATGTATTAATACTCACATTGTACACACTATTCTAGTAAGATACCTCATAGTCATCTATAAGACTAATACTAAAACTTATATTAAAAGTATTGTCAATTAAAAATTACCTTGAATATGCTTGAAAGTTTCTAAATTTATCCTAATGTATTAATACTCACATTGTACACACTATTATAATAAGATACCTTATAGTCATCTCTAAGACTAATGTTAAATCTTATATTAAAAAAATTGTCAATTAAACATTAATTTAATATTATATTTTTGAAATAAAAGCAACCAAAACAAGGGGGTTGGCCCATTACAAACTAGCTAGATGACCAACGATAACCATCAAAACATAACTAATTTAATATTATATTAAATGCAGTAAGAAAATAATTTTTTAATGTAGAATGTAGATATTCAATTTGTGAAAGGAAGAAATAAAATAAAATAATATCTAAATATATGTATGTATGTATGTATGTATGTATAAAATTGTTTTATGAACATAGGTAAGGAACCTAAGACCTAAAAAATAAAGAATTTCTAATTAAATTTAGTGATCAAAACCTACCTATATCTATGAAAAATTATAATAGTATGATAGAAAAAAACTAATTCCATGTTCAAACATGTTGATTATAGAATACTATTTTCAATTAATGGTGATGATGGGAGAGATGAGTGGAAAGAGAAAACAACTACGATGCCAATGATGGGACCTTTTTTTCCTACATCTCACAAGGTCTATATTGTTGATAGGGAGGTATTTTTTCTTATCATATTCATGTTTTACTAGTGAGGTTGGGGTGTCGTTTTGGGTGCCCTTGTTTCCTTCTAGGTTTTGGAGCCTTCTCTTTGGTTTCCAGGTCCAAGGTTATGATTTATTTCTTTGTGCTAAGTTATGGTTTCTATAGAGTGTGTGGTGAGTGGCTAGTCTCCTCTCCCTTCACTTCTATTTTTTGGATATTTTTTCCTAATTCAATTTGGTGGGTGTCTCTTCTTGTTCTCTTTGGCTTTTCTTCTATTGCAAGTGATGGTGTGTGGATTTTTCTCTAGTCTACCTACCTTTTCTAAGATGTGGTTTTCTCTTTATGCCTTAGTGGTGGTTGAGGTTATTCTTGCTCATTTTTCTATCTCTACTACTTATTAAGGTGGAAGCATTTTTGAGGTGGAGGATCGCCTTATGGAGATGGTTTGCTGCTAGTGGAAAGGTGTTGCTGATAGTTCCATGATGTCATTTTCCTCTTATGTTGGTGTTTTGGGAGGTTGAATTGATTTTATGTCTTCATAGGTTGGAATATTTTGACTTTGTTTAGAGGCTCAATGTTGTTTAGGGTGCTTTTGGTTCTCTTTTATTTCAGGCTTTTGGTTACAACCTTTCTCTAGATCCTCTACTAGTGATTCTTCCCTATTTGGTTGTATGGGTTTGTGTGCTAAGGGAGGTCTAAATCTCTTGGCATTGGTAGTTTTTGTGTTTTTACGTGTGAGCTTTGGTGTTCATTTTGTATTGGTTTCTCTATCTTCTCCTTGATACTTTGACCTTTCATATTTGGTGGATCAGTTTCTCCTTAGCTAGCATGTTTCTAGCTTCTTTGTTCCTTCTTCTCCTCACCTTTTCGTGAGACACTCATAGGTCTTCTATTCTCCTATGCCTCACTTCTATGATAAGGATGGACACCATAGGCTTGCTTTATAGGTTCTTATTTAATGACTGGCTCCAACTTCTAGTGGACAATCTAGAGGGAAAGAGGAAGAACATGGGGAATCAGAACCCCCTTTTGTTTATGTTTCAATTTTTGTTCAATTTTAAGTTGTATATTGTTTGTAGTTTGCTTTGTCATAGTTGGGACACATTAATATGGGGTTTTTATAAATTGAAAATGGGGGGTTGGTTAATTATCAACTTGCCTATTAATTACTCATTTTTAGTATCCTGCACTTTGAGTCAGTCCCATATTTGGCTACTTTCAATTTCAAAAATATTAAACATGCTGAAAGTGTGGATATAGATTGAGAATGAAGAAGTGATCATATATCTTGAAACACTTCATGGGTATCTCAATGTATGGGGTATCTTTTTGCCTTAACAGTTTCTTTACCTATAAAATCATTGCTTTTTCCTATGAGGGCTTATACTTCAAGGAAAGAAAATTCACTAAGAAGACACTAGAGAAAATTCATAAGGATGACATTAAAATGGAGATGCACGTCAAGTTGAGTAACTTGGTAATTGCATGAATAGTTGTCACATTTTGGGACTGGGGGGCCTCAACCGAGCAATGCTCAATCAAGTAACACTTGGCTAGGTATACCCCACCTCGGTGTCATTCTGTGCCTACATGCCTAGGGGTACTCGATCGAGTGGTACTCATCCAAGTACCACTCGATCGAGTACCCTGAGTCGTATATGTTAGAAATATTAATCTTTTCTTTCCTCTACTCCACATGTGAGAATATGTCATTTACTTGTCCTCTTGTCCATGTGTGAGAACAACTCATTTTTTATAATTCCTTTTTATGAGGAAATTAGTTTATCCTCTTAAGAGGATCTTGACACTTTCCACACACTTATTATGAATGGTGGAATTAATAGAAGTGAGAATTAAAAATGAAACTCCCTTCTCATCTCTATAAAAAAGATGATTCTCTCTCATTCTTCTACACATCGCATTAATATTATTGTAATTAACCAATGGCTCCAACCCTTTCTCCCTCTTCATTTATAATATTACACAAGGGGTTTTCTTTGCTTTCCTCTTTCAAAATCTATCTCCCATTGTGCATTATTTGGTCTACACTCATGGCTGAAATAAACTTATCTCATAGTAAGACGTCTTCTCACTTTGGCTACTTAAATT
The DNA here is from genome assembly GCA_028749045.1 of Cupressus sempervirens. Lineage (NCBI taxonomy): Eukaryota > Viridiplantae > Streptophyta > Pinopsida > Cupressales > Cupressaceae > Cupressus > Cupressus sempervirens. The sequence goes on from CM053789.1 coordinate 547,476,981, forward strand.
ATTTCATTTATGTCTTTTCATTTAAACATTTCTTACATGATATCAAAGCTAAAATTCTTATTTTGAGTCTTGTGTGAAAGATTGCCAACTCACCCATTTGTAGGCTTCTTTTGAGAAAAGAATTTTTTTTTTTGTTTTAAACATGCTCATTACAGCCTCCATTATAAACCTTGAAATTTATTTGAGTGCACCCTTTTCTCCCCCAAAAGAAACGTTTTAATTTACAAGTCTTTTTCAATATTTTATTTTAACGCCCCCATAAATCAAAGTCATCCAAAAGATTCAAACTTTCTCATCTCTTTCATCGACCATCATCTTCATTTAGACTTCACTCTCCAACTTATTGCTCACGATTCTTCCTTACTTTTCACCAAGTTATAAATGTTCTGCACAATGGAAGAGTGTGTTTTATCCTGATTATTTTTTCACACCTAGAAAAGTAAGTCCATTGTTTTTTTTTACCCTCGCATTCCTTTTGAATATTCTTTGGTAAACTTTAAAAACCTCACTACTCACCAAACCATTTCTTTCATTTTTAATCATATATGATTTTCTCTATGTGCTATTATTTTCTCATGAGACTCGTCCGATTTGGCACTGGTTTGGATACTTTGTAGTTTCTCTTTTGGAAAATAAATTATAGGTAGTAGGTTGGAGGCTTGATTCCCTTTAGATTTCTGCCACGCCAGTACTGTCATTCTCTTATCTCCCTCTCATATTATTTTTTGCGGCATTTCGTCGACAGGGTTTTACTAGTCAGTTACGTCTGCGAGGATTCCCAATTATTATATCTATCTTTTTTGCAACATTTCACTATTTCATTTTTTTAAAACTTTTAATTTAATCACAAGTCCATAGCCTCTCCACAACTCTCTAACTTATATCATTAATCTTATTCTCTCTTCTTTTTTAGCTTCTTAGTGTTTTTTACCGTCAAATAGTATTGATCGTCTAGTTCATTTCATTTTCAATGGTGATTGGGATGGATGGATTGGATCTACAATGATAATTAAACATAGAATACACACTACATGCACTTATAGAAATTATAAAATCATTTCATTGTCTAATAATCAAAAACCATTACATTGTGTTTCTTTTATAGAGGTCTTTAATTGTTTTGAAACATCTAAATTAGCCAACATAAGACAAATAGACTTTTTTTAGAACTATCTAAACGTAAATAACTTTTAGAACTTTACAATCTTTAATATTAATTTTACCTAACCCTATTCGGTAATCTAGCTGCAGATTCCTCTAGTATGCTTTTTATAATTTCATTTCAAGGGAAATTACACATTCCAACACTCCCCCCTAATTTAAACCTCAAATGTTGTTGCATACAAATTCTATTGTACCATGATTATTATTTACTTTTTCCTATTTCTCGTGTCCAAATTCAAGCCTGTAACTTTGAAACCTTTTGCCTCTTTAATGCCTTTCTCTAATATGTTTCCCAATGCTGCTACATTCATTCTCACACTTGAACATTTGTACTTGAATAAACCTCTGATCATTCCTGCAATTTTCTACCAATTTGATCCATAGCTCCATCCACAATCCATTTTGATGCAACCTGACATAAAATCTTTATTGCACTCTCTATATTCCAACATGTCTTATGACAATAATTTTTCAAACCACAAATATTATAGGTATTTAAATCCCAACTATTCACTTATGTTTTGCAGCAACGTTGGAAGAACATTTAAATATTAAATATGGCAAAAGTTGGCAAAATGTAAACGTGGCATATGTCTTTTTTGAAAGTTATGGTATTTAAGGCAACTGACTGACTGCTATTATGTCGTTGCATGCAAAACTAGTATGCACTTGGTACAAAACTTACCAAGTCTCAAACATTTGTGGCAGATTTCAATGGATTATACATTGCAATTTTTTTGTGGGTATTTTTGACATCCACAAACTAGGTTCAAATTTTATTTTTTAGTATTTTGGTTATGGGCATCCAACACAGTTTTGTATATATTTTTTGCAAAGCGCTGCTAGAAAGAATGAAGTATATGTTTGTGGGAGGCACAGGATGTTGCTATGAGTATTTCTTTGTTATGGGTGACTATCTTTGTTGTCATGGAAATAATGGTGATGGTTCGTCAAAAACAAAATTCAGTATTTTTGTTCTAAAGCTGTTATGAAATGTTTACTCATTCAATATTTTTTGAATGTCTCTATGCAATTTTTTTGCATTGAAGATAGTAAACGGCTATGGCAAATAAGTATAATGGTTTTCTTTGTTATGCTAAAATAGTCACAATTTAAAAGGTATCCACAAATCAGAGAGGTATGATGACTCGCTCTTCATGTTGCATTAAATAGAAGCTCAAATATTTTTTTTGATATAGTACTAGTTTCTTATTTTGAGTAAAAAGATATTTTTTAAGTCTCGAAATGAATAAAGCGTTTTTATATGTAAACCCTAATCAGCTTGGTTCAATTTTCTTAATGGCAATAACAGGTCTAGTTTACTTTTTCTTGGAATATGTGTTATAAAATGTGGCTTCGTTTAGATTTCTTGCAGCATATATATTGTGAAATGTTTGAACCAGTTTAAAGATTTTGATGGATCATTTCTGTTGGTTTAAAAAAGGAAAAAAACCACATTTTAGTTTGACAGTTCGAGTTTGAAAAGACATCTCAGTTATGTAAATAAAAACAGAGAGGGCATTCTTGCATAACTGCCCTAACTAGTTTAGTTTGTTTTGAAACTATTTTTTAATTTTCTTCTACACAAATCACATCTCTATTTAAAGAGAATGTTGTAAAACTTGAAAGATCTATGTGTGATTCAGTGTGGTTAAAAGTAGAGGCACAAAAGATATATATATTGAAATTGTGTAAAGGTGATTTGAAAGTTTGATTATAAATTTATCTACATGTATAGGTGTATGGTGTATTACATACAACTATATGTGTATGTAAGGTTGCAAAATAAATAAAAAACAGACAAATAGGGTTGAATCTATGAGAAATTATTGCTGCTGATTGTAAAGAGTTGAAGTTCAATAAAATTATAGGTTCATGGAATGGTTTTTCTCCCTGTGACAAAACTATAAGGATTTTTGAGGGTCTCCCACTCGGCACAAAAATTTTTGTCTCTATCTTCTGCAAGTTAATATTTTCTTATTCTTGCATGGTGAATGATTATTATTATGAGCAAAATTTGAATGCATTAAGTTCATGGCTTGTTAAAGTTGAAATTTGTAACTTGTTTAAGCAAAAGCAATAAGTTCTAATTCACGCCCCCCCCCCTCCCAGAACTTCAATACTTCCAACAAGTGGTATCAAAGAAAAGGATTCTTTTTAGGAATTGTTCCAAGGATTTTTATTGGAAGTAAAATGGCACGGGCTAAAGGAATAAAGATCAAAATATTTTACCATACTTCTTGAAAATTGATGAAATAGTCAATGCTAGAAAAGGTCTAGGAGAACAAATTGAAGAACATGATATAGTTTCAAAAGTTATACAGTCAATTCTACATAAATTTGAAATTAAAATTTCCACTTTAGAAGAAAAGAAAAGTTTTTCTAAAATGACTTTGCACCAATTGCAAGGAACCCTAACTACTTGTGAAATGAGAATTAGCAATCAAGCTAGTTCTACATCAAAAGAGACAACCTTTAAGGCTAATAAACAAGAAGAAAGTGATTTAGATTTAATAGATGCTCTAGAAGAATTATTAGTCAGGAAAATGAGAAAGAAATACAAAGGAAAACCAAAATTTTTCAGTTGTGGTCAATTAGGACATTTTGCAGCAAAATGTCCAAATGTAGAACAAGAAGACAATGATGAAAAAACTAAAAAGTTTTCAAAAAGGAAACCTTGGAATCAAAACAAAAGATTCAAGGATTTCAAAAAGAAAAGTCTTTTATCAAAAGAGGACTCAAATGAAGAGTCAAGTGATCCTAATGAAGAAGGAGAAAGGTTGTTTATGGCTGAAATAGTCAATATTCCTAAATCTAAATCCAGTGAATCTAAATCTTCATCTAATTCAGATGAAGAAATTGATGTTGAAGAAGAACTTCTCAAATCTTTGCAAGAGCTTAAGAGGTTAAACAAGTTGATTTCAAATCATGAAAATAACAATAAAAGACTACAAGAAGAATTACAAGAAGAAAATTAGATTATAGAAAACAAAAAAAAATTACTTGATGAAAAAGATAAAAAATTGAATGGATCATAAAGCTTATCTGATGAGCTTTCTAAATATAAAACTAAATTCTTCTATAAGGGTTACTACTTTAATTGTAACGTCTTTGGGCATAAGGCATCTTATTGTAAAAACAATACTAGCCAAGGTAAGAGAAGAATTATCAGATGTTTCAAATATTTTCATTATGGTCACTTTGCAAACTAGTGCAAATTGACTTTAAAGCCTAAATAGATATGGAAACAAATTATGACATCTTAAAAGTCTTTAATTGTAGAAATAGCCCTATTTCCTCAAAAACTTGCAACATGGGTTTTAGATAGTGGTTGCTCACATCATATAACTAGATGTAACAGTAAGTTAAAAACTTTAGAAGATTTTGATGGAGGATTTGTTCACTTTGGTGATAACTCAAGAGCTTATATAATAGGATGACGCTCAATAATTTTAAACAAAGATACACGTATCCATGATGTATACTTTGTAGAAGGTTTGAAAAATAATCTTTTAAGTGTTAGTCAAATCTATGACGGTGGATATTCTATCTCCTTTAATGCTAAAGGATGTTTTATCAAAAATGGAAGGGATAAGGTCATTGCTAGTGGTTCAAGGGCAGGAGGAAATATTTATAATCTGATTGATACTATAGTTCAGGAATCATCACTAATTAACACTTTTCTTATGAGTCGGGTAGAAGAAAATTGGATATGGCATAAAAGATTGGGACATCTCAGCTTTGATAATCTTGCTAGGATTAGTAAGAATAAAAAGGTCAGAGGGCTACCTTAAAGCAACAAACTTGCAAACATATGTGAAGAATGTGTTAAAGGTAAACAACGAGAGTATCTTTGAAAACAAAAGAATACCTATCTTACAAACCACTTGAACTTTTGGATACTAATTTGTGTGGACCTACTAAAACTACATCATTAAATGGTGAAAAAAAATTATACTATTTGTTGATGACTATTCAAGAATGGTTTGGGTGACTTTTTTAAAAAACAAGTCAGAAGCCTTTCATCATTTCAATTTTTTTAGAAAAATGATTGAAAGGGAAACTAATATAAATTTGAAATGTTTAAGGTTAGATAGAGGTGGAGAATTTACCTCTCAAGAATTTATTGATTACTGTGAAAAATATGGTATTAAAAGACAATATTCAACTACTCAAACACAACAACAAAATGGTGTTGTGGAAAGAAAGAATAGAATAGTTAAAGAAATGGCTAAAACTATGTTGAATGAAGCTAAATTAACTGATAAATTTTGGAAAGAATTTGTTCATATTGTAGTGCCTGCCCCTAGTTCGCATTTTGTTATCATTGTTGAACTCTTTTAGAGCTAGTTTCATGTTGATGGTTAGTAACATTATTATGAGATTATCAGATATTGTGCTATGGATTCAGTTGATATGTGATGAGATTACTTAGACTCTACATTTCATGTATGTATGATGATTATTTTCAGTGTTTGCAGTTATTAATGATGATTAGTAAGATGATTTATTATCATATGTGTTTTCTTATGGATACTTACCCCATACTTGCATGTGTATGGTGTGTGTGTTTGCTTTGTGTGTTTGCTTTTGTATGGTGTGTCTGATGTGGTTAAGGAAGGGAGTCATAGTCACCTGCTAGTCGAAATCTACACGATGCACCACTTCCTGCCATTGCCTGTTTAGTTTAGTATATATTGTGCTTGTACATGCATAGTTTTTATGCAGGTTGTAGGTACCGGGTATTGACTTCCTTGAATTGCCAAGATGAGTGTACCCTATCACATTATCTCAATGATAAGAGAAGGGAGATAAATTCTCAAGTCCAAATCTCAAACTTAAAAACCATTTGTCTTAGTGAGTTAGGACAAGTATCAAAGTTGAATACCCACCGAATGTGTCGGATGACATATTTCATGATTTTTAACCCTTTAGATTTATTTTGTATGATTTGTTCTACGATGGGTTTTCATATTTTATCTTAGAGGTCTATGGTGAATTTTTAATTAATTAAGTTATTAATAAATAGATTTAATTAATAAATTATTTATTTGAGAAACTTAATAAAATATCATGATCTTTGATATTTTGATTGTAGTTAATGAAATGTGAATTATTGGGGAAAAGGAATTAAATAAAAGAAAACTAGAAATTAAAATTAATAATAATTATAAAATAAAATAATAATAAAGTAATAAATAAAATAATAATAATAAAAGTTATAAAAATTAAAATGAAAGGTATAAAATTTAAATAAAAATTATTTAAAAAGTAAATTGGAGTTATAAGCTTGCATGAGAATTAACATGTGTCAACAATATGGGGGTTAGTGCATCAATTAAGCACAAGGTGTCTACAACTCTATGACTCATCAAAAAGGTTGGAAAAGACTCATGCTTAGTTGGTGACACCTTCCAGCTGTTTCAAGAAGCATTCCAATGGTTTCTTGAGAGCTCTTTATATTCAGGCATTCATAGAAGCTTAGATATAGCGTGGAGAGCAATTGGAGCATGGGAGGACTCAAGAACTCTGAAGAAGGGAGTTTGCTCTGTGAGTTTTCTAAGAAAGAACGAATTAGCATCAGAATCTGAGTAGATTCTTGTGATTTTACTTATGCTATTACCGCATCATGCATTCCAGTCTTCTTTGTGTCTTCCATATGTCTTCTAAGAAATTTCATATTTTTATTGTATGCATTTTCAATTTGGGGAATTAAATTTATTTGAGAATTTTATATGCATAGATTTCAAAAAAAAAAAGAAAAACGGTGCTAGGGTTGAGATTCATAGCCAAACCCATTAGATTAATTATTGAAAATTTTGGAGATCAAAGATCTATGAAGGAATTCTGAAAAAAATTGAAATTCTAATCATAAAATTGTCTTATCGCTTGGATAGACCCGAACTCATTCATTCATAATTTTTTATTGTGATCAAATTTATTCGATCTCTCCAGCTAGAATTGGCACAACTTGGCCCTCTCCAACATATTTTAATTTTAGCCCGATCCAACGGTTCATTAGTGAGATATGACCGTCGTACTAGGACTGTTTTATTCAAAGACAGATATTTCTCCATTTCCCATAACCAAGAGTTCTTTATGCTTAAACTTCACAAAAATAATATATCAAAGCATGGAATGAATTAAAGATATTATTACAATCTTCCCTTATTAGAATCTTATTAATATGCATTAGTTTTATATGGTTTATTATCTAATCTAATTAAGTTAAATTTAATTAAGATTAGTTACTAGTAGAAGAAGTGTAATTAATTATTAGTCAATCTAAGTAAATAGATTTTTAAATGAGAGAAAATTAAAAGAAAAGAGATTTTAACGTAGTTTATATAGTGGAATTTTTATAATGTATATTAAATACTATTTAATATATATTAAATAATTTTAGAGTTGTTTAATGAAGATGATAATGTTAAGAATTTGAAGATTATTCATGTTAAAATTTACAATGAGTCTTATTGGTTTGTGATAGGGATCTTTTTCAAACAACGTTTATATAGACAAAATATTATTAGAACAATTAAAAAATGGAGTCTAATGGTTGATTTTAATATTGATTAAATAATTGTAAGATGATAATTTATATTATGTTGATTTAAATTTAGAAACTCTGAATGATATTGGATTAAGACTGAATTATTATGTTATTGGTTAATACGTTTGAATACTTTAATGGAGTTAAGAGTTAGTCAAATATTAACTAATGAGTTTATGGAAGGATTCTATAGATCGAGTATTTATAGTTTGAGGAGTTATTATTTATTAATGTTTGTAAGAACTATCAAACTATTAATAAATAATGGTTTAAATAGATATCAACAAATTTGATTAGAGTTAATCTAGTAGAGATTATTTATTGATTGAAGTTTAGTAAAAGATAATAATTTTTGAAGTTGGATTATAATTGATTTTAATCAATTGATATTCATTGAGTTGTCAATATAATTATGCAATTGAGATTTATCTTGAAATGACTATCATTAGTATGAATTAATTAAGGAAACAATAGTATTCATAAAGAATGATGAATGTGATCATTATAGATTTCCAAATGTAACTTGTTATTATACAATAACAAGTCATTATTGAACTATTAATATGAGTATTAAGGGAATTGGATCATAGTCAATTTTGAACCATTGTTAGTTATTAGTCAACTGATATTAATTGGAATGTTGCTATGGTTATGCAATTATTAACTAAATCAATTAATGAGAGTTAATTAGATTTAATTAATAATTAAGTTATGTAATAAAAATTTATTTAATTTAATTCTTTTAACGAGATTGTAGAGTATCTATATTGAAGTTGATAAGTCTTATGACTTGAATTATGATTTTAGATATTTTAATGGTGAAGACTTAGTAACATATAATTAAATATTAGGTCATGAAATTGTGTACCTAAGTTAATTGGTGGATTTAATTGATCATTTTAATAAAGTTATAATCTTCTTATTTAAAGATTAGTAATTGGCTCTCTTATAATTTAGATGATTAATGATCCTTGATTTATGTTAAAAGTTGAAGTAACATTAAGAAGAGTCATTCAATTTGTAACATTGAGTGAATGATTTTACTAAGTGTCAAATGATTTAATATTTACCCTTAAGCTATTTTTAGAATATTATTTTAAATAATAGAAGAATAATGCTATCGGAGAACAAGTGGGTTGATTTGTAGGTCAAATGATGAAACTTAAGACACTTGAAAATATACTTGCAAATAGAAAAGTGAAAACCTCTACACCTGATTCAACTATGTAAGATAGCAAAACCAAAACATGTGTCTACATCGTGTATTCTAATGCTTCTTGTTTTGAGTTTTGAGTTGACTAGTGTTGACCAATCTTAGGTTGTTACCAGAGGCTCGGGAGTTATGAGATGTGATCGCATGTTGATCTTATTTGGTCTCAATTTTTTAAACCCAACCATGGTGATGTGATCGTATGCTCTATGAAATGTTTGTATTTACTGTTTGTATTTGTTCATCAGTCTTCATGTGTGAAGCTGAGATGTATGTGTATGAGACACTTGAGCTAATCATTTTTGAGTCATCGATCAGTTATCCTTGGATTATTTTTTACTCGCCATGATGGGACTGAAATGTTGATTTATTTCTTGATGATGTCATGTTGTGACATGTTTGACTCAACCATTTTGGAGTCTTCGATCAGTATTTTTGAGATATTCTTGGTTTCTTGTTGAGAACCAATGGATACTTATGATTATCAGTGATGCCTTCAGTTGCCAATAGAGAACTGTTGTGGTCATGATTTCCTATGGATGCTTTTTGGATGCTCATGGAGATTTGATGATTCTCATCTTAGAGGTTTGATGATTTTTATTATGGATATTTGATACTTTTATGCATATTTGATGATTTTATTATGGATTATCTTTTGTGATTTTGAAATTTAAGATTCCATGAGCTTAGGGTAAGTAATCTACTTATAGTGTCGGGAAGTGGCTTGCAATGAGGGGTGGGGCCCTAAGTGGCTGCCAGGGTAACTCATTGTAAGTTTTGTTAATAAGTGATAATATTTACACACTAAATGCAGATTAAATGAACTTAAAAAGATAATTGTTTTCATATTCTCACTCATGCCTTGAGTGCTTGTACAGGCTAGGATGGGAGTAGTGAGAACGCATGGTTGCGATTGTGCATTTCGTAGTATGCCTCGTCAGTATGAGAGGATACTAGTGGCCGCATGAGATCAGTATGGACCCATGGCGTTTAGCTAACTGCCAGGGTAACTTGTACGTGATAAATGCGATGACACTTTCCCGCTTGCATAGTAAGTTTCCTACATGTCATTGTGTGCCTCTGGGAATTAGATGTCAATTTTGTGTGTGATGGAACCTTTGAGTTAGTATACTTTTAAGATTCATGGACTTATAGAGATTTATGTTTTGTGGATTGATAGCCTGTTTGAGACTTGAGATTATCTTCTCAGCATGGTGGGAGTGGACCACTTAGGTTCCACGCGATCAGGTGGTAGTGTATTTTCCACTCTTATCATTTGAGATCCGTCCGAGACATCGTGGCTAGATCATTCTTGGTTGGTATTTATCTTCATTATGTTCTTGGAGCATTATGATAGATGATATACCTTATGATAGATGTATTTGCTGGTATGTTTTCTATATTGATGATTAGCATATGTTAGATGATGTTATCTTATGCTTATATTTGCATGTTAGATTACTTTCTACATATGATGTTGTATATGTTAGGAGTGACATTCCTACTATGTTAATACCGATGATCTCTTCGATGATTTGAGATGTTACGCACGGAGGGATGGCTAGGGCCCACGATGGTCTAATGATGCTATTAACGGTTGGGAGGAACTGTGCACTTAGTTTATTTTATTTGATCTTTATGATGGATGTATATGTCTTCTATGATGATGTATCATGTGATTATCTCTACTCTGATGTACCATGGATTGGAATAGGATGATGTACCTTATTTCACATATGTATATTCTTTTAAGCCTTCATACCTTATGACATGTACAGTGGATGATTGAGCATTTGAAAATGTAATGTATGAACATTGGACTTATCATTATTATTCATGTGGATGTTGTACTAGATGGATTCATGTATGTTAGCTAGTTTAGATGTAACTCAACGTTAAGAGATTCTTAAAGAATGAAATTGGTTATGTATGTTATGTTTACTTTTAGATGGACATTGCTATTGCTTTCGTTATTATGTACAAGTTATATGTGGTATTTACTTTCATGTTATTTTAAAAAAAAAATGTTACCAAACTTAGTGAAATTCTAGGTTAATTCTTTGGATTTCTTGACGGGGCATTACATTTGGTATCAGAGCCCTAGTTTCAACATTGGGAGCTCTGGGTATATTAGAATGTCACTAGTTGTTAACTAGTTAAACAAAATGAAAACTTTGAACTATCATGTGTATCTCTTTCAAACTGAAAACTTGAAAACTAGGTGAACTGAAACAGAACTTAAAACCATTACTTGCATATTTTTCATACTTCAACACTTAACTTTCAAAATTGAAAATTCTACTGAAAACTTAAACGAAGGCAAAACTAAAAATTGAAAACTTATTCTAGTTGCAAAACATGTATCTTTTATCTAAGTTTCAAGGTAGTATACCTTTGTTTATCTTTGCAAGTATTAAGTTGCTCTTGTTTAGAATGTATTAAGGGATATATTTCAATAGTTGTTAAAGGAATGATGTTGGATCGATATGGTTTTCAGTTTAGTATTAAACCAGAATCATATTACTCTAAGTGTGTTGTAAAATTTTCAGTGGAATCATATTCACCTGTAGGGAGGAAAAGGGTTCAATGGGACCCATATAGTGAGTATCTTAGCTTTTCATTCTTGTAGGCTTCCAGGAGTAAGCCTAATCCCAGGAGGGGTGGATGTAGTGCTTGCCCCTGGTTCGCATTTTGTTATCATTGCTGAACTTTTTTAGAGCTAGTTTCATATTGATGGTTAGTAACATTATTATGAGATTATCAGATATTGTGCTATAGATTCAGTTGATATGTGATGAGATTACTTAGACTCTACATTTCATATATGTATGATGATTATTTTCAGTATTTGCAGTTATTAATGATGATTAGTAAGATGATTTATTATCATATATGTTTTCTTATGGATACTTACCCCATACTTGCATGTGTATGGTGTGCGTGTTTTCTTTGTGTGTTTGCTTTTGTATGGTGTGTCTGATGTGGTTAAGAAAGGGAGTCATAGTCACCTGCTAGTCGAGATCTACACGATGCACCACTTCCTGCCATTGCCTGTTTAGTTTAGTATATATTGTTCTTGTACATGCATAATTTTTATGCAGGTTGCAGGTACCGAGTATTGACTTTCCTGAATTGCTAGGATGAGCGTACCCTATCACATTATCTCAATGATAAGAGAAGGGAGATAAATTCTCAAGTCCAAATCTCAAACCTAAAAACTATTTGTTCTAGTGAGTTAGGACAAGTATCAAAGTTGAATACCCACCAAATGTGTCGGATGACATGTTTCGTGACTTTTAACCCTTTAGATTTATTTTGTATGATTTGTTCTATGATGGGTTTTCATATTTTATCTTGGAAGTCTATAGTAAATTTTTCGATTAATTAAGTCTTAATAAATAGATTTAATTAATAAATTATTTATTTGAGAAACTTAATAAAATATCATGATCTTTGATATTTTGATTATAATTAATTAAATGTGAATTATTGGAGAAAAGGAATTAAATAAAAGAAAACTAGAAATTAAAATTAATAATAATTATAAAATAAAATAATAATAAAGTAATAAATAAAATAATAATAATAAAAGTTATAAAAATTAAAATGAAAGTTATAAAGTTTAAATAGAAATTATTTTAAAAGTAAATTGGAGTTATAAGCTTGGATGGAAATTAACATGTGTCAACAACATGGGGGTTAGTGCATCAATTAAGCACAAAGTGTCTACAACTCTATGACTCATCAAAAAGGTTGGAAAAGACTCATGCTTAGTTGGTGACACCTTCCAGCTATTTGAAGAAGCATTCCAAAGGTTTCTTGAGAGCTCTTTATATTCAGGCATTCATAGAAGCTTAGATATAGCGTGGAGAGCAATTGGAGCATGGGAGGACTCAAGAACTCTGAAGAAGGGAGCTTGCTCTCCGAGTTTTCTGAAGAAGAGTGAATTAGCATCAGAATTCAAGTAAATTCTTGTGATTTTACTTATGTTATTTCCGCATCATGCATTCCTGTCTTCTTTGTGTCTTCCATATGTCTTTTGAAGAATTTCATATTTTTATTGTATGCATTTTCAATTTGGGCAATTAAATTTATTTTAGAATTTTATATGCATGGATTTCAAAAAAAAAAAAAAAAAATGGGGCTAGGGTTGAGATTCATAGCCAAACCCATTAGATTAATTATTGGAAATTTTGGAGATCAAAGATCTATGGAGGAATTCTTAAAAAATTGAAATTGTAATCATAAAATTGTCTTGTTGCTTGGATAGACCCGAACTCAATCATTCATAACTTTTTAACATGATCAAATTTATTTGATCGCTTTGGTCAAAATTGGCACAACTTGGCCCTCTCCAACATATTTTAATTTTAGCTCGATCCAATAGTTCATTAGGGAGATATGACCGTCGTGCTGGGACTATTTTATTCAAAGACAGATATTTCTCCATTTCTCATAACCAAGAGTTCTCTATGCTTAAACTTCACAAAAATAATATATCAAAGCATGGAACGAATTAAAGATATTATTAAAATCTTCCCTTATTAGAATCTTATTAATATGCATTAGTTTTATATGGTTTATTATCTAATCTAATTAAATTAAATTAAATTAAGATTAGTTACTAGTAGAAGAAGTGTAACTAATTATTAGTCAATCTAAGTAAACGGATTTTTAAATGAGAGAAAATTTTTTAAAAAGAAATTTTAATGTAGTTTATATAGTGCACTTTTTATAATGTAGATTAAATACTATTTAATATATATTAAACAATTTTAGAGTTGTTTAATGAAGATGATAATGTTAAGAATTTGAAGATTATTCATGTTAAAATTTACAATGAGTCTTATTGGTTTGTGATAGAAATTTTTTTCAAACAATGTTTATATAGACAAAATATTATTAGAACAATTAAAAAATGGAGTCTAATGGTTGATTTTAATATTGATTAAATAATTGTAAGATGATAATTTATATTATGTTGATTTAAATTTAGAAACTCTAAATGATATTGGATTAAGACTGAATTATTATGTTATTGGTTAATACGTTTGAATACCTTAATGGAGTTAAGAGTTAGTCAAATATTAACTAATGAGTTTATGGAAGGATTCTATAGATCGAGTATTTATAGTTTGAGGAGTTATTATTTATTAATGTTTGTAAGGACTAGCAAACTATTAATATATAATAGTTTAAATAGATATCAACAAATTTGATTAGAGTTAATCTAGTAGAGATTATTTATTGATTGAAGTTTAGTAAAAGATAATAATTTTTGAAGTTGAATTATAATTGATTTTAATCAATTGATATTCATTGAGTTGTCAATATAATTATGCGATTGAGATTTATCTTGAAATGACTATCATTAGCAAAAAGAGGGGTAAAAAAATTTATTAAGACAAAAAGGAATACAACAAGGAGAGCTCAACAAGGAGCTCAATCCTGAGCAACAAGATCATCAAATTCTTGCACCATCACAGTTGCCTGTTATCCCTAATATTCCAACCCAAATCATGACTAGATGCCCATTTGGCTAAACAATTAGCAGTTCTATTCCATTCACGAGGAATATACGTGAACCTAATGAACTGAAAAGAGGAAGAGAAGAAAAGAATCTGCTTAACAGTGGCCAGTTGCCAACTAACATCCTCAAGCTCTTGCAAAGAAAGCATGTTCACCACTACAAAGAAAGCATGTTCACCACTACCTGGGAATCAGACTCACAGATAATCTTACTCCATCCCCGCAAGAAACACTGTTCCACAGCATATAAAATAGCCTGAGCTTCCATGAGATTGTTAGTATAATCACTCTTATGAACTGAGAAGAAAAATTTAACATCCCCAGAACTACAATGAGCCACTCCGCCAATACCAGCCGGACCAGGATTCCCACGGGAAGAACCATTAGTGTTAATTTTCAGAACTCCACAGGGAGGAGGAGTCCAGTGCCCATCTTGGTTAACCTGACCCTTCCTCTGATGGTGAAGCTACCTGGACATAGAAGGAAACCTATGAGCGGCAACCCCATCCTGCAGATGAAAATTGAGGCGATTACAGATAGCAAGATCAACCAAATCCATACTCCCATCAAGCTCACACTTGACAAGAATAATTTTCTGAAGAGAATGTGATATTTTCCACCAAAGATGCAAACCACCAAGCCGAACATCTTGGAATATGCGATGATTCCTCTCCAACCAGAGATGCCAAAGCATGAAAGATGGGCCAACAATCCAAGCAGCATGGAGAAAAGAAGACTTGGAGGGAGCAGTACCCAAGCGGGCCCAGAACTTAGGCAAAGAGGAAGCATGCCGACAAGAGCAACCCCAAGTGCTCCACCAAAGGTGCCATATCTGAGTAGAATAGGAGCAATGGAAGAACAGATGGGAGACAGACTCCTCTCCATTACCACACAAAACACAAGAAGAGGGGCCCTGAAATCCACGTTTACAAAGATTATCCTAGGTAAGACAACGGTTGTGAGCCACTAGCCACATGAAAAAATTGCACTTGGACCAAGAAACTTTATTCCAAACTTACTTCCACCAAGGAACCTCAGCATCCCCAAATAATTGTCTAGTTATCTCCTGATACCCAGTAGAGACATGATATTTACCAGACAAGGTATTGGCCCAAGCCAAAACATTTGGACCAAGCAAAGAAGAACACTCTCTAGAGGCCAGAATTTGAGAAAGCTCCTGACGATCCATGTCTGTACCTCTAGGAGGCCAATCAGAAGAATGCTTCCATCTGTAACCAACAACAAGTCCCAATTGATAAGGAGTCTTGTAATGAGCTACTTTATCCCATCCAGCGGCAAGAAAAGAGTCACAAAGAGGCTAAATATGAGGTTATATGGATAAAATGGAAGGGAATCCATCCCAAGCATCAGATCAAAACAAAGCCTGAGAACCTCCTTTACATATCCAAAACAGACCCCTCTTTACCAACATCACACCTATCTTCAAAGTATGCCAAACCATTGAGCCATGACCTTCAAGAGGAAGTGCAAAAACAAAGCAAAGATTAGCACCATGAAAATATTTATGAGTGATAATATGAGCCCAAAGTTGATGTTGTCCAGAGCACCATCGCCAATAAATTTTAGTAGCCAAAGCTTGACTACTCAATAGAGCAGATCGAAGACCAAGACCACCCTCCTTTTTAGGCCTGCAAATAGTTGCCCAATTAACCAAGCTCCGTTTAGTACTATGCAAATTACCACTCCAAAGGAATTGTCGAGAAAGAGCATCAAACTCCTTGAGAAAGTAAATAGGTGCAGCATGAACCATGCTTCGATAAGTAGGAAGAGCTTGGATAACAGCTTGAAGAAGAGTAACCCGAGCAGCAGTAGAAAGCCATCTATGAGTCCAATGATTTACCTTATCTTGAAGCTTGGTAATCAAATTTTGCTAGAAGAGACGTGGCTTCCTGAAAACAGCAATAGGGATGCCAAGATAAGTCAAAGGAAGTGATCTTATTTGAAATCGTAGGATACCAACAATCCTGTGCTAAATAGAATCAGGAGTGTTAAAAAAGTAAATGGAAGATTTATGCTCAATAACTTTTTGGCTTGAAGCTGCCAAATAAACATCCAAAGCATATCAAAAGGATTCAGCTTCCTTGATCCTAGCAAGACCAACAAGAGCAGAATCATCAACAAATTGAAGATGGGAAAGAGAAGGTAAGCCATTACCCCACTGCCAACCTTGAATAGAATTTTGGGACACCTGATGCTTAATGAATCTGCCCAAGCCTTCAGCCATAATGATGAATAGATATGGGGAGAGAGGGTCACCCTGGCAGAGGCCTCTAGAAGCACCAAATAGTTGAGAAGGTTGACCATTAATAAGAATAGAAAAAGAGGCAGAAGTAACACAACTCATAATCCAACTCACCCAGTCAGAGCTAAATCCAAAAGAAAGAAGAATACTCCTTAGGAAGCTCCATTTAACTCTATCGTAGGCTTTAGCCATATCCAGCTTAACAAACATGCTCTCTCCCTTGAAGTAGCCATAGAGTGAATAGCCTTAGTAGCAATAACCACCCCATCCAAAAATTTTCTGCCAGCAACAAAACCACCTTGTTCTTCTGAGATAATAATGGGAAGCCACCTTTTCAATCTCTCAGCAGTCAACTTAGTAATAACTTTGTAAACCACATTACATAAGGCAATTGGTCTAAAAAACTCCAATTGATTAGCACCCTCTCTCATAGGAATAAGAGTCAAGAATGTAGAGTTCAAAGCTCGAAGCATCTGCTTGCTAGCATAGGATTCTTTAACCACCTCCAAAAAATCATGATTAATGATGTCCCAAAATTCCTGAAAGAATTCAACTGGAAAGCCATCAAGACTAGGAGCGTTCCCCTTAGGCATTCCAAAGACCACCACCTCTAGCTCTTCCAAAGAAATAGAACGCATGAGATAATCATTCATTTCTTGAGTGATAAGGGAAGGAATACAGGACAAAATAAGATTTGGAATATAGGACAAAATAAGATTTTCTTCATTATCAGCAGGAGGAGAGTCCTCAGAGAAGAGGGTAGAGAAGTACCAAATAGCCTCCTGGAACAAAGCTGGCAAGGAATTCAGTTGGATACCTTGAGAATTAACCAAAGAAGAGATAGTGCTCTGATTTTGGCGAGATTGCACTGTTTTATGGAAAAAGGCAGTGTTACGATCACCTTCCTGGAGCCAATCAACTCTAGCCTTTTGCTTCCAAAAAATTTCCTCTTGAAGTTCCCATTCTTCTAGAGCTCTAGAAGCAAGGGATTCATCCTTGCCAAGATCCTCTGAGAAACCTCGATCTCTAATCTCCCTTGTGATGACATCAAGATCTTCTTAAGCAAGCCTTTTCATAAAGTGAAGGTTCCCAAAGCATTCCCTATTCCATATCTTGAGCTACCTTTTAACATATTGAAGCCTTTTAGAAAATGAGAACATTGCAGTACCATATGTAGGAGCACCATCTTTCCACCAACAAAAAACACAATCATGAAGAGAGGAGTCCCGAAGCCACATCAACTGGAACTTAAAAGGAGGATGCTTTGGAACATAAGCCCCTATAGTGGAAAATTTGATTGGCCAATGATTTGTACCCCTCCAATCAAGGATTTCTAAAGAGATAGTAAGGGTGCCACTAACCCAGAAGCAAGAAACAAGAAATCTATCTAGATGTTCTAAGATAGCAGCAACACCAATCTTGCGATTATTCCAGGTATAGAGACCATTAGAAGGCTTAACATCAGAGAGATGCAAAAGAGATATATGTTGCCGAAGAAGAGCAGAAGAAGGCCCCAATCTAGCCAAACCACCATGCTTCTCCTCCAGACTTAAAACTGAATTGAAGTCCCCTGCTAACACCCAAGGATGATAAGGATGACAATTTCTAACATATTGAATATGTTCCCAAAGTTCCTCCTTTCCCACAAGATCAATAGGTGCATACACATTAGTAACCATGATTACCTCTCTTGAGTCTAGAGTAAAAGCTACCATAGAGAGAGCTAGGCGAGAAGACATCCAACCAAGAGGAGAAATTTTTTTAGGATCCCAAAAAATAGCTAAACCACCCACACTACTTGTTTCCCCAACACACTGGCATTGGCCACGAGACCAAATACTAGAGGCATGTTGGACCATAGACTCCAAAGAGAGCTTAGTCTCTTGGATACAAAAAACATCAGGGCTATGATCAACCACCAAGTTATGAGTAGCCTTTTGTCTAGGGATGCTATTCAACCCCCTTACATTCCATGAGAGAATAATCATCATTGGGTAAAATTGGGAAAATGAGAATCCAAAGGTTTCACTGAACCAGAATCAATCAATATATCTCCTGTGAGTTTAATCTTCTCTTGGTCTGTTTTGCGCCCACTCCTTAGAGGAGGAGTAGAAGAAGCCCTCTTAAAGGGTCGAGACATCAACCCCAAGGGGAGAGGAGAACCCTTTCCCTTACCTGATGGTAGCACATCCTTAACCAAGTCAGCTAAAACAACATCATTATCCTCCAACATTGCAGGAGTCACCAGAGCCTCTGGCACAGGAGCTACAGGGACCTCACAGTTCTAATATACTATAACTTGGGATGCCTCACAAGCATCATTAGGAATAGATCTCTCATCTGGGAAAACTAGATCAGAAGAGATAGGAGGAGGAATACCCTCCTCTAGAACCATACTATCCAGCACCTCAAAGTGGTTAAAACCTGAATCAGATAATCTTTCTTTCAAAGGCCTCTTTTGACCACGACCCTTAGCACAAGGGCGAATAGGGGTAAATCCATCCTTATCCTGCATTTGAGCCTTACCCTTACCTGTAGCATCTTGTGGATTCATCCCCTTCGTAGTATTAGCCATTTGAGATTATCCTTTCCCTATAGTATCTGCCAAACCACCAGTATTGCCAGTTGTAGAACCATCCACTCCTTTGAAACTTGAGTTATGGGGGCACTGACGCAATAAATGACCATACTTATGAAAAATTCGGCAACGGAAAGGGAGAGATTCATAATCTAACTGTTGCACCCAAGAAAAATCCCCCATACAAATTTCCAAAGAATCTGGTAATGGGTTGTTCAAATTAATTTCAACACAAATTCTAGCATAAGAAATAATCTTTTTATCGAGGGATTGATGTGTGATCACAGCTAGCTTCCCCAACATAGCAGCAATTTGTCGAAGGATGTCTTCATGCCAAAATTCCAAGGGAAGACGAGGCAAGCGAACCCAAACTAGCACTATTGAAGGGAGATCCTCAGCAGAATTAAAACCAGAATGCCAAGGTTTGACAAATAACCCCACATGGTTGTAGAAATAAGGGCCTCCTTCAAAAACACGATCCCAATCAGACATGCAAGAGAATACAACAAAAAAATAACTATTCCCCACCAACATAATCTCCATATCACCTTCCACCTACCATGAGCGGCGGATCCATGCCTCAAGAGCGGATAGGGAAATTTGGATTCCAAGAAATTTGCATATCAAAGCATGCTTGGTCCGATAATCAATGTCCTTCGTTACAGCCATTGGAGGAATAACCAGAATAGTGCGATCATGGCTACATGGAAAACAACCATTAACTTATCTCAACTTGGAGCTCTCCCTTGAATAAAACGATTCAGATCGCATTGCATGCATAGTTGGAGAAGAACCATTGGTTCTCACCAATGGAGAAGAAATCCCAAGCCTTGCCATGTAAACAATAAAACCCCAATCCAAAATTGACTGCAAAAGATTTCCAAAAACACCGACGCAAATTATTAAACAATAACAAGTTATTATTGAACTATTAATATGAGTATTAAGGGAATTGGATCATAGTCAACTTTGAACCATTGTTAGTTATTAGTCAACTGATATTAATTGGAACGTTGCTATGGTTATGCAATTATTAACTAAATCAATTAATGAGAGTTAATTAGATTTAATTAATAATTAAGTTATGTAATAGAGATTTATTTAATATAATTCTTTTAATGAGATTGTAGAGTATCTATATTGGAGTTGATAAGTCTTATGACTTGAATTATTATTTTAGATATTTTAATGGTGAAGACTTAGTAACATATAATTAAATATTAGGTCATGGAATTGTGTACCTAAGTTAATTGGTGGATTTAATCGATCATTTTAATAAAGTTATAATCTTCTTATTCGAAGATTAGTAATTGGCTCTCTTATAATTTAGATGATTAATGATCTTTGATTTATGTTAAAAGTTGAAGTAACAATAAGAAGAGTCATTCAATTTGTAACATTGAGCGAATGATTTTACTAAGTGTCAAATGATTTAATATTTACCCTTCAGCTATTCTTAGAATATTATTTTAAATAATAGAAGGATAATGCTATCGGGGAACAAATGGGTTGACTTGTAGGTCAAATGATGAAACTTAAGACACTTGAAAATATACTTGCAAACAGAAAATTGGAAACCTCTACACTTGATTCAACTATGTAAGATAGCAAAACTAAAACATGTGTCTGCATCGTGTATTCTAATGCTTCTTTTTTTGGGTTTTGGGTTGACTAGTGTTGACCAGTCTTAGGTTGTTACCAGAGGCTCGGGAGTTATGAGATGTGATGGCATGTTGATCTTATTTGGTCTCCATCTTTTAAGCCCAACCATGGTAATGTGATCGTATGCTCTATGACATATTTGTATTTATTGTTTGTATTTACTCATCAGTCTTCATGTGTGAAGTTGAGATGTATGTGTATGAGACACTTGAGCTAATCATTTTTGAGTCATCGATCAGTTATCCTTGGATTATTTTCTAGTCGCCATGATGGGACTGAAATGTTGATTTATTTCTTGATGATGTCATGTTGTGACATGTTTGACTCAACCATTTTGGATTCTTCGATCAGTATGATTTTGAGATATTCTTGGTTACTTGTTGAGAACCAATGGATACTTATGATTATCAGTGATGCCTTCAGTTGCCAATAGAGAACTGTTGTGGCCATGATTTTCTATGGATTCTTTTCGGATGCTCATAGAGATTTGATGATTCTTATCTTGGAGGTTTGATGATTTTTATTATGGATATTTGATGCGTTTATGCATATTTGATGATTTTATTATGGATTATCTTTTGTGATTTTGAAATTTATGATTCCATGAGCTTAGGGTAGGTAATCTACTTGTAGTGTCAGGAAGTGGCTTGCAATGGGGGTCGGGACCCTAAGTGGCTGCCAGGGTAACTCATTGTAAGTTTGGTTAATAATTGATAACATTTACACACTAAATGGGGATTAAATGAACCTAAAAAGACAATTTTTTTCATGTTCTCGCCCATGCCTTGAGTGCTTGTACAGGCTAGGATGGGAGTAGTGAGAACGCATAGTTGCGACCATGCATTCCGTAGTACGCCTCGTCAGTATGAGATGATACTGGTGGCCGCATGAGATCAGTATGGACCCATGGAGTTTAGCTAACTGCCAAGGTAACTTGTACGTGATAAATGTGATGACACTTTCCCGCTTGCATAGTAGGTTTCCTACATGTCATTGTGTGCCTCTAGGAATTAGATGTTGATTTTGTGTGTGATGGAACCTTTGAGTTAGTATACTTTTAGGATTCCTAGACTTATAGAGATTTATGCTTTGTGGATTGATAGCCTGTTTGGGACTTGAGATTGTCTCCTTAGCATGGTGGGAGTGGACTACTTAGGTTCCACGCAGTCGGGTGGTAGTCTATTTACCACTCTTATCATTTGAGATCCGTCAGAGACACCGTGGCTAGAGCATTCTTGGTTGGTATTTATCTTCATTATGTTCTTGGAGCATTATGATAGATGATATACCTTATGATGGATGTATTTTTTGGTATGTTTCCTATATTGATGATTAGCATATGTTAGATGATGTTATCTTATGCTTATATTTGCATGTTAGATTACTTTCTACATATGATGTTGTATATATTAGGAGTGACATTCCTACTCTGTTAATACCGATGATCTCTTCGATGATTTGGGATGTTACACACAGAGGGATGGCTAGGGCCCACGATGGTCTAATGATGCTATTAACGGTTGGGAGAAACCGTGCACTTAGTTTAATTTGTTTGATCTTTATGATGGATGTATATGTCTTCTATGATGATGTATCATGTGATTATCTCTACTTTGATGTATCATGGATTGGAATAGGATGATGTACCTTATTTCACATATGTATATTCTTTTAAGCCTTCATACCCTGTGACATGTACAGTGGATGATTGAGCATTTGGAAATGTAATGTATGAACATTGGACTTATAATTATTATTCATGTGGATGTTGTACTAGATGGATTCATGTATGTTAGTTAGTTTAGATGTAACTCAATGTTAAGGGATTCTTAAAGAATGAAATCGGTTATGTATGTTATGTTTATTTTTAGATGGACATTGCTATTGCTTCCATTATTATGTACAAGTTATATGTGGTATTTACTTCCATGTTATTTTTATTTTTTTAAATGTTACCAAACTTAGTGAAATTCTAAGTTAATTCTTTGGATTCCTTGGCGGGGCATTACACATATAGTTGTTTGCATTTTAAATAGAGCTCAAAGAAGAGTAAGAATAACTTACATTCCATATGAGTTATGGAATGGTAAAATAGGTAATGTAATTTTTTTTAATATTATTGGCTATAAATGCTTCATTAAAAAGAATGATGATTCTTTAGAAAATTTTAATTCAAGATGATGGAATTTTTCTTAGATACTCTACACATAGCAAAGCTTTCAAATGCTATAATAAGAGGTTGAACAACATAGTTGAAGCTATTAATGTTGTGTTTGATGAAAACTCTTTATCCTATAATAATAAAGAGGATTCTGAAGAAATATCATTTCAAAAACCAAAAACTTTGCATGATGATGAAAACTTTGAAAATGTTGAGTCTGAAGTTGTTGATGAGACTGAACAAGAAAATTATTCAAATTCCAAAATAACAAATACTGGTTTAAGATTGACAAAAACCTCATCTAGAATCATATCTAAAAGACATCCTGAATCCCAAGTCATTGGAGATGGTGAAAAGGGGATTTTGACTAGAAGAAAGGCCAAAATAGATGAACAAGCAAATATTGCTAAACATTTCTATTTGACATCAGATTTTGAACCCAAAATAGTAACTGAAGCTTTATCAAATCCCTGCTAGAAAAATATTATGCAAGATGAAATAAATTAGATTGAGAAGAATAAAACCTAGGAACTTGTTCCTAGACCTAATGATGAGAATGTCATTGGTGGAAAATGGGTGTTTTGCAATAAACTGAATGAAGATGGAAAACTAATTAGAAACAAAGCTAGATTTATATGCAAAGAATATGCTCAATAGGAAGCAATTGATTTTGGTGAAACATTCACACCGATTGCAAGGATGGATGTTAAAACAACATTTTTGAATGGTTATCTTGAAGAGAAAGTTTATATGGAATGACCAGAAGGTTTTGAATCTTTTAATAAACCTGATCATGTGTTTAGACTCAAAAAGGCATTATATGGTCTAAAACAGACTCCTAGAGCTTGGTATTCTAGGTTGGATAAACATTTGACTACAAATGGATTCACTCATGGCAGTGCAGATAGAACTTTATATATTAAAGTCATAAATGATGATATTTTAGCAATTGAAATTTATGTGGATGACATTAGTTTTGGATCCACTAATGATGAGTTGGCAAAAAAAAATTCTAATATTATAGAAACTGAATTTGAAATGTCACTCTTGGGTGAACTCGCATTCTTTCTTGGTTTGCAAGTATCACAACTTGAACGTGGTCTTTTTCTTTCTCAAACAAAATATTCTAAAGAAATGTTAAGAAAGTTCAATATGACTAATTGTAAACTAGGTAGTACTCCTATGGAAATAGGTTACAAATTAATCAAAGATGATGATTCACCTTTAGTCAATCAAACTTTATACAAGTCTATGATTGGCAATCTATTATATCTCACAACATCTAGACTCGATATAATGTACGTAGTTTGTATGATTTCTCGATTTCAATCTAATCCAAAATAGTCACATCTTAATGCAGTAAATAGAATTCTAAAGTACATTCAAGGTACTCTTGATTTTGGCCTATGATACCTCATAATGATGATTTTACAC
This sequence comes from Cupressus sempervirens, assembly GCA_028749045.1. Lineage (NCBI taxonomy): Eukaryota > Viridiplantae > Streptophyta > Pinopsida > Cupressales > Cupressaceae > Cupressus > Cupressus sempervirens. Next base: position 547,501,535 of record CM053789.1, read on the forward strand.
TTTTTGGCTATACCAATGTAGATTGGGGTGGTTTTGATCATAAGAAAAGCACTAGTAGTGTTGCATTGTTTCTTGGTGATTATTTGGTTGCTTGGCATAGCAAGATACAAGATTGTATTACCTTATCTACTTGTGAATCTAAATATATCACAGCTAATGCTTGTTGTACTCATTTAATTTGGATAAATTGTCAGCTATCTGATTTAGGTATTCAAGTTTCCAAACCTATTCCTATCATGTGTTATAATATGAGTGCTATCTAATTGAGTGAAAATCTAGTAATGCACTCTCGTACTAAGCATATGGCTTTCATGCTACATTTTCTACATAATAATTTTCTTAACAATGAATTTAAACTAGTTTATGTTCCAACTTAAGGAAAGGTAGCAGATATTTTCACTAAAGCTCTGCATAGGGAGTCTTTTGAAAGGTTAAGAACTCGATTGGGAGCTTTCTCTCAATCACTACTGACATAAACTTTTTTTTTTTATAAATAATATTTTGTGTTAGGTTTCTACTCCTATTCATAGACATCTGTAATAAACAATAAAAGTAGAACTAATATTTTCTTTGATGCAAGAATTTTTGGGGCAGATCAGTGTTCCCCTTATATATTGGCATACATATTTTTTTCTTCTGACATATTTGGTTCTTCTGACACATATTGGCATACAATTTTATATTATTATTAGTCAGATATTGTGAAATGTATCATATTCAAGCTTTTTTAGAATTATATCAGTGAAAAATATTTAGTCAGAAATGTATCATATTTAGGCTTTCAAATTTTTGATATTCAGGTTTTCAATTTTTTGTTAAGTCTAAATTCTTTTCCTTAAAGAAAATGGGGGAAATTGTTGACCAATGTTTTGTGGAAATGTTGGAAGAATGTTTAAATATTAAACATGGCAAAAGTTGGCAAAATGTAAATGTGGCATGTCTTTTTTGAAAGTTATGGTATTTATGGTAACTAATAGTTCTTCAATCATTGCATGCAAAACCAGTATATACTTGGTACAAAACTTACCAAGTGTCAAATTTTTGTGGTGGATTTCAATGGATTACACATTGCATTTTCTTTTGTGGGTATTTTTGACATCCACAAACCAAGTTCAAATGTTTTTTTTTAGTATTTTGGTTATGGGCAACCGACACAGTTTTTTGTATGTTTTTTGCAAAGCGCTACTCGAAGGAATAAAGTATATGTTTGTGGGAGACACATGATGTTACTATGAGTATTTCTTTGTTATGGGTGGCTATATTTGTTGTCATGGAAATAATGGTGACGGTTCTTTAAAAAAAAAATCTGTATTTTTGTTTTAAAGCTATTATGAAATGTTTACTCAGTCAATATTTTTTGAATGTCTCTATGCAAGCTTTTTGCATTGAAGAAAGTAAGCGGTTGTGGCAAAGAAATATAATGGTTTTCTTTCTAATGCTAAAATGGTTGCAATTTAAAAGGTATGCACAAATCAGAGAGGTATGATGATTGACTCTTCATGTTGCATTACATAGAAGCACAAATATTTTCTTTGATATAGCACTGGTTTCTTGTTTTGAGTAAAAAGATTTATTTCAAGTCTCAAAATGAATAGAGGTTTTTTATATGTAAACCCTAACTAGCTTGGTTCAGTTTTCTTAATGGTAATAACAAGCCTGGTTTAGCTTTTCTTGGAATATATGTTATAAAATGTGGCTTCATTCAGATTTCTTGAAGCATATATATTGTGAAATGTTTGAACCATTTTAAAGGGTTTGATGGATCATTTCTATTGGTTTAAAAAAGGAAAAAAACCATATTTCAGTTTGACAATTTGAGTTTGAAAAGACATCTTAGTGATGTAAAAAAAAAAAAAGAGGGCATTCTTGCATAACTGCCCTAACTGGTTTAGTTTTCTTTAAAACTATTTTTTAATTTTCTCCCATATGAATCACATCTCTATTTAAAAATAATGTTGTAAAACTTGAAAGATGTATGTGTGATTTAGTGTGGTAAAAAGTAGAGACACGAAATATATATATATATTGAAATTGTGTAAAGGTGATTTGAAAGGTTGATTATAAACTTATCTAAATGTATAGGTGTATGGTGTATTACATACAATTATATGTGTATGTAAGGTTGTAATACAAGTAACAAAGAGACGAATAGGGTTGAATTCATGAGTAGTAGTTGTTGTTGATTGTAAAGAGTTGAAGCTCAATAAAATTACACGTTCATGGAGTGGTTTTTTTCCCTATGACGAAACCATAAGGATTTTTGAGGGTTTCCCACTCGGAACTAAAATTCATTTCTCTATCTTCTGTGAGTTAATATTTTCTTATTCTTGCATGGTGAATGATTATTATTATGAGAAAAATCTGAACGCATTCAGTATATGGATTTTTTAAGTTGAAATTTTTAACTTGTTTAAACAAAAGCAATAAGTTCTGATTCATTCCTCCTCTCAAAACTTCAATATTTCCAATACCAACATCGATTCTTTGTATGCCCTTTCCTATTATAGTGTGAGCATATCATGGCCCCTAGTTAGAACCATGATTATAGTGTTCTCCACCTAAGAGAGATAGATAGATGATATAAAATAATTTCATTTAAATACATGCTATTATTAGTTCTATTGATATTATGATAAATGAATATAATATATTAATTAATTATAATATAAGGTTATATATTACCATAATATAACATAACCTATATATCAACATATTGGTATAATAATAATATTATATAATATAAAATAGTAATACATCAAATATTATGATTAGATGATAAAGATTAAATAATATTTATTAATCAAATAAAGAATAAAAATAATCTTAATAATAATTATAATATATATTAATCATATAAATAATAATTATAATAAGGGCTTTGGAAGAGACACATCCCTTCATATTTGATAAATATATAAGGATATCATTTTTTTAGGGAATGGCATCATTCATTGCTCAAAATTTAACTTATCAAATATGGATAGAGAATGGGGACATTACAATTGGTATCAGAACCAAAAATTCTACCACTTGTGGAATGCTAAATGGACAAAGGACTTTTCTTATTTTATATACTTTTCACTAAGTATTATTAGATGATAAGGTCTATGATGAACACAAGAAAGGAACATAAAAAAAATTGTATTGACCAATATATTCAATAATATAATAACTCGGGAATCATTCAAACCATTTATATATATATACCAGCACAAACTATTGAATCATCGATTTGCTAGAGACAAGGCACAATTAGTAAACTCTTCTTAGCTATATCAAACATTTTGCAAATATAGCAATAATCCAAACAAATGACAAATTAGCAGTATATGGTATGTTGGGAAGTTTGTAACTTATAGGAAGGATTGAATACCATTTCACCATTGGAGATAAGTTTGAAACGCTCAATGGTCTCATAATATACTGGATCGAATATAACAAGTTGGCATATCCTTGATGATTCATGCATAATCACCATAGGTTGGCCATGATTTGTAAGCATACCCTTGACATTATGGACCTCCAAATAAAAATGGAAATCACTACCACTAAGAAAAGAAGGAAGGAATGTAAGCCATTAATACCAAAGGCCATGAGATTGATGAAGGAATAGATTGAATTTCATTGCAAATAGACATTGGGCCAAATTTGCATGCCACATAAAGAATGTTAAAGCAAATGGTTGTTGGGATTCCAATGACTTCTGTTTGTGAATTCATATGTATTGGTTAGAAAGTTCACTTCATAATAGAAGATTGGGTCACTGGTAGAGATTGTAGACTGTTCAATAACTATGAATTGGCAGTCTTCTCATTGTGTGGATTAGTGACTTACGGAGAATGTCAAATTCTGAACCTCGATGATACTAAGCTAGATATGGCTCATGTTCTAATGTTGAATGAAGGCACACAAATCAAAAATATTGGACTATTGTGCTAAAGAAAAACAAATAAAAAGGAAGTAAATATATATATATATTATATATATATATATATATATATATATATATATATATATATATATATATATATATATATATATATATAAAGGAAGCCTACAAGGAGGACAATGGGGAGGATGAAGAGATAAGGAGTAAATAAACTAAACATGATTGAAGGGTGATTGATTATGGGCTTAACCTGCCAATCCTTGGAAAAAAGAAAAACTAAGTACTTGTATATGTATATATTTTGAAAGAGTATATAATGAAAATAATTGAGAGACACATGTTGGATGGGAACAACATAAGAAAGAGAAACGAATTGGCTCGACCCTCCAAAGCATACAAAATAGGATATGTTTAATCACCTACTTTGCATAACTACATCAATATATATATATATATATATATATATATATATATATATATATATATATATATATATATATATATATATATATCATGTTATACTAGGAGATTCATGAATTTGTGTTTTGTATAAAAATGTGAATAAATATTGGTGTATCTATCATAATTGAGAATCAGTAAAATAACATTATTACACCAAGAGGCGTTCTATACAATGGCAGCACAAATACCTAGCACGGGAATATGCCAAGATTCCTTGTTAATAAAAAAGATTTGGGAGCAGTTACAAACTTCCAAATTAAATATTAAAAAAGAATTCCCGAAATAATAGCTGGCCGAAATAATAGGAAACCAAATGGAGGCCAAAATAATAGGCCCGAAATAGTAGGGCCCGAAAAAGTAGGACCCGAAAAAATAGGGGCGGAATAATTTTGCATGCACATTCATGCTTATTTTTTGCGGGGAGTGGGGGAATTTGAAACAAATTCGTGGAATGTGAAGAGACATCTGTTGGGGGATATGAGGAGCCTCTCAGAAGTTATAAAACCAAGGCTCCTCATTTTATTTTCATTTTATGTTTTTGCTGGAAGGAAGAGGTGGAGGTTATTGGAGGATTAGATTGGAGTTTTTGAATAGGAGTAAATTGAAGTTTTGGAGTAACATTTTTGCAGGTGAGATTTCTATTTTTTATTTACATTTTCATTTAGATTTAGATGTAGATGTAAATTGAAATTCAAAATTAGTTATAATATTCTACTTTGATTTAGATTTTAGTTTTAATTAATTTCAATTTGGTTGGCTCTCCTCCACAACAAACAGTGTATTGTGTATTTAATGGGTGCATTGGAATGCAGATTATCGGCCTAATGGCCAATCTCCAGTTTCCTCCACAAGAAAACCAATCTCTAGAAAGATCCCTCTTCCGAACCGAAAGGATGTGGCAGATTTCTCTCCTCCCCAGCCTCTAAAAACAGAGGAAATTCCCAATATAGTTGCTGATTTTCGAAATGCTGCCAGGAATGCAATAGATGCAGGTATGTTTTTTTATTCTGAACTATCTTGGTTTGAAGAAGAGAATTTTCCTTTTGTTGACATAATCAGTCCTTTTACGAATAGGGTTTGACGGTGTTGAGATCCATGGGGCACATGGGTACCTTGTGGACCAGTTCTTGAAGGACAACATGAATGATCGAACAGATGGCTATGGCGAAACATTGGAGAATCGTTGCAGATTTGCACTTGAAGTTGTGGAAGCAGTGGTGGATGAAATCGGAGCAGAGCATGTGGGAATTCAGCTTTCTCCATTTTTGGATCATGCAGAAGCGTATGACTCAAATCCAGAGGCACTAGGACTTCACATGGCAAAGGCTCTGAATAAATATAAGATATTGTATGCTCATTTCTTTGAGCCCAGGATTGATAATTAGTAGACGACGATAGCAAGTGAAAAGAGCCTGATTCCCATAAGAACAACATTCAAGGGGACATTTTTGGCTATAGGGGGTTATGATCGGGATGATGGTAACGAAGCTATTTCCAGTGGCAAGGCAGATTCGATTGCTTATGGCCAACTATTCTTGGGAAATCTGAATTTGCCAAAAAGATTTGAGGTGAATGCGCCCCTCAATAAATACCACAGAGAAATATTCTATACTTTCGATCCTGTTGTTGGATACATAGATTATCTATTCCTCGAATCTTGAGTGCTTTTGATATGTCCAATGTAATCATACCTTCTCCAAATATTTGCAAGCCAGACTTCTCATTCAATTTTGAGACAATTTATCTTGTGTTAGAGATCAATCGATTTTCAATACCATGAAATATGATAAGTCAATATTGGCAAACTTTTTTAAAGAGGAAGATTCATTTGCGTTGACCATTTTTGTCTTCTAAATTTAAATTAGGGTTCATTGAAATATCCGAGAAAACATAGATGGTATATCTGAACTTTAAATATTGAATATAAAATTTATTATTAATTGTGATTTAAGCATGTATTTAAAGTACAAGAATACATGTCGTATTAGCCGTTTTTACACCTTTGAACTATATAGATGGGCTAAAAAAATTGTAAGAACAAATGAATTGATAGGGTAAATTTTTAGAGAACTATTAATATGACAAATAAATTTATTATTAAACTATCAAAATTTGTTATTAAACTCTCAATGTTTGTTATTGTTATAGGCAACTTAGTATTTTATTTAATATACATAAATGTACTTAGTATTTTATTTAATATACATAAATGTGATTTCATAATATGTATAATATATATATGTATGATAAATATGTAATATTAATATGTTTCTTTTTCTTTTTTTCCCTTTATGTTTATATATGTTTCTATTTTGTATTTGATGATTGTATATTTATATTAATTTAGAAACTTGTTGAAATAGAATATAGTAAATTTAAAAATTTGTTTTTAGCAATTTACAATATTAGATATATATTTTTATATATAATTATATTATTTAAAAATCTCTTAAAGTAAATATATGAACTTAGAAACTTGCTTCTTTTATTTGAAACTCTTGTATAGATTACTAATTTATAATTATAAGTACTTCATAGAGAACTTTACATAGATGACTAATTTATATAATAATTTTCTAAAATATAAAATATTTAAATTTAAAATGATCTATTAAATTATTTTTAAATTAAAAAAATTGACAATCAACTTTTTTTTTAAACGTAAAATGAAAGGTATGAAAAAAAATCTAGCCATCATAAAAATATATATGGAGCCGCCGTCAAATTCCAAGCCTGCTTAGGAGTGCCAAATTCACCAAGGTAGATGTAATCTAAGGTTTTGGCAATGGAGGGTCAAAATGCACCTGCATAATCAATTTTTGGTTATTTTTTTAGAAATTAAAATTCATAAAACTGTTATATGTAATTTTTAAATTAATTAATAAAAGTGCATTTTGGTCCTTGTATAGAGAGTGTCGTAATCTAATAGGGAGAGATTCGAAGTTGATAATTGGCATTAAAAAGTGTATATTGCAACAAGTGTTACATAACGACTTGTATTTGTGTAAGTTATAGTAGTTTAATTAGATATAAAATAGATATAAAAATCTAATAGTTGGGTTAAATTAATATAAAATAGATATAAAATTAAACCTAAGGGTTAAATTAAAATTGAAAACATTAGGGCTAATATTAATATATCTATTTTATATCTATTTTATATCTAATATATATATTAATTTTAATTAGATATAAAATAGATATAAAAATCTAATAGTTTGCCTCAAGATCCTTGACCCATTTTAAGGGTTATAATTTAAGGTGATCCATTCCATGTGCAAGCCATCTTTTATACACACTTTCAAGCATGCAAGTCATCATTTTATGTGTGTAAAAAATTAAAAGAATTCTATATACATCTAGATTTTTTGAAAAGAATTCTATGTACATCTAGATATTTTGATTGAAATAACCATAATGTAAAAACAAAATATAAGATAGAAATGTTAATATATGTATGTAGAAAAAATTAGAAAGATTGCATGCATCTAAAAAAATTCTATTTACATCTAGATTTTTTTAGAATGGAAAAAAATGGATAATAGAAATATCAGTTGCATGTTTGTGGAAATAAATTAGAAAAACATGTATCTAGAAATTAAAAAGATTCAATATGTGTCTAATTTTTTGATTTTACTTTATTCTAAACTAATTATTAATGGATATATATTTTAAAAATATTTATGTAGTTTAAAGTTTAGATTTTAATTAATTTGTATGCAAATAGGAAAAAGAATAAATATTTAATATATATGTAGATTAATTTCTATTTTTAAAATTTACAAGTAAATGAGTACTTTATTCATTTAAAGTAAACACGTTTTTAAGTAATATATTTTTATTTTAGAAATATATTAATCATAATGTTCATTTATTATTACTTATTTAATATACTTACTCTCAAATCTAAGACAATAGAAATGATATTTTATTAACTTTGAAATAGGGAAGTGTTAAGCAAGTTTGTTTACAAAAATACCAAAAATATATTTGGTCTTTGATCAAATTGGAGTTAATATTAGAAATATAAATATGATCATTAACAATTAAGCTAAATTCAGTTCAAAACAATAATATTATTTAAATTTAAATAAAATAAGCCATGTTTACTTTGAAACATCAAACAACTAATTAACTAATACAATAATTAAAATAAATGAATCTATTATGACATAGAAAAATATTTTCGAAGTATAATTTCTTTGTTTTTCAATCAATATGAGTTTTTTTTTCTACTTGAAAAGATAAACCATCCTAATTGTCATCCTTAGTTAACCCTAACAGCAACCCCTACCTTAGCCCTAGCCCCAACAATGATGTACAATCTAACTATAATCCAACATTAAACTATAATTATAGCACTAAAACATATCCCTATTGATATTCTAAACTCTAATCATAACGAAAATCTCAGCCCAAACCATAATCTAAACCAAAAACCTACACACTAATATTGGTTATAGTCCTAACCCTTAACCATAATGTAAAAATAAACTCTAGAATATTGATCAAAATCCTAAATCTAACTATAGGGATAACCATGATATTAAACTCTAAATCCGGTCCCAAGGTCCTAACCATGGTGTAAACCTATAACCGAACTCTTAAAAATTTTAATAATCCCTAACCCTAATCATATTCCCAACTTTAAACTTGAACCATAAACCATAGTTGTAACCATAATCATAAACTTAAACAAAACCCTAACCCTAAAGGTACAATCATAAAATTAATCATAGCTTAGACCCTAATCCTAGCACAAACCACAATCATGACCAAATATAAATCTTCACCTTACCCCTAATCATAATTTCAATGTTAACCCTAACATTAGTTTCAATCCTACCATGATATGAACCCTAATATAGACTTCACCTTGATCCTTACCCTAATCTTAAGTCTAATTAAACCCTAACTAAAACCTAATCTAAATGATATATCTAACTATAATCCTAACTTTAACTATCATACAACCCAATGCTAACCCTCATGTATATTTAATCCCTAATCTTAACTCTAAATATTCTATTAACTCTAGAATTGACCTTGATTCTAACCATAACCCTAAAATCTAAATTGTAACCATAGCACGAAAGGTGGGGACCCCCACTACGTGGCACAATTCTGGGTCTTGGAGCCTCGCAAAACCACTACAGAGTGAGGAAATGTCAGAAAGGTGACATGTGGTAGCATGACGCAATTCTGGGCTTTAGAGCATTGAAGAAACAATGCAGCATAAGGAGGCGCTAGAATGGAGACTCATGGAAAGAAGAGGAAAGACTTTCATGTCACTGGTAGAAAACTACGAAAAGAGATAACATGTGTTAACCTCCCACAAAAAATGCAAGGTTGACCACAAGGGGGAATTTGGTTTCCCCAAAAATGAATGATTGTCATCGATGAAGGTCTTCCTCTCGAAATAGATGGCATAGATGCATCGTGAATCCTCACCAATGAAGGATTAAGTCACAACCGTCGATGTAGATTCTCCCCTCAAAAAGGATGACTAAGATGCAATGAGGAAACTCCTCCCAATGAAGGATTAAGTCACATTTTTTGATCAAGATTGGCTTTATTTCCAATGGATGACTAAGATGTAGTGAAGAGATTCCTCCCAACGAACGAAGAAGATAGCACAAAAGGTGCGAACCCCCTCCATGTGGCACAATTTTGGGTCTCAAAGACTCATGAAAGCATTGTGGAGTGAGGAAATGTTGGAAAGGCAATGCATCGTAGCATGATGCAATTCTGGGCTTCAGAGAATTGAAGAAACAATGTAGCATGATGATGCATCAGAATGGAGATGCATGGCAGCATCTTGTGCAATTCTAGGCTTTAGAGTGTTTCAAAGACACTAGCGTATAAAGAAATGTTAGAATGGGAATGCATGGCAACATCTTTCACTTTTGGGAAGATGGGAAGATAGCTCGCAAAGAAATAAGAGTTATCGAATCTCTCAGCATGAATCAACCTGACCAAGAAAAAATGATCCAGTGTGGTCAATGAAGAAACCGAGCCAACACAAAATGTTAGCCACCAACTTTAGTGATGTTAACCCTCTGCAAAGAACCTATCCCATTTAAGGTCTCTCAGATTAGACATCAATGATGGGTTGAATAGGGGGAAAAAATAGCACACAATGCCCTCCTAAATGAAATTCTAAATGTAACACTAATAACCATGGTCCTACTTCTTTCCCTAACCTTATCCATGAACATGGGAATATACATATTATTATATAGGGCACCTTATATAATAATAAATATAATCTAAAATCCCAACCCTTACTCCCCTCCTAACTATAACTGTGACCATAAGAAAACTTCTAAATATAACCCTTCCTCTAACTCTAACCCTAACCCTAACCCTAACTATAATTGTAACCCTATCCCTACCACTAACTGTAACCCTGAATCTAACTCTACCATAATTGGACTTTAACCCTAACTATAACTATAACCCTAAACCTAACTCTAACCTTAAGTGTAACCATAACCGTAACCATAACCGTAACCCAAAACCTAACCCTAATTGTAGCTAGAATTCTAATACTCTGTCTACCCCTAACTCAAACTATAGCCCTAACTATAACTCTAACTCTAACCCTAACTCATATTCTAACCCTAAACCTAACCCTAAGCTTGACCCTAACCCTAACCCTAAGCCTAAACCTAACCCTTTGTCTACCCCTATCTCTAACCCTAACCCTACCCCTAACTCTAACCCTAAATCTAGCTCTTGCTGTAAATATAACTCTACCATAATTAGACTCTAACCCTAACCCTAACTTTAATCCTGACTGAAACCCTAACCCTAACCCTAACTCTAACCTTAACCCTAACTCAATCCCCTTACCCTAACCTTAACATTGATATAACTCTCTCTATATATAACCCTAACTCTAAATATAAACCTAATTCTAAACCTAACCCTAACCCTAAATCTAACTCTAACCCTAACTGTAAGCGTAACCCTACCCCTACCCATAACTCTAACTATAAATTTAACTCTACCATAATTAGATTTTAATTTTAACCCTAACCCTAACTCTAACCTTAACCTTGACTCAAAACTCTAACCCTAACCCTAACTCTAACATTAACCCAACTGTAAAATTAACTCTATTGGTAACTCAAACCCTAAACCTAACCCTAATTCTAACCCTAACTCTAACTCTAGCTCTAGCTCTAACCCTAACTCTAACCATAACTCAAACTCAACCCCTAAATCAAACCCTAATCCTAACCCAAATTATAATGCTTTGTCTACCCCTAACTCAAACTATAACCCTAACCCTAACTCAAACTCTAACCCTAACTCATACTCTAACCCTAAACCTGACCCTAGCCCTAACCCTAACCCAAAACCTTACCCTAACCCTAACTCTAACCCTATCTATAACCCTAACCCTAACCCTAACTCTAATCCTAATCTTAACCCTAATTCTAATCCTAACACTAACCTTAACCCTACCCCTAACTCTAACCATAAATCTAACTCTACCATAATTAGAATCTAACCCTAACCCTAACCTTAACCCTAGCTCAAACCCTTACCCTAACTTTGTCCCTAACCATATATCTACGTATGACTATAACATTTTACATTACAATATCCCAAAAATAAAATATATATTTTTATCTAAATTAAACTCCTTATATTAAAATTAAAATAATATTTGAATCAAACCTTAACCATAACCCTAACCTTAACCATGAGCATTACTCTAACCCTAACCTTAACCATAAACATAACTCTATGCCTAACTCTAACTCTAGCCTTAACCATGAGCATAACTCTAACTCTAGATCTGACTCTACCATAATTGGACACTAACCCTAACCCTAACCCTAACCTTAATTTTGATCCTAACTCAAGCCCTAACCCTAACTCTAACCTTAACCTTGATTCAAACCTTAACCCTAACCCTAACCCTAGCCTTACTATAAGCCTAACCCTAATCATAACCATAACCATAACTCTAACCCTAACCTTAACCATGACCATAACTCTAACCCTAACCTTAACCATAAACATAACTCTAATCTGAACCTTAACCATAACTCTAATGATAACCATAGCCACAATTCTATCCTTGACCTTAACCATAGCTCAAACTCTAACCCTAACTCCAACCCTAACCCTAATGCTAACCCTAACCCTAATTCTATCCCTAAGGTTAACATTAACTGTAATGTTAACTTTGTCCCTAACCATATATCTACTTATGACTATAACATTTTACATTACAATATCCCAAAAAAAACAAAATTTATCTAAATTAAATTCCTTATATTAAATTAAAAGATATATTTGACTCAAGCCCTAACCCTAACCCTATCCCCACTATAACCCTAACCATAACCATAATGATGACTCTAACCCTAACCTTAACCATGAGCATTACTCTAAACCTAACATTAACCATAAGCATAACTCTACCCCTAACTCTAACCCTAATTCTAACTCTACCATAATTGGATTCTAACCCTATCCCTAACCCTAACTATAAGCATAAGTCTAACCCTAGCCTTAACCATGAGCATAACTCTAACTTTGGATTTGACTCTACCATAATTGGACTCTAACCTTAACCCTAATCTTAATTTTGATCCTAACTCAAACCCTAACCTTTTAAACTCTAACCTTAACCTTGACTCAAACCTTAACCCTAACCCTAACGTTAGCCTTACTATAACCCTAACACTAACCCTAATCATAACCATAACCATAACTCTAACCCTAACCTTAACCATGACCATAACATTAACCCTAACCTTAACCATAAACATAACTCTAATCTAAACCTTAACCATAACTCTAACAATAACCATAACCATAACTCTATCCCTAACCTTAACCATAGCTCAAACCCTAACCCTAACTCCAACCCTAACTCTAATGCTAACCCTAACCCTAATTCTATCCCTAAGGTTAACATTAACTATAATGGTAACTTTGTCCCTAACCATATATCTATGTATGACTATAACATTTTACATTACAATATCCCAAAAATAAAAAATATTTTTTTAATCTATATTAAACTCCTTATATTAAATTTTTAAAAATATTTTGAAGCATAATTTTATAGTAACTTCATACAACTCTAATTAAAAATTAATTAACAATTTTATAGTAACCTTATCAAAATAAAAGATAAAAAGTAAATATTTTTCCTATTGCGCCACGACTGCCACTAGCTATATATACCTTTATATATATTATGCCGAGAGTAATCGTTCTCGAGGTGCCTATTTTTATTTTCATTAATTCCAACTTTGATTAAAATAACTTTGGGATTAAATAAAAATAGGCGCCTCGAGAACGATTACTCTCAGCATAATATATATAGAGGTATATATAGCTAGTCTGTAATTTGAACCACAAAGAAATACTCAAAATCGGACATCATTATAACATATACATAAAAAGAGACAATGAATCATTAAAAATCAAAGGCATGATGAGATCGGGAGTTACTGTTATAATATATCCTGAAAGCGACTGGATATAAAATCACATCTTAAAATGGGACAAAGAGAACTAATAATCTATTTAGGAATGTATATCTAAGCTCAAGGAAGAAACACCAAATCGGAGTTCAGGCCCATTTAGCAATAAATTCAAACCCTATAGATTGATAACAATTCAAGGAGTTTGAAGGAGGCACAGCCTTGGAGGATACACCAATACATATACTGCACAAATCACAAACCAATAAAGTTGAAAGAATATTTGAGGAGGTTCACATCACCTAAGGTTAAGCAAAGTAAATTTTTCCTAAGGAATTTAGACACAAAATCTAAGGCAAAAGATGTGGCATACATGTTGACCACAATTTGAAGGATCGTGAGAATTGGGAGGAGTGAATATTTCAAAACATACGGTTAAATTACTATGGGGAGAAGTTGTGAAAAAGATGCCACATCATACTCTCCACACCAAAGACTTCGAAGCGAAGTGCCACATAGTAGAAGCAAAAGGGGTTACTTTAGTGATGAATTTCTAATTGGTGGTTACATAAATATGAAGACCACTCATTAGGTATATGACCGACCCAAAAAAGGTAAATTGAGATACAATTAATGTTGAGATAATGGGTGTTGCACACATTGCATAATATTGTTATATTTTATTATTTTATTTTATTATGTAATGTTGTGCCTAGATGGACGTGTAACATGTAAAGATTCTCATGGAATATTCTTGATGAGTTTATTGTAACATTGTGATAATATTTCATGTAATTATTTAATATTGAGGAAAAGAATTAAATGTCCAATATTAAATGTGTGGTCAGTGGGTTAGGTAGCACATGGTTTTAGCACATGGTTTATGTAATACCACTTAGTGGTTTTGTGTGACTTACTACTATATAAGCATCCACAAGGGTAGTTGTTGTAGAGAGGAAGAGTGAGAAAGGAAAGAGTCAAGCAAGACAAGGCTTGACAGGTTAGCCAAGGGAGCATTTGTGAAGGTTGAAAGTATGGCATGGGATGTGTGGATTCATGCTTGTTCACATAGTTTGCTCGGTTGTGGCTATGGCCATGAAGGCTTCCATGGTTGTATGGCAACGGTATTTTTTATTTAATAATACATGGTGATGGATGCTTTTGGAGGCTGGGTTTTTCCCTCAATGAGGGTTTCCCAGGGTATATCTTGTGTCACAATTTTGTGGGTATGTTGTCTATTCTCTTGCATGTGAATTTTAATTTTGTATTTATTTCAGATCTATTATGGGTTATGTGGAAACAGTTATATTCTTTGTTTCCAAGTTTCCTTACAATTAATAGAATTAAGGAGTACATAGATAGCTTGAAGGAAAATCGCTGACATGACCAAGGTTTTGTTATGAAAAGGTACTTTATATATATATATATATATATATATATATATATATATATATATATATATAGAGAGAGAGAGAGAGAGAGAGAGAGAGAGAGATTATTCATTACTCAAAAATTATCTTATCACATATGGATGGAGAATGGGGACATTACAGAACATTGTACAATCTTTATGTCTTCAATTAATTCTCTTGAACTTTTATTTATCTTTCCACTATTTGGATCATATCCAAGACTTGCATATTTTGGCTTGGCTATAGTCTCAATTGGATTCCTTAATCCCTATTCATCATTTCCTAGACCTTTACCTTTGAAATCCATTCTTTCCGTAATCTTCAAACCAATACTATTATTATCATAAAAAATGAAATTTGCAAACTTCTTGTCATTTTTGTTCTTACACTTTTCATAAACACTTCTAGCTTCAACAAAATCACATTTCTTAATTTTATAATCACTCAAATCATCTGTGTCACATGATACTTCACATACAAATGGTTTTGCATTCAAACATTCTTTTTCTTGTTTCAAAGTAGATAATTCCTTCTTTAACATACTATTTTCCTCCTATTTCTTCACATTTTCGTCAAACACTTTGTTCTTTTTCTCAAGATCATCAAATAACTTTAACTTTTCTTCTAATTATTTATTTTCCTCTCTAATCTTGCATACTTCCTTCAACTACCAATTATGTACTTTCAAAAATCTTATCATATCCTCTAGCTCTTCCATTCTCTCTTTATATTCATTAATTTTATTTAAAAGTCTACATTTTTCGTCTAACCTCTCTCTAATCATTGCCAATTTTTCTATCTCCAATTTCAATCATTTTTCTTTTAAACAATTCATCTCAAGAGTCAAATTTATATTTTCTTTTAACACTCTTTTACCTTCTTTTCCCATTTTAATAAATTCAAATCTATCAAATAAAAATTCAAGCTCTCTCTTAAAACACAATTTTGAAAACCTTTGTCCCCATCAAATAATAACATCAAATTTTTTACCTACCATGATTCATATTGACACTCCTCAATGATAGTGACTGTGATCTCTTTTCATAGACTCAATGTGCCCTACAAACACTTCAATTTTTTCTTCACAATAATAGTCTCTTTCATGGAAACATTAGAAATCCTCCACAAACAGGTGCCTCCAATAAAATGCTCACTCTTTCTTTCAACGGGAGAAACAATTTTCTTCTTCTCCAAATAAATTTCTTCACACCAAAAACTCTTCAAAACTTCCACATGATCTAACTCATTGGCTAGACAACAACAATCATATACTTCTCTATTTCAAAAGATATTATCTTCACCATATGGACTTTACAACCTAGCTCTAATACCAATCTGATAGGGGTGGATGGATTGGATTAATTAAGCACAGAATACACACTATAGAAACTTATAGAAATTATAAAATCATTTCATTACATGATAATAAAAAATTGTTACATTGTGCCTCTTTTATAGAGGTCTTTGATTGTTTCTAGAAACATCTAAATTAGCCAACATAGGACCAATAGACTTTTCTAGAACTATCTAAACATAAATAAGTTCTAGAAATTTACAAACCTAAATATTAATTTTACCCAACCCTATTCATTAATCCAACTAGAGTTTCTAGATTTCTCTAGCATGATTTTTACAATTTCATTTGAGTGAAAATTACACATTCCAACAAATGGAATAGATTAAACCTAGTTTTGTTTTAAATTATATATAAGCATTTTACTTGTGTTGTTTCAATGAACATTCTCTCTATTTTTTGCTCATTATACTATTAGTCAAGTTTCTTTTAACTAATATTATGTCATTCTTTTTTATCCTTATTCTACACACTTACTTCGAAGTCACTTCATTTTACCCAGTTTTAAATTTTGGTATCATTCTTATTTTACTCTATTGGCTTCTTCTTCTTCATTTTTTGTCGATCTTATAATAAATCTATTTAATATCTTAATATGTATCCTTTCTTAGCAGCTTTAAATAGGCTCGGGCTAACACATCCCCTCATTCTCAAAGTTTTTTATTATCTTAAATCTTATGTCTACTTCAAACAAATCTATATGATTCTTTAGCAAAAAAAAATTAAAAAATTACATTTCGTATAAAACCTTTTATACTTTGTCTATTATAAATTCAAATATTTCCATAAAAACTTTAAGCCACGTGGTTCATATTTCATTTTTTATGATAAACGGTCGAAGCCTTGGATTATAATGATATGATATAATATACTTACAAGTAATTTCGTTCAAACATGCACTCATAAAAAAAGAACAGAGAAGAAAACCTCCAGTCTAGCCTCGGACCAAGGTCCTATATAAAAAATATATTTTAAAAGGGACATACCCAATAATAGTTTTTTATAGAGCATCCTTCATCATCTTTTTATACTTCAAATCTTCATTAAATTTGTCATTATTGTTTAAAGATGTGAGCATTTTCCCTCATCCCATTTGTGACCTTAAGAAGACTTTCCTCTTAATTTAACTATATTGGGATTATTTGATTAGTGAGGCATTGCTCTTTTGCTGAGAAATTATATGTCTTTCTCAATAGCAATGACTTAAGTTTAGATGTTGTTCCAGCCTATTTCATCTACAATTTCTAAAAATTTCATACTCACAATGAAGCAGTAGTCCTTGATTACTATTGATTATATTGTCTAAATTAGATATCTTTCCCTTTCTTAACTTTATCTCTTGAAGGGTTGTTATAATTTTTATTTAATAAAATTATTCGCAACAATGTTTGATTTAACCTCATATTTGGAATTAAATATAATATCTAAGAAAGAAAAAAATAGTAATAACCATTTACAAGAATGTTGAGAAGGATACCACAATAATCTCTAAAGTGAAAAAAAGAGATGCCCTAAAAAGGAATACTACCAATAGACTAGCCTTATTAATACCATCTTTCTTTTAGAAGTTTGAAATACATCTTGATTTGGAGTTAAGATTGGTCCTTTTTCCCACTAAAAACCATCGTCAATATGATAAAATAGAGGATATGTTATTGAACATACTTCCTTAATCCTGATACAAAATTGTTATTGAGATAGTTATAAAAGTCATAATGCAATACTAAGAAACTATCAGAGAAAAACCAAACTTAGGCAATGTCTATTTCCAAAAGGAAATTCAAACATTAATTAATATGAATACCCAAAAGGAAGTATAAAGATCATTAAAATGAGATTTAGATTGGTAATTTTATTATATTCAATTCTATTAATTACATATGTTTCAAACTGATGATAGTAGATCATACCCTAAGGGCTATAACCAAAACTTTCCTTCGCAATATTTATCATAAACAAGATATTGGGGAAGAAAAATGGAGGCAAAGAGGGAAATATAAATCATTTCCCAGCTTTGGCAATCTTAAAAACTAGAAACAAAAGGCTAAGAAAAAGGACCAAAACTAGCCAGGCATGGTTATAAGCATCGCACTAGGCAAAAAGAAAGTGTTGGACCCATATCCTCTAGCCAAAAAATAAAGGGCCATTTAAGGAAGCCAAGATATACTAAGTGGAGACAAAAATAAACTTATACTAAAAGACCCCTAAAGATATTTAGATCAACCACCAAAAAGGAAGAAACATAAGCCATTATGTATCTTCCACTTTTTTTCCAAAAAACCATGACCATATCATTTGGTTCCTCTAAATCTATTAACATGGCACCCGGAGCTAGAACATAAGTAGTCTTCTCCCTAATAGATTTATACAAATTCAAAAGGGAGAATTTTAGTTTGTTGAGGTTGTCAAATTCTACTCCTAGCTCAATGTAGGAGTCAAAGATATGTAGATACTAAAACAACCATGCATTATCCAGGTTCTCGACTATACCTCTCCACCAATGTGAGAAGTTTAAGCTAGCCTCCATCTTAGATCATATGAGGTTGAACCGATTAACATCTTTGATATGTAGAATGGGATGCCTAATGACACTAGATTGTCCCAAAGTACCTGGGGGATTTACCATATAAATTTCTACAAATGGAATTTCCAAATCCCTATTGACACTCAAGACTACTTCTTCAAGGCCCTCTAACTAGGTAGGATTAGATATATTGTAACATAACCAAATTATCTCCCACTAACCTAAATTTTCCCTAAACAAGAAGGCTATGAAAGACCCTATTTCATCACTATTAGTACACGATGAGTACCCATAATTGATCCACCATTTCCTAAGAAGATCCTCAAAGATAAGTTTGTCTTCATTTGTTAAGTCTATACCTTCTAGAGATCTCCACTTCCCCAAATCCTCCCCATTTACCTTTTCCAATTGTTTGTAGTTAACTATCTGGTTACCCCATTGATTCACTAAGTATTTTTGGATATTTATAGGGACGTTGAGAAAGTCTAGCAGAGGGTGGCCATCCTAGGATTCCTCCTAGAATAAAGCTTCATTACTATTTTGTGAGTCCCAAGTTAAGAATTTTTTGATAAGATGTCACCAATTCATCATAAACTCTGAGATGTCTAACCCTTTGGGAGGATTTCTTACTCTAAATAAAGATGTTGGATCAGTGAAATTTAAATATTTACGATACAAGATTTTAGCCTATTTACTATTTCTTTCTTGGTACATTTTCCATATTAATTTTTCACCTAATGTTTCATTCTACCAATGAAGGTTTTTGAGCACCTCCTCCCAATTCTTTAGGTTTGCATATATTTTCATACTTTTTTAGTGCTAGTTTATTTTTCTCTTCCAATCCTTTGTAGAAGATATTTCTAATTTTTCCTTCTAATTTTTTATTAACATTATTAAGTAAGGGTAGACATGACAATTGGTATCTTGGGATGGCTGCTAGAACCAATTTGATTTTCAAGGTTCTTCCTGCCTTGGTTAACCCTCTTCATTTCTAATTTTCTATTTTCTCATCAACTTTTTCTAAGTTATGTTCCAAGTTTTAAAACTTTTGTATGTTTTTCTAAATATATCCCTAGATACTTACATGAGAAAGAACCATTTTTGTATCCCATTTCATTGCATATGATGTCTTCCACTTCATCACTAAGTTGATAAAAAATATCTCTAACTTTTCTACATTAACCTTTTGTCTATATGCTCTTGTATATTCTTGTATGATATGTTTAAAAATTTGTGCTTTTTTTATTATACTTTCCCCTGGTAGAATTGTGTCATCAACAAATTTTTGATGAGAGACATTCAAGATTTTTTTGTTATTGTTACTCCTTTAATTTTTCCTTCTATCTATGCTTTTATGATTGCTCAACTAAATGCTTATAGCATAATGATGAACATGAAAGGTCATATATGATCTCCTTGTCTGATGCCTTTGGAAATATTAAAAAAACCTTCTAGAGAGAAATTTATTAAAAGTGAGATTTTTGGAGTTGATATACACTTAAACATAACTTTTATCCATTGACTAGAATACCTAAAAGCTTCTAATGTCATACATAGGAACCACAAATTCACCATATCATAATATTTTTGTATATCTAGTTTCATTATCATACAAGCTTCTTTATTTAGTTTTGTTTAAGTGTATGGTTTCCTAAATGATTCTTATGCCACCTAAAATATATATATGTGGTAAAAAGCCAATTTTTCCTTCAAAAATAAGCTTGGGAAAGATGTTCTTGAGTCTAAAAGCTATGGTTTTGGATAAGATTTTATATATCATATTACATGATGCTATAGGTCTGAAATCTCTAGGTCCTTTGTAATTTGATTTCTTAGGTATGAGCTATAGAAAAGTATGGTTGATCTTTGACAAAATTGGCCCAGCATTCCTTGATGCTTCTAACACTTCCTAGAGGTTTATTCCTATGATATCCCAATATTTTTGGAAGAAAAAGCTTGAAATTCATAACATCCTTGTGATTTTTTTAGAATGAGAATAAAAGAGTTCATTTGATTTCCTATATAGTGAAGGGTTTATTTAAAAATTGGTTGTCTATTGCTATGATCAATTAGGGAATAGTTTTCAACATAGCTTCTTGTGCTTTTAGATTTGAACAATCAAAGTTATTTAGAATATTTTGAAGTATTGTATGAATATCTTAGCTATCTTAGTGGTGTCTTCTTCTTAATTCCTTTCATAGTTTTTAAATTTTTTAGATTCTATTTACTGATCTATTATTTATAGTGCTATTATGCAAAAAAAATTGCATTTCAATCCCCTGACTCTAGCTAGTGCTCTCTTGACTTTTGTTTCTAGTATATTTCCTCTTTTACTGGTTTAATTTCCTATTTTGTTAATATTTCTATTTATTTATTATATTTATCATTATCCATTTCATTTTTGATAGTTTCATCATTTAGTAAGTAGTTTTAGTATATTTTATTTTTTGAGGGTTCCAAATTATTCTTACGCCTCCTAAGGCTCCATTAGATTCTACTAAATCCTAACTCCAGTTGTCTAGTTTCTTTTCTAGTTTATTTCATTCTTCTTTGTTTAGTTTGGTTTCCTAAATTAATTTAATATTTGACTAGATTAAAGTTAAATTATCCTTTAACAACTTTTTTTCCTAGAGGCATTTAATCCTCTACCATTCCATGTTTTTATCCTCATTGTTTTGTGGGATGGTTGTCCCCCTTCCCTACATTCATAATTTCAATAATATTTTTCTAATCGTTAGCTTGTCCTACTATTTTTCTCAACTTGTGGAGTAACTTTCTCTACCTCTTCTTTTTTCCTTTGCCACATTTTGAATCTTTTAGACCTTGATTCATTTATATTCCTAGAGTTTCCAAATAATTTTGGACTTTTATTATGTTATCAGTGACACTAACTCCATGTTTAAATTTTTTCTTAATCTTCTTTCTCCTTCAATTTCCTTTCCTCTATATTAGTTTCATCCAAGTCTTGGTCCCTTCCCCTTTCTTGCTCTTGATCTATATTTTTAGCTATCATCTTTTCCAAACATTGCTCTTCTTCTATTAAAATTCTAAATTCTTCCATTCTTTATTTTTGACTATCTAATCATTATTACCCATCCCCTATTTCTCCCATGCATTCTGATCTTCTATACTAGCAACCTTTATCTTGTCAAGGAGGGTTGCTACTTCATTTGGCATTTGAATATCCTCTTTTTGGGTAGCTATATTTTGATCTTCCTATTTTTTTTGTCAGTATTTACCAAATTATCTTTTCCATTTTCTAGAGTTTTCCAAAATTTGTATGATATTTTTTTTTTCTTATTTATGATAATCACATCACCCAATGATTTAAAAGATCTGGTGAAATGTTGATTTCTTGTATCTATTGTTCTTTATTGAAGGTTATATGTACCACATCTTCTTTTCCATTTTTTTCTTTCTCATCTTCTTTTTGTAATTTTTTTTTTCCATCCTATTTATGTTGTAATCTTCTATATTATTAGTATTCACCATCTTTCTCTATGCAGTTATGTCCATACTCTCTCTTGTCACTAGTTCCTCTATCTTTGAATGGGATTGGAGATCATTCTTCCTAGTTTCTTGAATAGATCTTTTGAAATCCCTCTGATTTTCTTCTGGTCCAATGTTTTTAGAGCCCTTGTGATTTGAATGTATCATCTCCCATAATGCTAACTGATCCTTAACATCTACTTTTGTTAGTAACAGGTCATGAATTATCTTATTATAATCTTTTATACTCATCTTTGTTTCTTCTGATTATATTTTCTTTTCTTGGCATAGCTCACATTCCTATAGGATTCTCATTTTATGGTATCACTTTAAAATATTTGTAAATAAGATACATTATTTATTATTATCTGGAATGTTCTCTATCTTTTCTCCTTCTTTTCTGTCCATAGATTCTCCCTCTTCTCTCCCTCCTATTTTTGTAGCTAACTCATCTCTGTACTCCTCTCCACCCTCACTTTTTTTGAATAATTCTTCCAAATTTGAATTTTTTTAATGTGTTCTTGAGGTTTAGTTCAATTCAAGTATTTTATTTTCATAATCTTACCTTCATATTTTGCAAATTTTAAGCTATGTATAGACCTATTTGTAATAAAAAATTTATTAATTTTCATAGATCCTACTTCTAGATCTAGAAGAAATTTGATATCACTTGATAGGTGATCTCCTACTTCTAATCCTATTAGATTTCCCAAATCTCTTCCTGTCTATTCTCTTGATTTAGGTTTGTCCACCATGATTTATTTTTTAAAGAATAACCCTTAAAAAACCATCGATAATTAGTGATGATCTTGTTTCTAATATTAATATTAGTACAATGAAAATAAATCAATCTATTTGATATGATAAAGATACTTATCTGATCTTTGCATACTCCTTGGATCTAACTTACCAAAATAAGAATTCTCTTTCTTGAACCACTCCAATATCCATATATCCTAACATCATGACATTCACTCCACCTTTGTTCTGGGTGTTGACTACTAATAATTTAGATTTGGGGGTTGCCAAAATTTGGGACGAAGGATTGAGTCTTTTTATTATCTGCTAATGTATTGAATCTACTAGTGAATTTTTTTTGGAAAGGGTTAGCAAAGTTTATTTTATCCTCTAACATTTCTGACCTAAAACATCCAAATTTGAGCTAGGCTAGTCTCTGGAAAGTTTCTTTCCTATGTGGACGGATATATGGGCCAAGGTTTGAGGAATGACTAATGAGGTTAATGTGAGATAGAGGTTTTTTGGATCCTATAGGAACCCTATTTTCTATTGATGCTATAGATGGTTTTGGAATTGTGATAGACTAAAAGATTTTTTGCTTCACAATGGCAAGACTTTGAGATTCTAGTGGGATTTCCTTAATTTCCTTTAATGCCATGACCGCATATTTTAT
Source organism: Cupressus sempervirens (assembly GCA_028749045.1). Taxonomy (NCBI): domain Eukaryota; kingdom Viridiplantae; phylum Streptophyta; class Pinopsida; order Cupressales; family Cupressaceae; genus Cupressus; species Cupressus sempervirens. The sequence goes on from CM053789.1 coordinate 547,525,531, forward strand.
TTTTGCATAAAAAATGATTTGATTATCCACCCTTGATTTTTCCTTTGAGACTTTGTTTTTTATCTGTTCTCTTTCCCTTAAACTATCTAGTTCAAATTGTTCATCTTTTGAAAACCTTTTTTCTTGTTTTTTGGGGTTTCAGACTATTTTCCATCCATTCTCCATGGTGACTCCATTTGTAGAATTGTTTATAATCTTATCATTTCAAGAAGATTCTTCAATTGTTTGACATGGGATCTGTGGAAATTGTTGTTGTTGTTTCCTAATCTTTGAGTTATGTTCTTCATGGAGTTTAACTAGTGCTTCAAAACTATTCTTATTTACCACTATTTTAGCAAATGTTGTTGTAAATCTGCCATATTAGATTGCCCTAGCTCCCTAGTTTGAAACATTTTTTGATGTCCTAGCTTTGAACAAAATGGTTTTTCCTTCTTGTTGACTACCTTTTTCACAGAATCTAGCACTGAGGATTGAGTCTTTTATTATCTGCTACTGTACTAACTCTACTAGTGAAATTGTTTTTGAAAGGGTCTATAAAGTTTGTATGACCTAAAAGATCCAAATTTAAGCTGAACTGGTCTCTAAAAAGTTATTTTCCTATGCCAAGGGATATATGGGCCAGGGTTTGAGGAAGGATTAATGAGATGAATGTGAGATAGAGGTTTCTTGGATCCTCTAGGAACCTTATTTTTTTCTGATACTATAGATGGTTTTGAAATTGTGACATACCAAGAGATATTTTTCTAGGCAATGGCAAGGCTCCAAGATTCTAGCGAGATTGCCTTAATTTCCTTTGATGCCCAAACTGTATATTTTATTTTTGTGTATTTTTTTTTTTTTATTATCCACCCTTTCCTTTTCCTCTGAAACTTTGTTTTTCATATGTTCTCTTACACTTAAACTATTTGGTTCAAATTGTTCATCTTTTGAAAACCTTTGTTTCTTGGTTTTTTTGGGGCTTCAAATCATTTTCCATCCATTCTTCATGGTGACTCCATTTGTATAAGTTTTTAATAATCTTTTCATTTTGAGATGATTCTTCAATCATTTGACATGGGATCTATGAACATTTTTGTTGTTATTTCCCAATCTTTGAGTTATGTTCTTCATGGTGTTTCACTAGTGCTTCAAAATTGTTCCTACTTAGCATTGTTTTAGCAAATGTTGTTGTAAAATTTCCATAGTGGATTTCCCTAGCTCCATGGTTTGAAATATTTTTTAATGGCCTAGCTTTGAATGAAATGTTTTTTTTATCTTGTTGATTGCCTTTTTCGTGAAAAATACTACTTTTTCGCTATTTTGACTCTCTTTTTTCATTTTTCCACTACAAAACTTTTCCTCATGGTTCATATTTCTTATAAAAGGTATCTTTTTAAAAATAAAATATAAATTTTGTTTAATACTTTTTAGAGATTAATTTATTTATTAACATGTTCTATTTAATATGTTTTTTGTATATTTGAAGTATTTTCTTTTAATTGATCATTTCATATTAATAAAAAAAAAATTATAACTTATTTAAATTCCTTTTTTTTACTAATGCTTTTAGAAATCATTTTAAATTGTTGATGTAAATAATTATTCACTATTTACACTTACTTAAGTTTACTTAGGTTAATGCATTATTTTAATATTTAGCTATTAGTCACCTAGGAGTAAGTGTACTCTTGTGAGTTGTCATGTTGACAACACAGGAGTTAGCACACTAATTAAGCACATGGTGTCTACAACATCTCCACTTGAGATACACCTCATCGTTCTTATCCTATCATCTAGAATGATGGATAAGACATTTACTTAGCTGTCATGCTCATCTTATCTTCTAGTTCTTTCTAGAGATGTTCTACATCTTCCCAAGATGCCTTTATATACAGGCACTCCTAGTGTGTACATTCATCACAGACAATAAAGAGAAATATATGAGGACATACTCTGATATATTGATCATACTCCTTTTTTGGTCTACAGTTGTGCCTGTGTTCGAGTTCTACAATCTTGGGCGAATCTTGCCCTACGAAAAATTCTTACATGGTATCAGAGCTATATCAAATTCTTACATGGTATTAGAGCTCTTGGAGAATCTCTCTTCACATAGCCATTTGAGACCATTTTCTTGCTTCAACACCTTGGCCCAAATCCAAAGTATCACAGAAATTAGGAGTGTCTAGAGCTAGATTTGACCTCACCATTGTGTCCAGAGCATTGATTCCGTGAAAATCGGCTACAAAGTTGCCTACCCTAGGCCAAAGTCGATTGTAAGGCAATTTTTTTTTGCAAACTAGCACCCAAAGGACTAATTTGTAGAATTGGCATGATCATTTTAGATCTGTACATTTAATTTTCAAATTTGCAATTTTTTCATCTGCATCTATGCTATTTTTTCGAATTTGCATTATTTTTCGAAAAAAAAAATGGCCATCGAGTCATAGGAGAGATTTTTGTAGGTGAAGATTAGTGCTTACTGCTACAAATTAGATATTTGCATCACATTCAGAAGGGCAAGAAACCCCCAAATTGGATTTTGTTTCATCCAAATCAGACATCTAAGGCAAAATCTAGAGCCATTTGATTTTTGGAGGTGTGACAGCGGTGATTCAGAAAAAATAACAGCAGCATCAATTTTCAAACAGTGATATCTCCCTCATACAAACTCCTTTTTGAGAGAAATTTTTTTTTTTGTGGTAAAATTTCATGATCTACACATTGGTGAAAGTGGTTTGAGATCTCTATTCTTGAATTTTTCTGCAACTCACAAATCTTAATTTTTTCCACTTAAAATGCTTAGTATGGGCTCATCTGGACTTCAAATCAATTTCTATTTTTTTTGAAAGTGAATATTCTTTTTTCTACTTTCTAGATCTATAATAATATTATAGGTTTTGTGGACAAAAATACTACTTTCAAAAATAGGCCCTAAATTGGCAAGTGGCTACCAAGTGCCTAAATCATTCATTAGGGGGGGTTCATTGATTAATCTCATGGAGTATTGCCAAATATGTTAGTCTGGCATTAGACCATAGTTGACAACAAGGAACTATCACAAATGGAGTGCTTTGATACTTGATCATCTAAGAGACCATCAAGAATTGTTTCCTTATCTCTATTCATTGCTACCCCATTTTAATTGGACACATCTTGTGTACCTTCATCGCTTTCTATATAACAGTATGAGTAAGGAATCTTTTACTCCTCTTAGAATGGAAATTTTTCCTTATGATATTTAGATGTCTATTTGGGAAGCATATGGAGATCCATGTGTTCTTCCATCTCTAGAAGATATTCCACATCTAGTCACTTGAGCTATGGTTTCTTCAATTCTATATGTGATCACACCTCCAGATGCTCTTGTTGCTCCTACTGATCTCATTCCAGCCATAGATGCTTTGGATTTAGTGTAGCAGAACACTTCATGTCTTCCTACATTACCTTCATGTGATGACTTCCTTCCAGACATTGCACAACTACTCATGGAGACTTAAATTAAAAATGTGGGAGACATCCTCAATGATATTCATCTTCTTTTTGAGTCAAATTCTTCATCCATTGCCATAGTGAAAAATTCATATACTTCAACATAGTAGGGTACACTTTATCTTCTAGTTCCTACCTTGGATGATGACTTCTTGGCAGACATTGTAGGTTTGTTTGTAGAGTCACACATCGCAGATTTGGGAGACTTCTTTGATGATATACTACTTCTCTTTACTGAGGACGATCCTTCTATAGTTGTTGCAAGGGCTCACTCTGACCCTCATGTCCATTCTCTACATGATCAATCTTTATAGGTTGGTGTGATTGTGGGTACTTATGTACAACACTTGTTGGAGGCCTCTCTATCATTTGAGGAGATAGATTGTTCTTTGAAAAAGGTTTTGCATCAATCCTTGCTAGATCTACACTTTTTCTTAGTAGTTTTGGAGGGAGTCATCATTTGCATCGACACAGGGACACTTGAACAAGTTTTAGAGACATCATTCATTTTAGAGATTCTTTCTACACATAGGGGAAGCATCTCACTAGTACCTCTACCATTGTTTCTTCCAAAGGGGAGGAACATCATTCAATGGTCATGGATTAGCTTCTACATTGGAGCATTTCTCACTGTTTAGTACCTTACTTTTAGGGGGGGACTACCTTGTCTCCTTCTTCTTCTTCTTTTTGGGGGGGACTTTTTCCTCTTAAGGGGTTTTTCCTTCTCATTCTATCTTGTATATACTTGATGTATGTCATAATGGGGGGTCTTGATTACTCCATCCATCCTTACATATTTCATCTCTCTTTTTGGAGGAGGGTTTTCCCCATGAGATTTTCCATATTTCTCCACTTTATGAGAGATTGCATTTTCATTATGTACATGGGTACCTAACATGGCCTAGTAGCCGGGACCCATTATGCATTTCATCCTAGTTCTTGTGAACTTAAGTGCAATCCCCTAAGTTGCACTTAAGGGGGTGTTCACATAAATAATTATTCACTATTTACACTTACTTAAGTTTACTTAGGTTAATGCATTATTTTAATATTTATTTATTAGTCACCTAGGAGTAAGCATACTCTTGTGAGTTGTCATGTTGGCAACATAGGAGTTCACACCTCTTTTATGCACATGGTGTCTACAAAATCTCCACTTGAGATACTCCTCATCATTCTTATCGTATCATCTAGAATGATGGATAAGATGTGTGCTTAGTTGTCATGCTTATCTTATCTCCTAATTCTTTCTAGAGACTTTCTACGTGCTTCCTAAGAGGCCTTTATATACAGGCACTCCTAGTGTGTACATTCATCACATACAATACAGAGCAATGTATGAGGACATACTCTGATATATTGATTATACTCCTTTTTGGTCTACAGTTGTGCTTGTGTTCAAGTTCTATGATCTTGGGTGAATCTTTCCCTAAGGCAAATTCTTACATGGTATCAAAGTTATAACAAATTCTTACATAAATAAATATACCCTTTTAAAGAATTTTGTACATTGTAAATTTTATTACTCTTGGGACATTTAAATTGTTTTAAAAATGGCACAATGTTTAAAAAGTATTAGTATGGAACTAATTTTCCCTATTCAATTTTTTCATCATATATGTTGAAATTGATATAAATATTTTCATAGTATCATATCTATGTTGTTTTCCAATTTTAATTAGACTAGCCTCATTGTCTTGATATATTGGTTTCTATACTAGTTACTTTAGTTTCATTTAGTTTCAATTATCAAACTTCTAGCATTTAACAATTTTTTGGCTCTTCAAAACTCTTCCATGTTCATTTGTTAATCTCATGCCTATTTCACTCAATTATATTTCATATGTTTTTTCCTTAAGGCTATTCATGTAATTAATGTTTTTTAATCCTCTTCCTTTATTCAAACTCTCAATTTGATTTCAATCTTCAATGTAAATTTTGTGGCAAAAAAGGAGGCAATAATTTCCATCTCTGTAATCAATTTTATTGATATTATACCCTTTTACCAAGCATCAAGTACTATGATATATTATTGACATTTCTTCTTATTTATTATAATTGTTCACAAATTATGTGTTATCCTGTATTAATTTCCTTACTATTACTATGTTTCCTTGCTTCTATGTGCACTTTTCTTGATACCATCAATATGGTCTGAGACCATTCTTATGTGCACTATATTGGACTTGTTATGGTATATTTGAATGCATATTTATTGTATTTCATGGTAAGTGGGTAGGTACCCATTTTTCAAGGTTAATTACTAAGGAACCCAATTCTATTTGATTCCTAATTACCTTATCATATGTAGGGACACATGGATTTTACCTCGATCCCATATATTGGATTGCACTTCCACTTTTGGATGCTTTTCTGCAAAAAAATTATGCACTTTTTGTGCCTTTGTTGGTAAGTTGTGTCAGGAGCCCTATTTCTAAGGTTAACTATTGAGTACCCATAATTATTACTTGATTCACAATTATCTCTTTTGGGGACCCATGGAGAATCCCTCCATCAAATTTTTTGGAATTCACTTATCTCAGTTGATGGTTATCAACTTTTCCTCTTAATGATGATATTATTATTGAATTTTGTTGTATCTCGCTTGTATTCCAAGCCAATGTTGATTTTTAAGTCATAATTTTTTGAATATAATATATGTCATTGAAATTCAAATTTCCACAAAGGTCTCTCACATTATGATTCCTTGATTATGTTAGTTTGACTATTTCAATATAGTAACCATGTTCACCCTCACTGGAGATTTTTACCTGATATTCATGCCTTCCTTTGTCATTGTTCTTCAAATTATTTCTATATTTATTATTTAGCATTATGAATGATCATACACAATTTCCTTAAATTTTACTATGATCTATTGATTTACACATAGTTACAATTTAATACTTTTATAGCATCTTTTATGGCCATGTTGGAACTTTATGGTTTTATACAATTGACTAATTGTGAGCATGAATTCTAATGATACCACTTTGGGGTGTATCCTAAGCATTGGAAAATATTTACATGTTGCATTCATGATTTGTGTCATTGATGTCAATATAGAAACAATTTTGTGAAGACTGACAGAGTAGTAGATAGAGATTATAATTGTATGAACAAAGTTTTGATGTTTAGGTGAAGTGTGGTTAAAGATATGTTCTACACTATGTCCTGATAATGAGGTTAAATTCTTGTATTATCAATCAAAGATGTATGGAAGCTATAAGTGATTTACAGAGAGTAGTGTAGATATAGAGTACATGGAAATTAGCTTCTAGTGATCCTCCTATATCTTCTAATAGAGATATAACCTAGAGATGTGCAGTTGGACAGTGATAAGAGATAGTTTGATGATGATGTCAGCGAGTGTGCAAGTACTAAAGTCACACACATGAAGAGTTGTATATACTATGAGTCGACAATGCTATTATAATTGTAAATTAATTAATTATCTTATTGTGGTCCTATTATAATTAATTGGGAAAGCCTCAAGCCCAACTCAAGGAATTATTTTGAGGACTTCATATAAAGGAAAGTATTTTCTTTGTTTATAAGATCTATGGAGCATGTGAAGTGTTTAAAGAAGTGTAAATAAGAGAAGGGTATTCATTAAAAGCAAGTGATCCAAGGGATTATTGGATGTAAAGTTGAAGATTAGAAGTCTAGTTGACTAGATAGAGAAAGAGGAAAGAAACACAATTTAATTCTATTATTTTGCATGGAATAATATAGAGATCATTTGGATAGTGGGTTCATTGGTCTTGCCTTTGAAGCTATTTGGACATTGGTTTCATCTACCTTCCACAACTCCTAACAATATTGGCAAAGCTCCTAATAGGGTTAGAATCTCATAATAGGGATTCAAAGTCTCCTAACAAGGACTAATATGTACTAAATGTTGTTATAGATTCCTAATAGGGTTGATCCTCTAACAAGGAATATTTATATTAGGGAGATGCACCAAGTTCTAGTGCCAAAAAGATGACACACAACTCAAATTTCTAAATTTATAAAAGTGTTCACATGCTTTGGCTTGGGTTCCATAACCCTAGACTTGTGGAGCCTAAGCCAAAGTGCATATGTGCTATAGTGTGTGCACACTTTTTAAGAACTCTATAAATAGGTTGCAAATGTGCAGCCCATTCCATTTTTCCTTATTTCTATAATTGTGTTGGTTTCTTCTTTCCCTCAATAGCACACATGCAATTTGTGGGATTTAAATAATTTTCTCATTCTCCTTCTCAAAATGGCTCCTCATTACTAGAGATCAAGATCAAGATTGTCAAGTATGTTTTCTACTCTTCTTTTTGCATTTTTTTGGTATATTTTTGCAATTTTGCTTCAAATTTGTTTATTTATTTAAAATGCAATTGGTTTCTTATCAAGAAATGTGAATAATCAAATAACCAAACCAAATCCCTAGCATGATCAAAAAATTCAAAAGGAAAACCCTCAACAAGATCAAAATCAAACCCTCAACAAGAAGAGTAAGAAATTTCGCAACCTCCACCAAATGAAAGACCTCTTCTTGGCACCCAAGAAAATATAATAAATGAAATAGAAAGAGGGAAAATGAATTAGAATAAATAATTGGTAGGTTGAAAGCTTGTGGGAAAACTAATCCTATGAGAGAAAAATTGGCATCCTCCCTTGAGTCTATTATGAGCCAAGTAGCTTATATTAGTGGTCAGTTGGATATTTGGCTTGTTAAGAGACAAGAAGAAAGAAGATATTATGCAAATAAATTATCCTATAAAGATGTAAGAAAAAAGGACATAGTAAAAGGTAGCAAATATGCATTGTTTAAAAATCCTGGAGAACAAGACATTGTTAAAAATACAACTAAAAGATTCCTCATCCATTGGTGCATACATGATGATATTAGAAATAACTTTGGGGATAGATGGTGGATGGTTTTTGATGCCTCTCCCTACAATAATCACAAGATTCCAATGTATTTCTTAAAGAAATTGTATTGTGAATTTTTCCTTAGGGAGATCCAATATTATTTTGATATGTTAGATTCCTAGAGTAGATGTGGGAGGTGGTCATTTGAGAGACTAGGGGCATGTCATGACCCTAATATAGTTAGGGTGCCTGTTTTCAAGCCACTGGGTGGGCATGTGATTATTCCTTTAGTTGTGAAGGAAGATGTAGAGACTAGTACTCTATGGACTATCAATGCTTCAACACAGATCCTCATTCATTACACAAGCCCATTAGTTGACAAGGATCCTTCTTTGCATCATGGTCATATGTGCACATCATGTGGATCTTATGCACGTTTGGTAGTCATGTTGGAGACACTATGTATGATGTGTTGGTCACTAATGAGTTCTTGAGTGACACATTTGGCATTGACACACAGGTAAATTACAATTATAATAAACTAATTTTATCATGTTTCATATGCATAGTGAATGACTAATTAATTAGCATGTCTTGACATTATTCAAAATTTAGGGTAACAATCTTGATGGCCCTAGTACAGATTCCCTAGTCCTATTTTACATCATGTCAACAAGTTGAGAGGTATGTATTGATTTAATCATTTAAATTAATACATGTATTTATTAAGTAATCATATGAAGGATTGACAAAAAAAATTATCCATGTGCATTAGTTATCTACTAGACCATTGACATTCACAAGGGACTCTAAGCCTACGCATGATACTAGCTTCATAGAGGTATATTAGTTTCATGTTAATTTAATTCATTTTATTATATGTGTTTCATGTTTCATGTTACATGTAAATTTTATTATATGATTTGTAGTTTTTGATGTCTGAGACTCCTCCTCATCTTTGCTAGTCCATTGATCATGGAGTTGTTGTCATGATGGCTAGTTCAAAGCCATTAACCAAGGTATGAAAGAGTTTTCATAGTTTTAGTTGTTATTTACAATAGTTAGAATTGAAATTTCAAATGGTATTTATAAGTATGATTGAGTGATTATATTGATTGAATTGTTGTAGGGCCTTGTTACTCCCAATCATCTACGGGCCTTTGAAGTGGATGTACAGAGTGGCTATTTGATAGTGGTAAGAAAATAATTAATTTTGTGTGTACATATATTTGATTTCAATATATAATAATTATTGATTCATATCTACTTTTTTGTATCAGCTCTAGTTAGAGAGGAGCCTAAACAAGAGGATGAGTAGGCATGTGAGAAAGACCCCATCATCCCCATCATCTCCCTTGATGCAATGAACAAAGACCTCTAGGAATTTTTTCCCTTCCCCTCATGGGAAGGAGAAGATATAGGGATAAGCACACACTTATATGCATTAGCCAACATATATCTTGGATTTTATGTTAGTGGATATATTTGATATACATTTGATGTATATATGACATTTTATATTTGATGTATGACATATATTTGATGCATTACATTATTGGTTATCATTATACATGATATGTTTGTTCATGTATGACATTATTGGTTATCATAATATATTATCTGTTTGTTCATGTATGACATTATTGTTTATCATAATATATATCTTGTTTTTTTCTTTTTATGTTTTAAGTACATTTCATGTATTTCATTTTAATATAATTTGCATCCAAAATGATGTAGAGTGCTCACACCAAAAGCTAGTGGATTCCAACAAGAACATTTTTAAGGAAAACTAAATTTGCCACCTTCCTAAGTATTTTCAAATACTCTTTCCGACTTGGTTACAACACTAAAAAAACTTCTACCTAACTTCAAAAAACTACTTGATCACTTTCCATATTCAAGACTTGGGAAGCAATAAGGGGAAAATGGGAAAATTTGTGAAATGGATCCTAATCAACTTATTTCTTCAAACCAACACTTTAGACACTTCAAGGAATACCTAATGATGGGGTTTCCATAACTTATTTACTCTCCTAACATATATTTTGAAAAATTTCTGTCAACGGGCCTAATTCCCCTTATAGCCTTTTTTGTGGTTTTTGGACAACTTTTTTTTTCTCCACTGAACTTGGCAAACAAAATAGGTATTTGGATATTGATGCAAGATGGAGGTGGTGATACTAGATTCTTATTACCAAGCTCTCATCGCTAGGATTCTTTCAAGCCTACCGAACATATTACCATCAGTCCCTCGGGACTCTTCCAAGTCTAGAGAACAAGTGGTTGGCCTATTTCTTATGCCACCCTTAGCTATTCCAAATGTCTCTACCTAACCCTTCATAAACTCAGCCAACTACCCCTCACAATACCCAACACCTCCACTACCTTACACCCTCCAAGATCTTTCATGACACCATACCTTAATAAGCTTCCAAAAGGCTTAACTCATTGTCATTTAAGTGGTTTTAATATTCATAAGGTGTTGTACACCTTAGTGGGCTTCATAACACCAATTCTCACAAAAAAACCTAAAGAGGCTATTTCTTGTAGCCCTACCTTTAGGGTTTTAAGGTAGGCAATCAAAATCTTTCCAAAAAACTACCAAAACCAATGAGGGATTAAGATACCCAATACTAAGCTTGACTAAATTCCAAAAACATAGACTCCCAATTGTTCAATAAAGAATATAACTTGCAAGCCCGAGTCTAGACAAATAGGCCTAAAACATATCTTCTAACTCCCAACTCATTAAACATTCAAATAGCAATAACAAATGAACTTGTTTATAGTTTCTCCTTAGCAAGATCTTACAAATTCCTAACTTTCAAAGTCCTAACAGTTGAGGAAAAACCTCCAAACCTTTGTTATAATGAGGGTTTCCTTGTTGAATAAGACAACTATCTCACAAACTTTAATCTCTCATCTATTACGTCCTTCCAAGAGATTCTTCAGCATCCTATGAGTGAAAAAAATCTTCCAACATGCATGCAAACCATACACCAACCTATGCCACATTCTTAATTGTTGATTCACTATATTTCCTTTGTAACAACATGTAATTTACAAATTTTTGGCAAACTCTTCACAAAGGGTAGTGATTATGTTTCAAACCCATAAGATGGCTATTAAGAGAACCAAGAAGATCCTTAACATCTTCAAGTAACTCCATTCAGTGATAACATGTAGCTAAAGTGGTGTTTCATTCTAACAAAGTACAATTTTTCTATTCTAAAATAGGGAGTCATGATATTTGACAATAACTCAATGATCCTATATACAAGTTTAATAGCTGCAATGATTCCTTTCCTAATAATAAGAACTTAATAATCACCAACACCTCGAGACAAAGGAGAAGATACTAAGACTATGCTAATCTCATATTGGTTTTGACATATGGGTGACAACACACTTAAGTCATTTTCATGATGAATAAGTAGTGTACGTCAAGCGTAAGTTGCCAGATATATAGTATATGTCAAGTAACTAGTAAGTTTTGAGTCACTCAAGTGTCAAGAAGACAATATATGTTGAGTTATTTAGATGTTGAGTGATCAATGGGTGTCAAGTCATTTAGAGGCTGAGTTACAACACTTAAGATATAGTGGATGCTGAGAATCAGACACTTCAAGTGCCAAGAAAATAGTTTTGGACATAGTTTTTTGTAATGCCACATATTTCTATGTAAATTATTTTTGAGCCAACTTAAGGATTGTTTTATTATTCTAAGATGATAAGGAAAAATTTTATTGCAATTCCTTATGCAGTACATGTAACCAATCAGTTAAAGGAATGTTTTGAGCAACTAGATGGATAAATTATAATCATTGATTCATGCCTAATCCTAAGTTACTTAGGTCTTCTTAAGCAAGAAAAACCCTAAACTTTGTATGATAGTGGAAGGAGAAAAGAGAGAAGTTTGCATGTGAAAATAGAGCATTCATGGTGGCTAAGAAGTTCTGAATTGAGATACATTGTAGAATCAGTTAGAGGAGAATAGAGGAAAGGAATTAGAGGATAGAAGAGATACATCTTATCAATGATGATCAAGTGCATATGAGGAAAGAGGTGATTTTTTTATCTAGCAGCAAAGTGTTAATTTCTAGATCATTACTGATACATTCTAGCAGGTGAATTAGTTAAATATCTTAATAGAGTAGTCTTAACAAGTTGTTGTAAATACTTTAATAGAGTTCTTACTTTATTATAAGTTAAGGTGCTTTAATCAGACACACTTCTCACAGGGTGTTGAAATCATTTAACAGGGTAAGATCTAACAACTTTTTAAACCCTTAATGGGCCAGACCTTTCACAAGGTAGATCGTAGTTTATGATCAAACATTATAGCCTTCATTGGATACACTTTATTATTGGAGTAGTGTAGATTTGTGGGTGTCATCCCCACCCTAGTTTTACCTTCTCATTGGAGGTTTTCTGGGTAACCAAATATCTTGTGTCATACATGTGGTGAATGTTATAAATTCTTTCATACAATGGATGAATATGTTTAGCTAGCTATTTTAGTTTACACACAAATTGTGAGATGGATGTGTGGTGATTGAATTTATGGTTAAAGTTTTGAAGGATTGATTCACACCCCCCTCCTAGAATTTACTTTCCATATTGTATTTCCAAAAATTGGTATTAGAGGTTTGGTTCTCTAGAAAGGAAAGCTTTGCAACTTTGAGGAAAGATGTTGAAGATGGAAGTCTACAAGTTGGGAAAGAATATTGATAACCAAAAAATTGAAATACAACTTTCTCTACATCATTTGAATGAAGCAAGAGATGAGTTAAAGTGGTTACTGAAGAGAAGGAAAGAGATAGCTATTGAAGAGAATGACACACATTACTAAGATATTGACACTACTGAATTATTTATAGATTAAAATTTAGGTGAATTTGATGCAACAGTTATAGATTTGATGGAAAAGAATGGAGCCCTAATTGAAGAGGACGAAAATCTTGATATAGAACAAGAAGTCCAATCAGTATTGCTATGTGAGGTGACTGAGTAGGAAAAGAAAGTTGAAGAAGAAAAAGTCATGATTGAGGATGAGAAAAGGATACTAACCAACAAATTGGAAGATAAGACATCAGAGGTGAATAGGATTGCTCACATGAAACTAGAAATATTGAATCAAATGTTGATTGAAAATCATGAATTGAATGGGAAAGATATTGAGATCACAAAAATGGAGTTGCAGAATGAACAATAGAAAAATTAAATAAAAAGAGAAAAGGGTAAACATACAAAGTTGTGTCACCTTTCAGGATGACTTATCAAAACAACTAAATTTGTGTATTTCTATCTATCTATCTATCTATCTATCTATAGTTCAAACATATGATCTTGATAAATTTATTCTAGCTAAGTTATATATGGTCTCACACTTTTCCAATGAAAATGTCTATTAAATGCATGTTTTATACTAGTTTGTATCCAATTAATAAAGAAATAAAATTATTTTAGAAAAATGATACTTCAATTACTCTTACTATTTTTTATGATAGTTCTTTAATAACATATAAACACCATTTTATAGAGCTCAAAGCAAGAATATTCTTATATACAATTCATAGTGTTTTAACTAGATATAGTATATTTTAATTAATTTTTTTTACAAGTGCATATTTTAACACTTGAGAAGATGTCCATTTTGGGAAAGACAAAAATATTAAATCATATCAAAAAAAATTTAAAACTATATGATGTTCTAGAGGAGAGAGTCCTCTTCAAGACTATATAATTTTTTTCTTTTGGTTGGAATAGATTTATTTTGAAAAATGTGATGGGAGATGAAAACTATTTATTTTAGGTGAGTTAAAATTTGAATCGTTAAAAAAGAAAAAATATAGGTCTAAAGCCAATTTTTATTTTTGATTGTTATAGCTACATATGGTATCTATAACATAATTTGAGATCAAAGGGAAATAAATCTATTTACTTATAGTTTTGTTGTGGGAGTTATACCCTTACTTTTTAGAATTTTTCAACAACTAAAAAGTTATCTTTAAAAAATAGGAAAATCTATCAATTCTTATTCCAAATAATTATTAAAAACTATAATCCTAAACTTCATCCATTTCTAAACTTTTCATTATTTTACTTTATTTTAAAATTCTAAATAAGTGTACCAGTTTATTTCATTGAAGGTGAATAGATATACTTTTGTTAGCTGTTTCCTTTTTCAAAGGGTGACACAGTTTTGTGATTTTACCCAAAAATAATTTACTGAAAGTTTTAACAAACCTAGTTAAGCCATCAAGTGCTTTGAGAAATTTATGAGATCTCCTAGATCTAATAGTGATACTATCGGATTGGGTTACACCAATATTAAAGAAGGAGAATCATCGAAAAGTGGTGAATAAAGGAGCAACAATGGTAAGAACTACAAAACTACTTCTCATAATTTGGTAAGATAGGTCATACAACAAATGTTTGTAGGAGCAAGACTACAAATCAGAATTCTAAGAAGAAGTTCATGGGTCACTACCACAAGTGCAACAAGCAAGGACCTTAGGCACATGTATGTAAGACCAAGATCGATCAAGCACACAAAGATTTGAAGATTACTAACAGAACTATAAGAAGTATGGACATATAGCATATGAGTGTAAATCAAATCCTAACTAGACATCAAACAAGCAAGCTAAGCTAAACCATTTTGGCAGATCCTACAATTGGGATTACAATACAAGGTATAGTTGTCACTATTGTCAAGAGTATGGACTTGTTGTTAAAAATTGCATTAGAACACATTTCAAAAGTGACAACAAAATATTGTTGAGTCAAACTACATATTTTTAGTTGTTTGAAGACTGGTCACATAAGCAAAAATTGTCCAACAAGGTCAGAAGCACCTAGTAGTGAATTTAGTGAAGGCAAAGGATAGGTTGATGTTGAAGAAGTCAAAGTGCAGATGAACAAGATATTGAAGAAGAAGGAAGATCATAGCACATCAAGTTTATATGGGATCACTTCATCCAATGGATCAGGTGATCACACCATCCCCAACTAGGAAATCAAGAGGTATGTATGGGACTCATATTTCAAAGCTCAATTATACATCAATTCCAATGATTGAGTTCTAAAAAGATCATATATGCATGAAGTAAGATGCAAATTACTGGTTGAAACTTAGAAGAAATCTATAAGTTTTCATGACATTGTCGAGCATGAAAAGTTTCATTGTGGTTGTCAAGTGAAAGTTAGTTGTTGAGCTATCAAAGGTGATAATGTTGTTTGAGCTTGTAGTGGTTTTTGAGCATGAAGGGAATTACATGGAAGCTGAGTGACTCATAATTGCTATTGGAGCCGAGCTTATAGTTGTGTAAGCACATAGCATTTATTCCAAAGTTTTAAGGGCTATATGGTTGATTTTTTATTCATTTGTGGTTATTTGAGATTTCAGAGAGCATGAAGAGTTGAAGGTGAATTTGAAAGAAGGATTCAAGCATTTGCAAACTGAATTCAATTGCTACTTGACAAAGTCATCAGATTTTTAAAGTATTTATCATGTGTCGAGCTATGTTGTTTGAATTTTTGCAAACCTGAGTTAGTTATTATGGCATCTAGTTATTTTTCTATTGTGGTTAAGGAAGGAAAGGAAGTTTTGAATGTTCAATTGATAAGTAATGAGACCAACCAACCACATTTTTGGACAATTCCTAATATTACATATAAAGGAGACCCATCTAGTGCACTATTGATTATACCACCACAAGCTTTGATGATACAAGATGTAAGGTGTTGCTACATTTGTAAGGTTGGAAGCATTGGAGTCATAGAGATCATAGAGTTATAGGGAAAATTGTATGAGAATCTAGTATTAAAAGAAGAATTCAAGGTTGTAGAGAGAAACGGGTTAACCCATGTCCTAGATTTTCCAAATGTGTTCAAAATAGAATGGATTAATATTGTTCTTAGTATAATTCATGAAAATTTTGTATGGTTTTAGGATGGACCTAAAAAATCACAAAGAGAATTATTCATAGAGTGATAGGGTATCCAACCCTAGATAGACCTAAGAAAATAAAGAGTTATGCAAAAGAAGTAATTGAAAAGAATACATGGGCACTATGGAACAAGAGAGGAATGACCATAGACACAATTTCTGATCCCCTAATTACATTTGTAGTGAGAATTATTGCACATAAGTTCTTTAAATCTAGTAGGTTAAATAATGTACCATGTATGGCTATGGATTTGGGTTACAAGATAGTGAAGAAAGACCATTCTTATAACCTTGTTAAGTTACAAATCTAGCAATTATTTGAGAACTTGGGATCCATATGGAAAACAAAAAGTACACAATGCAAATTTGGTTCAATACTTGTTTGTCTTTTTTTTTAATGTGTGGAACACTTTTCCCACATTTGGGAAAGTAGCTTAGAAGACCAAAAAATTAGTTGCAGTGCAGATTGGTGAAGTTATAGAACAACTTTAGATAATTTTGAGAGTGTGATGACTACCTACTTTGAAGACTTTAAGAATTCCAGTATCACCAATAGAGAAGCATTTCAATGATGTTTTTTTCTAGTTGATGTTGATTTCACATATGTACAATGTGTTGTTCCAAGGGTGAGATGGCTTACACCACTACCTTATGATATTAATGTTGATGAGACATCTATAGCCATTACTACTTTACTAGCAGAAGAAGTAGATAAGAATGCTACTGCTTTTGAAAACTATGATGTAGAAAAGACAAAGATCACAATGGATTTAAAGACAACTTCTGTGATGAGGAAAAAAATAAGCTTATGAAGAAACTCAAAGAACAATTTGGTGAAGGGGTAGAAGGAGATGATGAAGATGCACCTACCGAAGCACTAGGTGCTATCACACATGGTCAAGGTAAACATTGAGGAGAAGAAGAAGCATAAATTGATGAGGGTGGTAAGGGAGAAGAAGCCAATGAAGCACTTGTTGCCATAGAAGAAAAGAATAAGAAAGCAAAGAAGCTAGTAGTAAGAAAACCTAAAAAGGTTGTGAAATCTTCACAAAAAAATCCTACAGTTCATGTTACTAGGGCTAGCACTAGAGCTACTTCCAAGAAGACTTAGGAGGTTTAGAAGCATAAAGGTAGGAGAGCTAGTACAACTACACAAGGGGATGAACCTGACTAGAAGAAAAGAAGGAAGTATATTGCCCCAATTAAATTAGATGAGGAGAGGACCAAGTTAGATGATAACATCCAATGTAAAATGGTGATTCATTATCCCTCTTCTTATTTAAAAACTTGTGTGAAAATATTAAGAATAATGTTGATTTAAGTGGATTCACACATGTTGAGTTTGGTAAACTTGGGAAGTTAGATATGGATAAAGTAGAAGAGTCTATATATGCCATGATGGAAACTTTTAAGATGATTCCAATTGAGATTGCTAACTCTCTACCAAAGAGCCTCTCTAATATTTCTCTCTATTGTGAGTCTATATATGCCATGATAGAGCTGAGAAAAGATGGAAATATAGTCTCACAACAAAGAGAAATATTAGAGAGGCTACATTTTCAAGAGTGATGCCAAATTTAGACAAATATGAGATGACAAAAGCTATTGATAAGTATAAGGGAAGATTTACTCCAAAGTATTAAGCTTGTAACATTTTATAGAATAAGATTTAAGTTGTTTTCCAACAAAGAACACAAATATGGAAGGTAATTTATGGGTTGACAACACAAAGGGATATTGAGAAAGCACCTAAAGAAGTAGGTGAAGACAAAATAGAGTAAGATATAGTTGAACTAACAAATGATGAATCTATGATGGAATTACATGGGGAATGCACTATAGATGCAACAATTGAAGAAGAGTAGCAAACAAACCAAAATGTATTAGTAATACAAATGTTGAGTGTCAGTCCTTAAACAGATATAGTAAAGGATAAGGATGTATCTAACACCATCATTTAGAACACCAATTCCCTAACAAAGGAGGATATGCAAAAGATACTAACTAATTCCACCACCAACTCATAATTATGTAGTCATCATATTTTGGTGAGTGTGGATGAGATTGAGAAGGCAAAATTGGAATCTATAGGGGAGAAACCACAAGCATTGTCCATTTCTCCCACTCAATCTATAGAAGTGAAACCCACCATGCATATGTTTGTATGCCTCAAGAAGGACACATTGCCTTCACATACCAGCACCAAGGTACTAGCATTTATAATAATTGAAAAAGAAAGAACACTAGTCCAAATAGGTTAGGGAGCCAATCCTACACCTACACCACAAACACAAGGTGGAGAAGAGATCAAAGAGATGGAGAAGGATAGGACTAAAGATTCATTCTTTACTATGAAGCTAGAGGAAGTAATAGAAATATAGACATTGGTTATCTTACTAGACACTACTACTCCTAATACTAGTCAAGCACTTCACAGTCTAATTACTAAAGCTACACCTTTGCAAGCATCAAGGACAAGTCCTAGCACATCTAAGGTTGATGAGGTGATATCCTACAGTGAAATCAACTTAGATGAGGTTATTGAGTTACCAAAGTATGATCTTACAACAATCACAATAGAGAAGATGCACATATTACAGGATGGTCTAGCAAGGAATAAAAACCAAGAACTGCTCAAAAGGGAGCACAAGAAAAAAAAAACACTTCATGACATCAAGGACATATTTCTAGATGCATTTAGCCTCCCTACACCCAATGAAGCCAAGCCCATCATTGAGGAATTGGAAAATATTGTAGAGAAAATCAATGATGAAGACCTAGATACCAATGTAAAATTATTGGAATGGTCTAAGAAGAAATCTCAAATGAAGGTGGATGAATAGATATCTAGTGCCATTGCACTAAATGAGGTTGAGTTATCAAACAAGATTGAGGGTGTAAAGAAAGTATTAGAGAGTATTTTCTCCCTTCACACCAATTTGTGTGACACAACTCTATTCACACAAGAATTGTAGTGACATATTGACACTCTACAAGGAGATATGAAGCTAACATGTACTACAATACCTAATTCTCCATCTTAGAGTCAAAAGCACTTTATGAATTTGATGAACTCCCATAGTCAGTTTGCATCCTTGTATGCTCAAGATGAAACATTCAGGCCACACTAATCAATATCCACTCCACATTGACTATTAGGAATAAGGTGTCTCAACCTTGTATAATTCCTATTCTTATTATTATTATTATTTTAAATGTATTTTTGCAAATAATATGTAAATGTGAGTGTACACGTCTAGTTGGCATATTGATCACTTACATGTGTCGACATCTTGAAGTGTGGGAAGGAGATCATGGCTGAAATGGTTATGATGGATTCCTATGATGTGTAAGAGATATTTAAGGAATGAGCTATGACAGGTGTAAGAGCATCTTATGACATGGGGCCTATTTGGGCGCCCAAGAATGAGTGGTTGGTGTGTGTAAGAGAATATGCCAAAAATAGGTTGGTATGACAGATTCCCTTACACTTATCTTGTGACCTCTATTTTTGGCAGATTCTATGACAAGCTGTCATTGGCTATTCAAGGGATGGATGCCCTTTTCTTGGTATTGCATGTACATGTGGCATTGTGCATGGTTCTTGGTGGTTGAGCCATGAAAAATGCCCAACTCCTTTGTGGGCATTTTTTTGGGTCTTAAGATGTTTATAAAGGTAGTATTGCATATTGTAAAATGCAACAGAGAGGAAGAGGAGAGTGCACTGATACTAAGGTGCTGCTGGAGTCTTATATTGTTGCTATTAAACTTGCACTGCAAGTGTATTGTAACCTTGTGTTGAAGATAATACATTGTGCAGGTTTTGGAGGGGTGGGGTTGTTTTATCGAAAGGTTTTTCCCCACCAAAAAATATTTGTGTTATTTGTTTCTTTCTCTGTCTATTTTATGTATGCATGGTTGGATGCAATATCATTGTTTACATGATATTGAATCTATAAGTGTAGAAGATTTTAATAGGATTTGCATCATACTTTCCTTAAGAGATTAGTGTAGGAAGTTGTTTCTACACTTGAGTTTCCTTACAAGTGGTATCAGAGCCTGATCAACTTTTGATCCTAGTTGTTGGGTAGGGTTTTTTGAGCTAATCTTAAGTTGAGTGGGAGTCTTGTGCAAAGCATCCTAAATCTTATTTCCAAATTGAGATGGCGAGTTCATCATATGGAAGAATGGAGGTGGAGAAATTTAATGGCACTAATTTCAAGTTGTGGAAACTCAAGATGGAAGACATATTGGAAGATTGTGACCTATGGGAAGTGACTTCAAATGCTACAAGACCAGCAACTATAGCTCAAGAAGATTGGGATATCAAAGACCGTAAAGCTAAGGGTCTCATAAGACTCTATTTAACTGATGCAGTCCTTCTGAATGTTCTAGATGAGAAAATCGCATATAATTTGTGGGAAAGACTTGGGGCCATGTATCAGGCCAAATATTTGGTGAACAAGTTGCCCCTGAGGAAGAATTTGTACTCTTTGTGAATGGAGGAAGGTGGATCATTAATGGATAATTTACATGCATTTAATCTACTAGTTGCATAGTTGACATCAGCTGGTGTCAAGTTAGAGGAGGAGGATCATTGCTACACACTTTTGTGTTCTTTACTGGACTCATGGGACCATCTTGTGATGACTCTCAGAAGCACATTAGTCACTTTCAAAATGGATGATGTGGTGTCTTCACTACTATTAGAGGAGATGTGGAGAAAGGCTTCCATTTCAAAAAAAAAGCCCTTGCTGTTTGTGGGATATCCACAAAAAGAGGGAAGAAAAATGACAATAAGTCTGACAATAAGGGTAGATCCAAATCCCATGGGAAGTCAAAAACTTCCAATAAGTCCAAGGAAAAATTTTGGAATTTTGATAAACCTAGGCACTTTCGTAAAGATTGCAAAGAGCCGAAGAAGAAGAAGAAAGGTTCAGATTCAGCTTCAGAAAGATCTCAAGAAGATGGCGATGAATTGATCATAGCTTTGGCAGCCCATGCATCTGATGATGTGTGGTTGGTTGACTCAGGTGCAACTTTTCACATGACCTATCATCAAAACTAGTTCTCAAAATATGAAGAGTTCGATGGTGGAAAGGTGTACTTGGGTGATGATTCTCACCTAAAGATAGTTGGACGCGGAAGGGTTACTATCAAATTTACTGATGGACAAGTAAAGGGAATCAATGGAGTTATGCACATTCTAGTTTTGGAATGAAACCTATTATCTGTAAGTATGCTGAATGATGTGGGTGTGGAAGTTGTTTTTTCGAAAGAAGGATGCAAGATGATGAGAGGATCGATAGTGCTTGCAAGGGGTACTAGGAGAGGTACCTTATTTCAGCTAGATGCATGTATTCCTCTATTAATAGTTCTTCATCATCACCATCTGAATGAGCAGTGAAGAATATTGTGGTTATTGGTTTTGATGGCAATGCAAACACTTTGGAATGTAAGCTTCCTACAGAAAAGACAATGTTATGGCATTTGAGATTTGGTCACATTGGTGAAAAGGGTCTCAGAACCCTAAAAAATAAAAATATGTTTGAGAGGTTAAATGATTGCAATCTCGAGTTTGACGTATTTGAACACTGTGTCTATGGTAAACAAAATCGTGTTTAGTTTTACTCTAGTTCTCACAAATCTTCAAATGTTTTGGATCTTATTCATTCTAATGTATTTGGTCCTGTAAAAGTTCCTTCAATCTCCAAGTCTATATTTTTTGTATCTTTCATAGATTATTATAGTAGAAGGACATGGATTTATTTCCTTAAAAGTAAGACACAAGTCTTTAGTCAATTCAAGGAATTTAAAGCCCTTGTAGAGAATTAGACTAGTAAGAAGATTAAGTGTGTGAGAATTGACAATGGTGGTGAGTTTTGCTCAGAAAAGTTTGAATAGTTCTGTAAAGAAAAAGGTATCGAGAGGCATAAGACACCTCCTTATACCCCATAGCAAAATGGTGTTGCAAAGAGAATGAACAGGACACTGATGGAGAAGGCTAGGAGTATGCTTAGTGGAGCTAGTTTAGAACAAAGGTTTTGGGCCAAAGTTGTGGCCACTACTTGCTATTTGGTTAATAGATCTCCTACATCAGCCCTTTTTGGTTAGGCACCCATGGAGGTGTGGTGTAGTAAGAAGCCTTCAATTAGACATCTTCATGTTTTTGGTTGTGAAGCTTATGCACATGTTCCAAAGGAGAAAAGATCTAAGTTGGAAAACAAAGCTATTAAATGTATTTTCATCAAGTACAGTGCTGGTGTGAAAGGATACAAGCTTTGGGATCCTATGACTAGTAAGGTGTTGTATAGTAGAAATGTTATTTTTAGAGAGCTAACATCTTCTCCTATTGTGCTATAACCATATGAAAAAGAAAAGGAAAAAGATGTTGTTTAGTTGCCTCCTACCCCTGAGAAGACTGAACAGAGAGACCATGTTGGGTCTAATGATGAGGAGAGCTCTAGTAGCTCTGATAGTTTAGAAGAAGAGGAAGAACAACCTCAACTGCAGCCCTTGAGGAGATCCATGAGAGAAAGAAAGCAACCAAAAAGGTTTGGTTATTCTATGTTAGATTCTAGTTGTGCCTTTGCTTTGATTACTAACACTGATGAGCCTAGATCTATGAAAGAGGCTTTGAGCATGGAAGATGTAGGTTCCTAGATTGAGGCTATGGATGATGAGATGGCTTCATTAGAGAAAAAAACTTGGGACCTTGTACCTTTTCCTAAAGGAAGAAAATCTAGTAGATATAAATGGGTGTTCAAGAAGAAATTATGTGTAGATGGCAGTGTTGAAAGGTACAAAGCTAGATTGGTTGCAAAAGGGGTATTCACAGGTAGAGGGAATAGATTATGGTGAAATATTTTCTCCTGTTACAAAGTTGACATCCATTAGATTTCTATTATCTCTTACTGCATCATATGATTTAGAGATAAAACAGATGGATGTGAAGATAGCTTTCCTTCATGGTGATTTGGAGGAAGAGATTTATATGTCACAGCTTGAGCACTACATTGTTAAAGGTAAAGAATCCTTAGTTTGCAGATTAAAGAAATCTCTATATGATTTGAAGCAATCTCCTAGGATGTGGTACCTTAAGTTTGATGCCTTTGTGTTGTCAATCAGATTTGTAAGATCAAAATTAGATCATTGTGTTTATTTCAGAGTTGAAAATGATCACCTTCTTATTGTTGCATTATATGTTGATGATATGTTGCTATTTGGAAAGGGTAACGGTATGATTTCTAATTTTAAATCTCAGTTGTCAGCACAATTTGATATGAAAGATCTTGGGGAAGCTAGTACATCTTGGGTATGGAAATTAGTAGAGACAAGTCTAACAAAAAATTTTGGTTGAGTCAAAGTAAGTATGTGAAGTCTGTATTGGACAGGTTCAACATGGCAGATTGTAGACCACTATGTGTTCCTATTTCTATGGGAACAAAGTTATCTATAGATGATTGTCCAAAATCTCCTAGTGAGGTGGAGGACATGAGTAGAGTACCTTATGCTAGTGCAGTTGGAAGTCTTATGTATGCTATGGTCTGTACTAGACTAGATATTGCCCAAGAAATGGGAGTCTTGAGTTAGTTTATGGCTAATCTTGGATGGGTACATTGGGATGTAGTTAAGTGAGTATTCAAATATTTGAGGGGTACAGCAGATTACTCCATATGTTATCATGGTAACTCTTCTAGATCTCTACATTTAGTTTATATTCATGGGTTTGTGGATTCAGATTGGGCAGGTGATATTGACCACAGGAGATCCACTAGTGGTTATGTGTACACTATGTTTGGTGGTGCCATCAGTTGGATGAGCAAGCGACAACCTGTGGTTGCTTTGTCCACTACAGAAGTTGAGTACATGGCTGCTAGTCATGCTTGTAAAGAAGCCATTTGGCTTAAGAGATTGTGTTTTGATGTTGGGGTTGATGAAGAATAGATTATTAATTGGTGTGGCAGTCAGAGTGCTATTTTCCTTGCGAAGAATCCAACTTTCCATGCTAGAACAAAGTACATTGATGTGCAGTTTCACTTTGTGAGAGATATGGTGAAAGATGGAAAGGTAAATTTGGAGAAGGTAGATATTGTGAAGAATGTTGCAAAATTATTAATGAAACAAGTGGGCACTGAGAAGTTTAGATGGTGTTCAGAGTCTATGGGCCTTTTGGCCTATAGCGATTAATTCCTATCATGTTCCTATCGCTCTTACAAGGTGTTCAACAAGTAGGAGAATGTTAGGAATAAGGTGTCTCAACCTTCTATAATTCCTATTCTTATTATTATTTGTTTTGTAAATGTATTTTTGCAAATAATATGTAAATGTGTGTGTACATGTCTAGTTGGCATGTTGATCACTTACATGTGTCGACATCTTGAAGTGTGTGAAGGAGATCATGGCTGAAATGGTTATGATGGTTTCCTATGACGCATAAGAGCTATTTAAGGAATGAGCTATGACAGGTGTAAGAGCATCTTATGACATGGGGCCTATTTGGGTCCCCAAGAATGAGTGGTTGGTGTGTGTAAGAGAATATGCCAAAAATAGGTTGGTATGACAAATTCCCTTACACTTCTCTTGTGACCGCTATTTTTGGCAGATTCTATGACAAGTTGTCATTGCCTATTCAAGGGATGGATGCCCTTTTCTTGGTATTTCATTTACATGTGGTATTGTACATGTTTCTTGGTGGTTGAGCCATGAAAAATGCCCAACTCCTTTGTGGGAATTTTTTTGGGTCTTAAGATGTTTATAAAGGCAGTATTACATGTTGTAAAATGCAATAGAGAGGAAGAGGAGAGTGTGCAGGTACTGAGGTTTTGTTGGAGTCTTCTATTGTTGCTGTTAAACTTGCATTGCAAGTGTATTGTAACCTTGTGTTGAAGATAATACATTGTGTAGGTTTTGGAGGGGTGGGGTTGTTTTACCAAAAGGTTTTTCCCCATCGACAAATCTTTGTGTTATGTGTTTCTTTCTCTGTCTATTTTCTATATGCATGGTTGGCTACAATATTGTTGTTTACATGATATTGAATCTGTAAGTGTAGAAGATTTTAATAGGATTTGCACCATACTTTCCTTAAGAGATTAGTGTAGGAAGTTGTTTCCACACCTGAGTTTCCTTACATTGACCCCACACATGGAGATACTACACTAGGAACTAATCTTTATTGAAATAGTAATAAATAAAGATCCCCATCTTTCTACCCATGAATGATTAATTCACCTTGCTATCGAGTTATCTATCCAAATCAAATTATTGGAAGTAGCATGTGATAAGTAGGATGCAGCTCTGAAGATAATACTTGAGGTCCATAAAACTTTTTTGGAAAAACACACAATTTGTGTATAACCCATGACATAAGTGTCAAAAGGTGGAGAATAAATGAAGGGGGAGAGAATGAAGAAAGGGGGAGAATGCATTAAAGGAGAGATAATTTTTGGGAGAGACCAAATTGTGATAGAGTAAACATAGTAGATCTACTCAGCAGGAGTATTTCGAATCAAAATATAATAATCAACTCAGGGGAAGTTATTGAATTTTGAGGTATGACTAATGAGTCATAATTTTTGAAAATTTTTGAAGTTTTGAAATTTTTATGTAAGAAAAATATTAAATGGATATTATCTGAGTTATGCTTAAAAGGATAGGCTATTCATACATGACCAAGTGTTTTTTCCACTCATGTCAAAGGGGGAGATTATTAACCTCACATTGGTTTTGACATATAAGTGACAACACACTTAAGTCATTTTCTTAGTTCATACCAAACAAGTAGTGTATGTTGAGCATAAGTTGTCAGATATACAATATCTATCAAGTAACTAGTAAATGCCAAGTAACTCAAGTGTCAAGCAGACAGTTGTGTCGAGTAATTCAAATGTAGATTGATTAATGGGTGTCGAGCCATTTAGAAGTTGAGTTACATCATTGAAGATATAGTGGATGTCGAGAATTAGACACTTCAAGTGCCAAGTAAATAGTTTGGGACATAGTTTTTTTATAATGGCACCAACTTCTATGTAAAATATTTTTGAGTTGACTTAAGGATTCTAAGATAATTAGGAGAAATCTTTATTGCAGATTCCTATGTAGTACATGAAACTGATTAGTTAAAGGGATGTTTTGAGCAGCTAGATGGATGAATTAAAATCATTGATTCATACCTAACCCTAAGTTAGCTAGGTTTTCTTAAGGAGGATAAATGCTAAACATTGTATGATAGTGGAACGGGAAAAGAGAGAAGTTTGTATGCACAAACAGAGCATTCATAGTGGCTAAGGAGTTGTGAATTGAGATACATTACAAAATCAGTTAGAGGAGAATAGAGGAAATAAATTAGAGGATAGAAGAGATACATTTGATCAATGAGGATCAAGTACACATTAGGAAAGAGGTGATCTATTATCTATCATCAAAGTGCTAACCGTAGGATCATTACTGATATATTCTAGCAGGTGAATCAGTTAAATCTCTTAACATAATAGTTTTAATAGGTTGTTATAAATTATTTAATAGGGTGCGTACATTATTTTAAGTTAAACTCCTTTAATCATGTACACTTCTACCAAGGTTTTGAGATCCTTTAACAAGGTAAGATATAACAATCTTCTAAGTCTTTAATAGGGAAGACCTTCGACGGGATAGATCATAGTTTATGATCAAACATTGTAGCCTTCATTGGATACACTTTATTAGTATAGTAGTAGATATTTGTGGGTGTTATCCCCACCCCAATTTTACCTTCTCATTGGAGGATTTATGGGTAACCAAATATCTTGTATCATACATGTGTTGAACGTTATTTGCTTTCATACTATGGATGAATATGTTTAGCTAGTTAGTTCAATTTACCTGCAAATTGTGAGATAGATGTGTGGTGAATGAATTTATGGTTAAAGTTTTGAAGGAATTATTCACACCCCATCCCTGCCCCCCCCGCCCCCCCTCCCCCACCCCTCCCCCCTCACCCTCTTAGATTTTACTTTCCTTATTGTATTTCCAATAGACTGTAACTCAAATACTAGTATATGCAAATTTTCACAAAACCAAAATAGGCTTGTATTATACAAAGTTGTACATCATAATTTTTACTTTTCTACTCCACCTCTCTTCATCTCTATCTTCTACACATGACCTTTTACCTCCTCTAAGAGGTTGACCAAGATGGATGATTGGTCACCTTTCAAAACTTGTCATTTTTTTGCAAAAAATTGTTGAATGTAACTTTTTGACAATTTTACATTTTTTTGCACATATTTGAATTTTATGATTTCTCATGCTTTGTAGACACCCTAAATAGCTCCAAAATCTCAACATGACACTTTAATACTTCATTACACTCCATTTATGGCCTTGTATGGCATTTTTCCACTTTTGACTTACTTTTACCCACATTGCTTAACACATGAACTTGGTCAACATGACCTTAATTGAACACTAATGACATGAATTACAAAATTAATTCCCTAACCTATCATGACATAAAAACCTACTAATTATGACCCCAAAATCCAAGAAGATGGTCAGGGTGGTCCTATGCCATACTCCCCTTGTTGAAAGAAACTCAAGTCCATTGAGTTTGTTGCTGGGACTTTGTCTGGTGTTGATGCTACCTCCTTGTTCACTTGCTTGCTACCATGTCCAACCATTGTCCTTCATATCCTTCATCTTGTTCCAAATGATTATGATCTATTATGTCTTTCTTGGAGTCCCAATTATGATCTTCAATTCTTCAACTCTATCTTGGACTAAAGGAATGATCAACATTGTGCCAATCTCTAGTGGCTTCCTTATTTGAGGTACCTTGGCTCCACATGAACCAATAAATTTCATATTCACCCAATGTTTTCCTTTACCTAGTGACACAAACACAATATATTGATTACTCATCATGCTATTTTCCAAAAATGATAGCTTTGTCAACAACTTTATCCTTACTATGTTCACAATTTTAGTCCTTTGATTACTTCCTATCTGATTCAAAATTTTCTTGCCAATAACCAAAAAAAAAAATCCTCTCCAAGGGCTATGTCCCTATATTCTTCATAAATTTATTTTTTTCTACCTCTTTTATTGATCCCATCTTCCAATGGTCTTCTTCTCTACTACTATCATCAGCATTTTCAGTCATAGTGCTGACTATTTGCCCCATTTTTCCTTCATGCTATAGGGATTACATTTCCACATCATGTTCCCACTCTTCTTGTATGTCCTCTCTAGTATTTTTGTCCTTTGTTTTAGACTCTAGTTCTCCCCTTGGCTCTATGATTTGATCTACTCTAGTGACCATTTCTTTTCCATCGACCTGATCCTCTATCTAGGTTCCTCCACAATCTGTTTATCCTCTTCATTGTCAAATTTCAGCTTCTCTTCTTCCTCTGCCTATTTTTTTAGAAAAATATCTAATTCCCTTCCTCTTTCTTCATTCTTTTCTAGGACCTCCTTCAAATTTTTGATTTCCTCTAACATGCTTTCCTCCTCTTCTCTCTATTTTCTCTTTATCTTTCCTCCTTCGTTTTGTCTTCTCATGGAATCCTTGTAAGATATCCATGCCTTCCATACTTCTTCCAATGGTTCCATCCTTATCAAAAGCAACTTAAAAACTTTCTCAAGCCATCACAAATTACAAACCCAATAAAAAAAACACAAATTTTATTTTCTCTTTCTCTTATCAAAATCTTTTCCACAACAACTCCTACAACCAGCACAACAGTGCTCTCCAATATGGTGTAATCCTTCTTTGATACCAAATATGATGCAAGAAGGAGGTGGTGATACTAGTTCTTATTAAAAAAATCTCTAAGTAGGCTTCTTTCAAGCATTCCAAATATATTACTTAAGTCCCTTAGGACTCTCCAAGGATATAGACCAAGTGGTTGGCATTTTCCTCTTGCCACACTCAGCTTCTACTCCAAAGCTTCAACTCCCCAACCTACTCTAGCACTCTTCAACCTACACAAGCCTTAAAATACTAATTTTCCAAATCAATCCTGGGACACTATACAAAAATGGGTTCTTAGGATTGGTTTGTTGTTACAAAGGATCCTATTACACCTTTCCCAACATGGAATGATTATTTTTCAAGTTTCATAACCCAACTGGTGCAAGAGCACCCTGACCATCTACTTGGAATTTGGAGTCATAATTAGTATATTTTTTTGTCATGATAGGTTATGGAGTTAGTTATTTCAATTCATGTATTTAGGTGTTCAATTAAGGTCATGTTGACCAAGTTCATGTTTTAATCAATATGGTTCTAAGTGAGTCAAAGTCCCTCAGAATCTGGAAAATTCCAAGTAAGGCCATAGGTGGAGTTTTAAAAGGTCATAATAATATTTTGGACCTATTTAGGCCAACAATAAATCATGTGAAAGTATAAAATGAAAAATGTACAAAAAATGTAAAATTGTCACAAAAAAGTTGTTAGCATTTTTTGCAAAAATGACAAATTATGGAAGATGGAAGGTCATCCCTCTTGGATGAGCTCTTATAGGAGGTAAAAGGTCATTTTATGTTATAAATAATATAATTTCATGTATAAGATAAGGGGGAAGAGGTGTGAAGAAGAAAAGTGCAGAGTATGGTGTGAATTTGTATAATAAATCATTCATTTTTGGTGGGATTTTGGTGATGTACTATCATTTGATTATAGTCCTTATTCTTTTATAATATCTTGTGGTTATGGTGACTCTTAAAATTCCTTATAAATGTTAATGAACTTAGGATCAATACTAAATGTTTCATGTATGTCTAACATCACTAGTTATGGGTATAGTTCTCTATATTCATAGATTGAGTAGTAAACTGCATGCTTCTTCAGGTTAATTGATCATAGTAGCTATATGTTATCTTTATATAAAGTGGAGGAAGATTTAAAAGTTCCCTTTTTCTAGATCACCATCTTATATGTTGACACCATACCTTTGTTTCTTAATATGGAGATGGATGAGAATGAGTAAATACCTACTAATTGCATGGAAACTAGAGAGAATCAGCAATTGAAAATGTGATAGTTGCTTGGTTAGACTTTGCATGTGTGTTGGAAGGCTTGTATGAATTCACTATATGCTAAGGAACCTCTTGGAAGAGGGGAATAGACAAGATAATGGATTTTTGGAGACAATTACCATAATCAACAATGAAACCCTCATCGAGACAAGGGTTTGAAGAATCTACCTTCTACTCAATGACTAGGAACCTAAAAGTTAGTAATTGGAAAGGTTTTGGTAAGGTAATGGAGTACTGAAGTTTGTTTTTTTGAGTTCTTTGAGATTTTTGAGATTTTATAGTTTTGAAAGTTTATATGTTATAGTTTAGTATTGATAGGAAGACTTTGATTTCTTACCAAAATTCCAAGCTAGGGCTATGAGGAAGTGCCTTCATTAGGTTAGTTTACTTGTAATGGTTTTTGGAGCCTAATAAGGTGTATAGAACCTTACGATTTTTTTAAAATCACTTGATTGGTAGTGAGTTAAGCCTTTGGAATTAATTTGGAGTATGGTGTTGGGAAAGATCTTGGAGGGTGTAAGGTAGTGGAGGTGTTGTGTGTCTGAGATAGTTGGTTGAGATTTTAAATATCTAGATAGAGATATTTGGAATAGGTGAGTGTGGCATGAAGAATAGGCCAATTACCTAGTCTCTAGCCTTGGAAGGTTCTTGATTGACTAAAAGCAATATGTTTTGAAGGCTTGGAAGTAGCCTAGTTATAGAGTTTGGTAAGAAGATTAACACCTTCTACTTGCACCACCAACTCCAAGCCATGTCCAAAAAATTTGAATTTTAAGGACTAAAACCACCATATTTTCACACTAAGGCATGTTCATTAATCCCTTAAATCATCTAAGAAAATTATGAAACTTAGGAATCTTAATCTACCTACCCTAACCTTAATTTTTTAAAAATCTATATATTTCATATTTAAAATTTGTTGAGAATACACCTTATACCTCCTCTAACTTAATAGAAGGAATTTTTATCATTTGATATCCATTCCAATTGATTACTAGTTGTTTTGATTGGTTACAAGTTTAATTTCAACATTTTCCAAAAAATTGTTAAAATTGCCAAAAGGTTGTCAGCAATTCTTGCACTAACTCTTCATAGAAAATGATTTTTGGTAACAAATAGGAAATATATAATGTTTAATGACTCTCAAAACACTTCTTGAGTCAACATATTAGCAAAAAAAACAAAAAAAAAAAAATTCTTAGGACTAAGGCAACTTGGGTTTCTAGGTGACCTCAAGTTCCTTGACCTTACAAACAAGGATTTCCTTATTACCATAAAAAAATAACATGTTCAAAATGAGGTGTATGAACACCCCTTTACCTTATATCATGAGTCTCCATAATTGGATGAGATGACATATCCAGTTGCCACCTAGGTGCCCTCCACCACAAGTTTTAGCATCGCCTGAGATGGGGCCACAAAATCAAAATAGAATCCAATCTCCAAAAAGAGAGAGAGGTTATTGTAGGTGTTAGAAAAATTATCTTGTAGCACCTAGAATTTCATCCATACTTTGAATGACCTTTGAGATATGGCACATCAAATATCATCACCCTTTGTCATTTAGTGACTCTTAGGGTCAATTCGGTTCGACATGCCCAAGAACATTCGAGCAGCCAATGGAATGGGACAAGATTGGAACTTGGGTTTACCCAACCACTGGAAGCTTGCAAAATAAATAGTTTGATCATACGATGAATAGTTAGAGAGATTGACCAGTTGGCAACTTTGTACTAACCAACACTACGTACAAGTTTTAGCCTCACTCAAGATGGGGCTACAAAATCAAAATGGAATTCAATCTCCAAAAAGAGAGATAGATTATTTTAGGTGTCACAAAAATTATGATATATCACCTAGAATTGCATCCATCGAGCTCTAAGATATGCCCCATCAAAGATTTCTTCCCTATGGCATTTTAATGACTCTTAGGATCAATTCGATTTGGCATGTCTAAGAACATTCAAGAAGTAAATAGGATGGGATGAACTTAGAAGTGGATTTTACTTGGCCACTTAGAGCTAATGAAATAGACAGTTCAATCCCACAACAAATGGTTAGAGAGATTCACTAGTTGGTGACTTTGTACTAGCCAACACTACGATTTTCAATATCACTTGAGATGGGGCCACAAAATCAAAATAAAATGCAATCTCCAAAAAGAGAGAGAGGTTATTTTAGGTGTTGAAAATATGATCTTGCAACACCCAAAATGGAATCCATACCTCACACGAGATCCAAGCTATGCCCTATCAAAAATTGTGGCCCTATGGCATTTAATGACTCTTAGGGTCAATTCGGTTTGGCGTGTCTGATAATGTTTGAGCTATCAATGGGATAGAAAAAGATTTGGAATAGGGTTTAGCTAGCCACCTAGAGCTAATGGAGTGGATATTTTGATCGCACAATGAATGGTGAGAGAGATATGAGCAAGATATGTATGCCTTGCCCACTTTGTGCAAGATATGAGAAAAAGTTGTTAATTAGGCAAAATTGGGTCTTTTAAAGTTTTTGGTCAAAATAGCCTAGGATTAGATGTTTTTATTTATTTTAAAATAATTTGGAACCTTTCCAAAGTCCTAGAAGTGAAATCTATTGAATTTTTTAAAAGTTGTACTTTTTATGCAAAATTGCAAAAGTTGTAAAAGTTGCTCAAAAATGAAACTTGGTTGGAAAGGAGTGTGAAATTTGAATGGAAACCTTCTAACGTTCCAAAATATTTTTCTCATAGTCATATACCCAAGCATAGGTAGTTACAACTTCCCAAACATCCATTTGTAACTTTGTGCAAAAATTGCAAAAGTTGCTCAAGCAAATTTTTGAGCAATTTTTGCTCTTCAGATCTTTTGGTCAAATGGGTCCATCTAGGACTATTCTATGATACTAGTTAAGATTCCTAGGAATTATAAGGTAACCAAATACCTTAGTTTTGCATCCCTAACAACTTTTAACCTATTGAGAAACTGTTGGCTCATTGAGTAACTTTTGACCAACCTAGGAATTTGAGTGCTTCCCCATGCTAAAAACCTTCTAACCTTCTAAAATATGCTTCCCCATGTTCAAATACCTGACCATGGGTAATTAAAACTTCCCAAAATATCATTTGAAACTTTTTGCAAAAATTGCAAAATTTGCTCAAGCAACCTTTTGCAAAAATTACAAAAGATGCTCAAGCAACTTTTTGAGCAACTTTGCAGCTTTTGAACTATTTTTTCTCTTTACATCTTTTAATCAAATGGGTCCATCTAGGGCCATTCTAGGACCCTAGTTAGGATTGCTAGGACCTATTAGGTAACCAAATACATTATTTTCCCAAAACTAACAGCATTTTATCTTAGGATTCCATGTTTTTATAATTATATGCAATCTAATGAACCAACTACATCTACTATACATTTTAAGGTCTTAAGTATTGCATCATGATCTAATGTGTGAACCTTCCAAAGAGTCTTACTATGTGGTTTTCCATCATATTTTATCAATTAGATATTTTATGTGACAATAAGGTTTGAATAATGAAGAATCTTCCTCTCTGTTTGCCAATCCTCGAATAACCACAAGTCAGGGTTCTTCATAGAATATCATCTAGGTCATGTGTCGGTTACAACCACTACACCTATATGGTAATATAAACCTTCACCATCTATAACCAAGTAATCCAATTTTTTTTTGGACAACACACAATGAAAAAATTAATAATTTGTCCCTTCTTCATTGTCTTCAGGTGTAATAACAACAAAAACATGGCCTACAGTGGTAAATGTACAAAATATGGTCATAAATTCAACAAATACTTAGATAAAATTTATAAACTTACATATTGAATTTACAAAGAGATATATATATATATATATATATATATATATATATATATATATATATATTACTAGGTTTCACTAGATTAGACAAGCAATCAAAGTCAATGGATGAATCCATCTCTACCATTTCTAGTGCTTGTGGGGGATGATAGGTGTCAATTAAGTCCAAAACTCATATATCCCATTTGTCCATCCATTCAGTTCACTCACACTCATCCCAATTTTTTGTTAGGAATAAACCATGGATAGAAATAATAATTATATACAAATATAACCAATAATAGAAAATAATAGATCACATAGAAAAGAACACAAGGCACCAAGATTTAACGTGGTTCACCCAATCCCTGGGCTACGTCCACCAAACAACAAGTCCAATATTTTTATGATCTAGTGATTACAACCTGATTACAATCTGTAATCCCTTACAACAAAATACTGTCACAAGAAGAAATTTTTCCTCACACCTTATGAAATAATCCCTAACCCTAAGCCCTTTTATACAAGTATTTTAACTACTTTAGAGTTATAAGTAATAATTACATGTCGGCCCAAAATCTTGATAAAATAGGGCCAATTTTTTTTTTTATAAAGAATTTATGAATTATGTACAATACTTTTCTAATTATTCACCACAATCTAACAATCTCCCACTTGGGGACTGATCAGGCTCCACACTAAACAATAATCTCCCACTTGGAGACTGATCCTGTAACAATACTGCTACCACATGGGGTTCCCACTAGATCAAACCACCCTAGACTCTACTATTATTTTATTTATATTTAGTCTAGAAGACCAACTGAAGCTGAAGAGGAGTTCAACTTCTCCCTTGTTACTACATTTCTCAACATATCTGCTAGATTTTCATTGGTATGTATCATCTCCAGCTTTAACTATTCATCCTCCAAAACTGACTGAATGAAATGGTACCACAACTGTATGTGTTTGGTCTTTAAATACAGAGCTAAATTATTTGCAAGATGAATGGCACTCTGACGATCTATGAACAAATAATTATCCTTCTAAGGATGTCCCAATTCTTGCAAGAAGAATGAAGCCATATCATATCCTTGGCTGCCTCTATAGCAGCTACATACTTTGCCTCTGTAGTGGATAAAGCATTAACCTTTTGTAACCTAGAAATCTAGCTCACAGTTGCCCCACCAATATTAAAGATGTAACTTGTAGTACTCTTCCTGGTATCAATATCCCCTACCAAATCTAAGTCAACATAGTCCTATAAATTAGTAGTAGAGCCCCCAAAGTGTAAACACTTATTGGATGTTCCTCTCAAATATTTGAGAATCCATTTGATTGCATTCCAATGCTCAATTCATGGATGACTCATATACCTACTAACAACTCCCACTACATGTACAATATCTGGCCTAGTACATACCATAGTGTACATCAAGCCTACTACAATTGAAGCATAGGGTACCTTGGACATCTTATCCTCCTCTTCCTATCTCTTGGGACACATATCCTTAGTCAACTTCAAATGACCAGGTAAAGGTGTGCTAACAACTTTAGCATTCTCCATAGAGAAATATTGCAACACCTTCTCAACATAATCAGCCCGAGATAGCATCAACGTTCTATTTTTCCTATCTCTGCAAATATTTATACCAAGGATTTTTTTTTCTACCCCCAAATCCTTCATAGAAAATGCATGTGCTAATTGGCTTTTTCAGCCCCTTAATGTGATCCATGTTAGACCCAGCTAGAAGCATTTCATCAACATATAAACATAAAATAATGTAGCTATCATCATCCAACCTCTTAAAGTGGACACAATTATCTAAATGACACCTACTATAACCATGCACATGCATAAAACTATCAAATTTTAGATACCATTGCCGAGGTGATTGCTTCAAGCCATATAAACTTTTCTTCAATTTGCACACCAAGTTCTCCTTACCTTTGACCACAAATCCCTATGGTTGAGCCATATATATCTCTTCATCAAAATCACCATGAAGGAAGGCTATTTTGACATCCAACTACTCTAAATGAAAATCTTCAATAGCCACTAGACTTTAAACAATACTGATAGAAATCATTTTAACAATAGGAGACAATATTTCATCAAAATCAATTCCCTTTTACTATGCAAATCCTTTTACAATTAACCTAACTTTAAATATTTTCTTACCTCCATCCTCTTCTTTTAACCTATAAACCCACTTATTCTGTAAAGCCTTTTTACTTGCAGGCAACTTGCACAAATTCTATGTTTTATTTTTCAGCAAAGAGTCCATTTCATCTTTCATTGCAAACTCCCACTGAATCTTAGTATCCACCTGCATAGCTTCATCATAACTTTTAGGTTCACTAGCATTAGTAAGTAAAATAGAATACAAAGAGGGAGAAAATCTTTGTGGAAGTCTAATTTTCCTTGTTGACCATCTAAAATGCACTAGTGTGTGTGGTATTTGTTGTTGTAGTTGTTGCACATCATGAGGAATGGCTGAAACATCATTTTTTGGAGTATCATTCAGCACTACATAATCATCTTCTTTCTTCTCATGTTGCTGCAATAGATCTTTGTACAACACTTTCTCATTGAATATGAAATCCCTACTTCTTACAATTTTATGATTTTCAAAATCCCAAAGCCTATAACCAAACTCATTAATGCCATATCCAACAAATATAGATTTCTTTGACTTAGCTTCTAGCTTGGTTCTATTTTCAGAATATATGT
This sequence comes from Cupressus sempervirens, assembly GCA_028749045.1. NCBI lineage: Eukaryota > Viridiplantae > Streptophyta > Pinopsida > Cupressales > Cupressaceae > Cupressus > Cupressus sempervirens. The sequence continues at coordinate 547,562,357 of CM053789.1, forward strand.
GAGCAAATGCTTCACAACTAAAGGTTTTGAGAAAAGTATAACTCACCTTCTTACTAGTCCATGCCTCCTCTGGAATACAACAGCCCAAAGGAGTAGAGGGACCTCTATTAATCAAATATATAGTAGTATTGATAGCCTTTTCCCACATGTGTAAGGGAAACCCAGTATGCAACCTCATGCTCCTTGCATGTTCCATTATAGTCCTATTCATGCATTTAGCCACTCCATTTTCTTGTGGAGTCTTTGGAATAGTTTTCTATCTATGAATACCATTAGTGGAGCAATAATCTTCAAATTCATGACAGCAATACTCACCACCATTATCAAATCTAAGACATTTTAATTTTTTACCAGTCTCATTTTCAACCAAGCATTTCCATTTCTTAAAAGTTTAAAATACATTAGATTTTTGTCTAAGAAAATAAACCCATACTTTTCTAGTTCCATCATCAATAATTTAATATAGTAATGAGAGCCACCAAGGGAAGATACTTGAACCAGTCCCCATACATCGGTATGCACAAGCTCTAATTTCTCCCTTTTATTTTCCTTCCTAGTCTTTGCAAAACTCACTCTCTTTTGTTTTCCATACACACAACTTTCACATAAATCCATATTAACACATTTTAGACCTGGTAAAACTTTGTTTGAATGAAGTAATTTTATGCCTTTCTCACTCATGTGCCCAAGTCTATTGTGCCACATTGCGGTATCAGAATCTACAGTAGATATTTGTTCTCCCTGCTCAACTGCAACAATTGTTTCTGAACATTCATTTTTCTCTAAAACAATTAAATTAGAAGGAACAATATGAATTGTACAAAGATATAAGGTGCCTACTTTCATAGCTTTTTCTACTACAAGGGAACCTTTTGAAACCTTCCAATTTTTATCATTAAAAGTAACTACACAACCCTCATCACCGAGTTGCCCTACTGAAATTAAATTCCTACTCAGCCTTGGAACATGTCTTACCTCATTTAGTAGCCAATGATTCCAATTCTGCAACTTAATCTTAATTTTTCCCTTTCTAACAATCTGATAGGGTTCATTATCCCCCAAATAAACAAGCCCAAAATCCCCTTGGACATAATCAATGAAATAACCTCTATGAGGTGTAGCATGAAATGAAGCACCAAAATCTAAAACCCATGAATCATCAACACTTTCTAAAGATAGAAGAAAATCATCCTTTTCAAATTTGTTACTTACCACATTTGCCTCCTTGTTTCAATCTAATTTATCTCCTTCATTTTTCTTTCAATTCCAACAATCTTTCTTTTTGTGCCCTAGTTTCCCATAGTACCAGCAATCATTTAGTCCTCTTGATAGAGACCTCCTCCCCTTTGACTTTCCTCTTGATTTCCCACAATTTTCAGAATTACTTCCTCTCTCAATCATTTTGCCCCTGCTTTGTGCATTCAAAGCACTTCTTGGTGTCGATCCACTTGAGGTTTTCCTATGAGTTTCCTCACTCAAAAATAACATCGATCACATCATCATATTTTAGGGTACTAGATCCAAGAATAGAATTACTCATAGCCATTACCAAGCCATTCCATCTTTTAGGCAAAGAACACAAATTCAAAAGAGCCCTAATTTCTTCTTCAAAATTGATACCCACAAAAGATAACTAACTAGTAATAGTATTAAACTCATTTAAATGATATGTAATAGATCCACATTCTGCCATTTTCATATTAAACAAATGTTTCATGAGAAATACCTTGTTTGAAGTAGAGGGCTTTTCATATAGTGTCGCTAGGGTTTTCATTAATTCTTTTGTCATCTTTACTTTTGTAATATTAAATGCCACCAATTGTGCCAGGCATAATAAAATGCTTCCAAGTGCCTTTCTGTCCAAAATATCCCATTCATCATTTGACATAGATCCTTGATTCTTGGCTTTGCCTTCCAACAGCTTCCATAAATCCTTCTAATATTGATAGTCTTCCATTTGCATCTTCCATAACTAAAAGTTCTACCAATTAAACTTATCAACCCTCAGCTTACCCTCATCTACCATTGCTCCCACTCAACTATGAGACTCCCACTCAACTGTGAAACTTTCCTACAGAGGAATAACTGAAAAACAACTAGGCTCTAATAACACTTGTTAGGATTAAACCATGGATAGAAATAACAATTACATGAAAATATAACCAATAACAAAAAATAATAGATCACACAGAAAAGAACACAAGGCACCAATATTTAATGTGGTTCACCCAATCCCTAAGCTACATCCACCAAACAACAAGTCCAATATTTTTATGATCTAGTGATTACAACCTGATTACAATCTGTAATCCCTTATAGCTCAATACCACCACAAGAACCAATTTTGCATCACACCTTATGAAATAATCCCTAACCCTAAGCCCTTTTATACAAGTATTTTAACCGCTTTAGGGTTATAATTAATAATTATAGGTCGGCCCAAAATCTTGATAAAATAGTGCCCAATTTTATTTTTTTCGAGATGATGCCTCGAACTTCAAAGAATTTATGAAGTATGTACAATACTTTCCTGACCAGTCACCACAATCTAAAATTTTTCTCTGTACATGATGGACAATAGCATGTTATTTTTCATATATGGATAATCTATGAACCTACATCAGAGCTTCTAAAAGAGTGTAATTCACTTGATCTTGTTAGTGTGCAACAATCCTCATATGGTGCAATGTTAGTATTATCTATCAACCAATAAAATCTATGAACCATAGACTCACCTTCCTTACCTAGACCCATTGTAGTGTTACACCACTGGATGATGAATTTTTCATCTATCAATATTTCTCCATCTTTGTACTTTAGTTCTTCACAAGCTAAAGCTCTTTTGATGCATGCGCCTACACCATTGTGCTCTCCCTTTCCATGACTAGCCTCTATAAAATTTCACATATATTGAATTCTAGACAACCTATGCATCCTACTCAACCAATAGAACATTAGTGAATTCTTGAATTGAGATGCACAATTGTTTGACCAAATAATGTGTTGGCAATATGGTATGCCCTTGTTAACCAAATCTCAATAAAATATTTGAAAATAGCCATGTACAAACTCCATAGAATGTGATCAATCATCACTGATGTAAAAATTGTACTCCCTCAATATCTTAATGTCATCCTCTATACTTGTATGTGAATGCATGAATGTTATGTGAACAAATATAGAAACCTGCTGAGAAGTATAATACTTTGCTCGCACTTGATTTTTTAGTTTTAGTGTGTAGTTCTCTATGAAGCCTACAACTAAAATAATGGTATCCAGTGGAAATGTATCCTTGCATAACTTGAATTACAAATCTAGCCATAGAGCTCTATATGTATGCCATGCATACTTGTAAATAATATTTTCAAGAAAAATCTTCATGAAATCATACACTAGAATCTTTCCAATGACTAAATCACATTTTACCTTGTTTTCCATCTTTTAGAGCATATGTCACTATCTTATATTTTCCATAATCTACTATTTCATTTCCAATTGCATGTGTACTATCCATATTTTCACAAGTTGATAAAAGCTACAAAGAACCACAAAATAAGCATGTACCATCCAAGTATGACATCTTATAAAATTGTCGATCATCTCCTATTTCCCATAAAATGTTGGATATGAATTTTCGTGAAGATCTAGGTGGCTCATTCATGTCACAATCCTGCAAATCAAACTTAGAATGCAAAAACACACATCTATGCCTAAAAACATCAAAATAGTTAGAAAATTTAATATGTGTTCTACAAAAGCAAGTTGTGCATGTGTGATTTCTCTTCACATAAAAAGGTTTATCCATCTCAAAAAATCTTTGACTTATTCAAATTTGAGGATACATACCAAAAAATTTTGCAAAAAATTGTGTCTAAGTTGAGTCTAAAAAATGTTTTGCATGTGGGTCACAATTTTAGATACCAATCCTCCTTCTTACAACATATATTTGATTAGGGGAAACACACATCTTTTTTGTCCAAAAATATTCAATCAATGATTTCAATGCTTCTTTAATTTCTTTATCCTTTCGTGGTAGTCTACCGTCAAATGTCCATAACTCATTTTTTATTAGATCTTCCAATCTCTCACACCTTGTCATGGCTCTCCTTAAAGTACCTCTACTGATTTTCAATGTTTTTCTTATCTTTATCATGAGTCAAAATTTCTTCATTTGGGTACTTACTATTGTCGACATAAGTATGCATCTTATGATATTACTATCTTTGGTGCATTATTTAGAACCCACTTTGTCATATGCACTCATTAGATTCTTTATCAATGCTTTTTTATTTGAATCATCCATCATTCTTAGCCCAAGAATCTTCATGATGGGCCTAAATTTCAAATTCCTCATTATTTTAACAAATAATTGGCATTGACCTATAATATTTTATTCTCAAAGAATAATCTGCACATACAATTAACTTTTCTTTGACAAGTATACTTTCTAATCTTGTCAAGCATTGATTTCAAAATGTTAATAAAAATATCAATCAAATATTTTGGTCTTCTAAAATGAATTCTAAAAGGTTTTATAATCTCTTCTATTTCCTCAACATTGTGAACATTGGCATAGGGTTGAGTATTTTGTGTACCATGAATCGAAGATGATATGCCTTGGTAATAAGATGTAAAAGATGGAATATCACCTACTTGATATGTTGATGTTGTGCCTTCAACATGACATGATGGAATGTGTACATTGTTGGATGTAGAAATTAGCATTTCATCAACATGAGATTATGATATAACTCTAACATTGGAAGATGGTGTAGCTTCACAATTCAATTGTCTTCTTGAGCATAAGAGTCTCATTCATTTTATTTGTCTTTCCAATTCTTCCTCTTTGTTTCTTTGTATCAGTGGTTCTTGTTCCTCTTCGAAAGACAATTCTTCATTATTGCATTGCAATTTTCTTTTTTCACATAGTAGTTTTATTTCATCTCTTTTAATTTCCAAATCTCTCTCCCTCTCTTCCATTGTTTGAGTTGTTGGTTTCTTCCTTGATATGATGATGATTTCTATATGTCAAATTATTCAAATATCTAAATTACTTATGATTTGTAAATTATAAATAATTCAAATACATATATAAATTACAATTATTTAAATGAATACAAAATATATATTAAACAACTTGTCAAATTTCTAACCATTTTCAAATAACAATTCACTCAATCATACAAATTTCAATGAATTCACTATATATTAAACAACTTGTCAAATTATAATGCAATTTTTCTCTATACTAACAAATATTATTTAAAAAGGACTACACTAACCTTTTCTATTGAAAGAATGTTCAAAAATCTTTCAAATAGTGTATCTAATGATTGAATTTGGTGTTTGCTAACTTCCAGTAGCATGAAAGAATGTTCAAAAAGCCTTCAAATAGTGTATCCAATTATTGCATTTGGTGTTTGCTAGCTTCCAATAGAATGAAAGAATGTTCAAAAAGCCTTCAAATAATGTATCCAATGATTGAGTTTGGTGATTGCTAACTTCCAATAGAATGAAACCTTTTTTTTTTTTAGAACTACAAAATAAATGACAAACAAAAAATAGAATATGTGTCAGTAGGGACCCAAACTTTCATTACAACTATTTTTTGGTGTTTCCATATAGTGTGTATGCACTATAGCACATATGTACTATGTGAAGAATCTATCTCTTCCTATCCCACCCTCTTCCATCCCCTACGCTCTCTCTCCCCTATCCTACCATCTCCCATCCCCTACTCTCTCTCTCTCTCTCTCTCTCTCTCTCTCTCTCTCCTCCCCACTTATCCCACTCTCTCCCATCCCCTACTCTCCCACCCCCTACTCTCTCTCTCCCCTATCCCACAATCTCTTACTCTCTCTCTCTATCCCACCCTCTCCCATCTGAGCCACTCTGTCCCCTATCCCACCATCTCCCATCCCCTAGTCTCTCTCTCTCTCCCTCCCTCTCCCTCTCCCTCTCCCCCCTCTCTTTGTCTCCCTCTCTATCCCTCTCTCTTTCTCTCTCTCCCACCCCCCACTCTCCCATCCTCCCCTACTATGTGAAAAATATCTCTCTCCCTATCCTACCCTCTCTCATCCCCTTCTCTCTCTCTCTCTCTCTCTCTCTCTCTCTCTCTCTCTCTCTCTCTCTCTCTCTCTCCCATATCTAACCCTCTCACATCCAATACTCTCTCTCTCTGATTCTCTCTATTTCCCTCTCCTTCTCTATCTGTCTCTCTCTCATCCCCTACTCTCTTACTCTCCCTCTCTCTCCCTCTCCCATCCCCTACTCTCTCTCTCCCCTACTATGTGAAAAATATATCGCTCCCTATCCCACATTCTCCCACCCCCTATTCTCTCTCATCCCCTACTCTATCGCTCCCTCCCTCTCCCATCTGCTACTGTCTCTCCCATACTATGTGAAAAATATATCTCTCCCTATCCCACCCTCTCCCATCTCTCTCTCTCTCTCTCTCTCCCTCCCCCCTACTATGTGAAAATAATATCTCTCCCTCCCTCTCCCTCTCTCTCCCATTCTCTCTAGATTATCCCCTCTCTCTCTCATCCTCTCTCTCTCCCCCTCTCCCTCTCCCTCTCTCCCATCCCCTACTATGTGAAATCTCTCTCTCTCTCTCTCTCTCTCTCTCTATATATATATATATATATATATATATATATATATATATATATATATATATATATATATATATATATATATATATATATATATATATATATATATATATATATATATATATATCTTGATCTTCATCTCCATATTTCACTAGCTACATCTCTCTCCCACTCCTCTCTTTTACTATATATTTCTCACACACATATCTCTCTCCCTCCTATCACACCCTCTCCCATCCCCTATTCTCCCTCTCTCTCTCTCCCTCTCCCATTCCCTACTCTCCCTCTCTCTTACTCTCTCTCCCTCTCCTATACGGGCTACTATATATCTCTCTATATTTCTCCATCCCTCTCTCCCTATCCCACCTTCTCCCATCCCCTACTCTCTTTCTATTTATCCCCTCCTCTCTTCTTATCCCACCCTCTCCCATCTCCTACTCTCTCCCCATCCTCTACTCTATCTCATTCTCTACCCTCTCTCACTCTCTCCTTCCCTCTCTATTGAAATTCATGCTTATAGAGTGTGTGCACACTATAGCTCTTATGTGTTATGTAAGCCTAATTTTAAAAATGCTTTAAATAGCATGTGTACACTATGACACACAAGTGCTACTTAAAGCTTTGGATTCTACCAAGCCTAAGGCTTAGTTTTTCCTTGGGGATTAAACCCAAAGGTTTGGAGTCTGTAAACTAGTCTAAGATGTATTTTGCAGCAAACATACAAATATTGATTAATTTTTCTTCGTTTCACTCCTTCAAGTTTCCTCGTGGTTGAACATTGATAAAATTAGGGTACATGAAATTATAGATCTTTGTGTTAGCTATATAGCCGTATAATTTATTTCAAATTTAAACTATTTCAAGCCTTTCAACTATAATTTCTTTTGAATGTATGTCCATTTTCTATCAAAAACCAATGTGTACTAATTGGGGTGTAGATTTTATCTCATTCATCAAATTTCCCAAGAACTTAGTTTTTTAGAAACTCGACTCCATTCTACACACTTTGAAGAAAAGAAGTTTTGATTTTAGATTAGTTTTCAATCATTTCTAGGGGGAGCACACAGATATTTCACATTTTTGGGATGTGTCCAAATAAAAAAATTCATAAAAAAAATACACATTATAGAATCACTTGAAGAATCTAGGATAAACTACATAGTGTTAGGTAACATTTTATCAAAGTGATCAAACAATTTCAAAAAGTTAAGTTAAAATTTAGTGGGGCCACACTTTGCACTATGTTATGTTTTTTCTAAAAGAATAGTACCACTTTATTTTGCCCCCTTTTTTGAACACTTAAAACTAAACCATTTTGAAAAAAACTTAGTAGTTTAGAAACTAGATTTAAACGACTGCTACTTTTTTTTTGTCATATCTTAAAATTTTGACCATAACTATCTTTAAATTCTTGTCAAAGTTCAAAAATTATTGATTTCAAAAAGAAAAGAAAAGAAAAGTGGCCACTTATACCCACTTTTGGCACCACAACTTGGTGCACTTACCCATTAGTACATCATCTTGTGGGTACAATCCCCACTAGGGTTTTTTCCTTTGATCAAGGGTTTCCCTAGTTAACATATCTGATGTTATTGTGCATGAGTATCTTGTTGTGGTTTCTAATTATATTGCTCATATGGTTATGATTTAATAAGATTGATAATTATGATAATAGTTGGATAAATAATTCACCCCCACCCCCCCACTTATATCAGAGGACTATATATTATAACAATCAGTATTAGAGCATCAGGTCCTTGAAGAGAAAGCTTAACAACTTTGGGAGATCTATGGAAAATCATTTCAATAAAGATAGTCCTAAGTTAGATAGAGGAAGTTTTGACACCCATAAGATGGAGATTCTTGGTGCATTATCAGATTTGTGTAAAGAATGGAGCATTGAGTTTCCAAATCCAAAATCCTTTTGTTGTATACAAAAGAATAGAGGCATAAGTAAAGACATATCCAAATCCAAAGAAGAAAAAAGATCAAAGAAGGTGTTGATCTGCTAATGAAAAGAGATCCAAAAGGTATAAAAAAAATTCATTTGCTGGACATGTAAAGAGGTTGGTCATTTTTTGTCAAGATTTCCTAGGAGAATAGGAAAAATTAGAAATAATTCACTTTCTCGTGAAGATGAATTTTTAAAGTATGGAAATATTCTTGAATGACTATGATGATAAAGATAATGAGCCTAAATTGGTTAAGAAATATGAAGTAATAAAAGAGATAGCTTTGGTAACTATTGTTGATCCAAAGGCTAACCATGAAAATGTGGAAGTTATCATTGAGACTAACAATGATTTGCAAAATGGGAATTTGATTGAAGAAAAGAGATCTAAGCCTAGATAAGAGATAAGAGTTGAGTAAGCAACTCCTACTTCTAATAGGAATCTAGCAGAAGAGAAAGAAATGGTATGCAGATTGAAGAAAGCTTTGCATGGTCTAAAGAAAGCACCTAGAACCCAATATGCAAGGTTAGACAATTATTTGAAAAAACTTGGATTTACTAGAAGTATGAAAGATAGTAACTTGTATCTAATAGAAATCAAGAATCATTTTTTGATAATTGTAATATTTTTTGATGAAATAATTTTTGGAGGTAATGATGAAGCAAGTGATAAGTTTATAGATGGAATGAAGAATGAGTTTGAAATGAGTATGATAGGAGAGATGAAGTTCTTGTTTAGGTTTGTATATTGTGTAAAATAGTGAGGGCACTTTCATTCACAAGCTAAGTATTTGAAAGACTTGTTGAAGAAATTTTTCTTGGAAAGTTGTAATCCTATTGGTACACCAATGATAAATGGTCACAAGTTATCTAGAGAAGATGAGACACCTACAATTGAGCAAATGATGTATAGATCCATGATTGAAGGTTTTTAATATCTAACTCACACTAGACTAGATATAGAAAATGCAGTTAGGATTGTAGAAACATTTCAAGATGATCCTAAAGAGTATCACTATGCAATAGTAAAGAGGATATTTAGATATTTAAAAGGAATATCTGATTATGGGATCTAGTATGAAAGATCAACTAATTTCACTTTATGTTATTATATTGATGCAGATTACGAAGGAAATATAGATGATAGAAAAAGTACTAGTGGTGGAGAATTCTTTCTTGGAGGAAGATTGGTCTCTTGGCTAAGTAAGAAACAAGATTGTATTTTGCAAAGTACGATTGAGGCAAAGTATGTAGTAGCAAAAAATAATTGCAATCAAGTCATATGGATGAAGTAGATGCTAAAGTATATTGGGATATAATTCTTAGGACCTATTGTCATATATTGTATTAGCACAATTATAGTAAGTATGTCTAATAATTGTGTATTTTATTCTACAACTAAGCATATATCAATTAAGTATCATGTTTTGAGAAAGAAGGTAGTAGAAAAAGAAATCAGATTGGATTATATCATTTTAAAGAGCAGAGTGTAAATATCTTTGACAAAGCCCTTACCTAAAGATACATTTTAGTACTTGAGAGGTATGCTTGGGGTTATGCCCCTTCCTACTTGAGAGTAGATGATGCAGAGATTGCACTAGTCCAATTGTACAAAGTACTATTGTTTTACTGGACCGAATGTTGATGCTTCCTATATGAGAGAGTCTTTGTGATGATTAGAGTAATTAAGGACTCTTGGTAATTGGTCTTGAATAGTGTCTTTGGACACTTGAGCTAGTTAAATACTTGTAGCAATTGTTTGACATAATGTGGCCTTTGTCATTGATGTTAATGGGGGAGAGAATGCATGAAAAAAATCTCCTAAGTATGAATGGGGGAGAGATAGTTATTAGGGAGATTCAAAAAGATTAATGTAAGAAAGAAGAAAGTGTATCTCTATGGGGGAGAATCTTAGAGTTGTTTAGCATGTGAAAAACTAATGCTAATCCTAGAAGATGCATAACAGAGCAGTTTTCAAGAGGATTGCAAATTTGATTGGTGAAGAAGATTTGAAAAGATGAGAATAGAAATAGAGTATTGTTTGGTATTCTTGGAATTTAGATTCTTTTCATCTATGTGTCCATCAATGCTAATGGGGGACACTATTAGCATGAATACTAATGGTATTCCTTTGGGGGAGTATCCTAAGCATTGGAGAGTATTAACATGTTGCATTCATGACTGTGTTTTGTCATTGATGTCAACATAGTAGTAATTTTGTAAAGACTGGAAAAGTAGCAGATAGATATCATAATTTGTATGGAAAAAAATTTTGTGTTTAGGTCAAGTGTGGTTAAGGAAATGTTCTACACTATATCTTGATAATGAGGTTAAATTTCCTTTCACTTCTTTACTCTATTCTTCTCAAGCTGATTATTTAATGTATCTCTCTTTCATAGACATCTAAACCACCATGAGTGCCCTCTAAACTCTTAGCATTTGTCTCCTCATACATTACTAAAATTATTAGGGTTTATCCTTCTTAAATAGACATTATTTGTGATGGATTAGGGAAGAATCAATGGTTGTGGTTGATCCTTATTGCTGCGTAATGCTTCCCTCAATCTGATTGGTTGCATGTATTCCATAGAGATTTGTAATATGACTCCATACTTATCTCCTATAATAAAAATTATGATTATGTCTACCCAAAAATGGTTTACATAGAAGTTTGTTCCATTACAAACATCTATGAAATAAACTATTCACTCAACATCCAAAGGCTCTATTGCTAGGCCTTTAGTATGCTCTTAATACTAATATTTGGCTCTAGAATATCTCAACACCCTATGTTTACTCAACACATACTATTTACTATCCTCCCTATGTTGGCTTAGCACCTAAATAACTTAGCACACACTGACTACTTGACACCTACTAGTGCTCAACACTAAGTGTCATATTACTTGACATGTACTATATGAACAATCTAGTTAGGCATGCACTTTACTTTACTAAATAATGACTAAGTGTTTTGTCACTACTTTGTCAAAACCAATCTGAGATTCATAATCTCCCCCTTTGACATGAGTGGCAAAAACACTTTTTCATGGCATATACATTCTTATCTGATACATAAGTTAGATAAAGTTTCTTCATTTCTTGACTTCAATACAAAACTTCAAAATTTCAAAATTTTCAAAATTTTTGTCCATCTTCCATACCTTATTACTCCCCATGAGTAAATGCTTTGTTTCTTTTTCTTCATTCATTACTCCTACTGAGTAGATATTTTTCCTTGCTAAATTTCCTTCAAATTTTCATAAAAAGACTTATCCAAAACTTCATATCCCCCTTTTCTAACACTTATGTCATTTGGTTTTTGCACTTATAGTGTCTTTGTCTAGCAACGGCTTTTGTTGCTCTATTATAATCTTCAATGTTTCATCCTAGTTATCACATGATGCATCTAATCAATGAAAATGTATTTCAAGATTAGCAACTAGGTAAACTAAGCCTTCATAAGTAGAAAGTTGGGAATCTTTCTTCATCAAAATGTATTTAAAGGCTAGTTCCTTATGTAACACTTCTATGCAAGGTGTTAACATGGATTGGATACTGATCAGAGTAGATATGATACTGGCATCTTTTTTTTTTTGCAACTTGACAAGCCTACTCTGAGTCATCAATAACCTCTGAGATTGTATCTGACTATTACCAAGAGATAGTTTTAATTTACTACGTGTGAGTTCCATATATCCTCGTCGTTGGTCAATAGCCTATTAATTTTCCTTAGTGAATAGATCAACATTGCATATCTTTGTGTAGAGATAGAAAATGTTCTCTAACACTTTTTTCACGCTTTCAATTTTGGTTACAAGATCAACCTATCTTAGTGCAATAGCACTAGATATCTTCTTTAAGACCTTTGTATGAAATTTCCTTTCTAACCATTCTAATAATTTAACATTAGAATCCAGGTCTTCATCCTTTATCTTGTCCAAAATGGTGACAAGTTGCTCTATAATGGTTTTATCTTTATTTATTTTTGGGATATTGAAAGCAGCAATGAATATGCCTTTGATTTCATGCCAAACTTGCTTTTGCTTATGCTCCCTCCTTAAGATTTTTTGCCTCTTCTTCCTTTGTAGATCATCTTGAAGAATGCTATTTCTTCAATATTGATTGTGTTCAAATTAAACTTTGGTAGCTCAATCACCTCATCTAAGCTTACATGCTCAAATGATGTAACTTTAGGACTCTTTGGTGTGCTGGAACTTGGCCTTGATATCTGTAATGGTGTGGCATGTTTACTTGGCCTCTGCAGAGTGTGATGGCTAAGAAGAGATGTAGAAGGTAGAAATGTAACTATAGTCTATATTGTAAGTTTCTCCTTAGGTTTAGTAGTCATCTTTAACTCTTCAGTCTTATCTCCTTCCTTCTAGACTTCACCCTATGAGGGTGGAATAGGTACAAGACTTTCTTCTTGACCCTTATGTAGTTTTGCTCCATCCTTATCAATAATCACTATAGTTGATAAACCTGAGCTATTTAGGTTGGGCATTGATGTATTTGTAGATTGTTCTTCTGCCTCTTTCATCTGTATGACAACAGTTGGCATTAGAGATGGTTTCTTATTTGTAACATCCTTTTGTTCTAGGTTTATAGTTTGATCTCTTTGTAGATCTTGTGATTCCTTTTCCTTTATCTCTATAGTAGGTAAGGGAAGATTTGATGTATACTATTGCTTCTCCCCTATAGATGCAACTTCTACATTTTTAATCTCATCCACTCTCACCAATATTAGATTACTACATAAAAGTGTTGCATTGGTAGAGTCTTGAAAATTTTTCTTCAAATCATCTTCAGCAAAAGGATTGACATTATGTGATGTTTTATTAGGAACATCCTTGATTCTCACTAAGTCATGTTGACTTTCTTGGTCATCATTTGGGTGACTGGCACTTGGCAGATTTGTATCATGTACATCTTGTTGCTCTCCTTTAGTTATTGCCTCCTATGTTGTTCCTTCAGTGCCCTCCATATTACTTTCATTGACTGGGTTCACCTCTTTATCTTTCTCTTCCTCATTCTTGTCAAGTTCTTTCTCTTCTTGTTCACCTTTCTAAGTTATTTCTTTAGTGGATAACCCATAAATCACTTTCCATAGCAATGTGCTCTAGGTTACCACATCCTTAACTTATTTATTCAATATATTAAATGGTTAGTACTTGGGAGAAAATTTATCTTTATATTTGTCCATGACTTTAGCAATGATCTGCTTATCCAAAGCAAGCATAACTTGGGCTAATGTAGCCTCCCTTATTTGTTTCTTAGTGGTCAAACTGAATTGCCACTTTTGTACAACTCTATCATAAAAACCTTTAGGTAAAGAGTTGTTAATATCTAGTGGAGTAGATTTGAAAGTAGCCATCATATGATATATGGCCTCTTCAGGCTTATTTTTATCAGAACTTCCTAGCCTATCAAAATGAACACATGTAAAACATGAAAAATCTACATTGTTTTTAATGTTTTCACACAAGTTATCAATGTCAAAAGAGGGATTGTGGCTTACCACTTTGATATGACTCATGTCATCAGACTTTGTCTTCTCCTCATTTGAATTCTCTTGTGTCTTGTACTTCTTCCTTAATCTCTTGAAAGTCTATAGAGCAGGTTGGCTCAACTCTATTGTGACATTTTCTCTTTTTCCTTTAGGGTTTGCAACTTATTTAGCCTATGAAGTGGCTATCCTAGTGATTGACCTTGTTAAAAGTACAACAAGCTTTTTTTGAGACTATTCATAGTCTTGTTAGGTTTCTCCACTATCTATTCCTTTTCTTTCCTCTTTTTCTAAGCAACCTTAGATGCTTCCTCAACTTATTCTCCCTTGACACCTTCTACATCAACATCTTCATCTTCTCCTAAGATTTGTATAATATAGTGGTTCTTGGCCTTCGACTTCTTCTTATTCATCTTCTCCTCCTCCTTCTTTTGTTTCTACTACTTTGTCATCACCTTCACCAAACTTCTCTTTTAATTTCTTCATTATTTTGTTCTTCTTTCTCATAATAGGGGTAGTATGTAAATTTATTATCATTCTATATTTTTCTTCATCATAGTTTCCAAATGATGTTGCATCCCTATCAATTTCTTCTACTAATAAAGTTGTGATTGTTGTTGAGGCTTCATCCACATTAATTTCATATGGCAAGGGTTTTAACCATCTAACCTTGGGTATTGTTGCTTGCACATATGTATACTACATCAACTAGGAAACACACACCATTTTAATGTTTTTCCACTGATGATATAGGAATCCTCAATCTTTATTTTATGGATTTCTTGAAATCCTTAAAATAACTAGTCATGACTGACTCAAAATTATCTCCAAGTTTCTCAATGAGTTGTGTAATCTACTATATACCTAATCTATTGGTATTCCAATAAAATTTACCAAAAGTGGGGAATATGTTTTGCACATAGAAAACTATACAAACAATCAAAGATCCAAACTTACAAGATGCATTGTTGGCTTTCCTAATGGCTTCCAAGTTTTTTGATAACTACTATAGTTGTAACTCAGCAAGGTCATAGGAATGATCTCTCTTCACAATTTTCTAACCTAAATCCACTTCCATATTGGAAATCTTATTCAATCGGCTTGAATGAAAGAACTTATGGGCAATGACTCTAACTATAAAGGAAACAATGGGATCTAAAATAGTGTTAGTTGACATCCCTTGCTTGTTCCAAACAACACTTGTATTCTTTTTAATAACCTCCTTTGCATCACTATGCATGCTCTTTAGTGGGTCAAGGGTAGGATACCATGTTACTCTATGCACAATCCTCTTAGAAATATTGATTGGTTCACACTTTATTTATTGACAATTGGCTATATGTAGTGATGTAATTATTGTCATTAATGGTAACACATGATTTATATGTTGTAGAAAACCTAAAAAATAAAGATATTTAGCTTTTGGTACTCAAAAATTTGTCTATGTATGAAACTGGTTTACAACAATGTATTTTTTTGATGTATAACTTGTTTATATGATGTTATCTATGAGAGAGAGGTTAGATGGAACTAGTCTACATATTAATGATAATGTGTATAACCTTGAACATCAGTATGAATAGTATGAAGAAGAGATATTCATGATTTACTAGTAAATAGAATAGAGGAATTAAAGATAAAGGAATTATTTTCTTTACAAAATAATTAGTTGACCAATTAGGGCTGACATCCTTGATGTTTACTCTAAGTAGGAAAGGTATATTGTGGTCCTAGCCAACCCAAAAAAAAAATTTGTAGAGGCATGTTATTTATGTAAAGACATCTTGTGAAGTCATTTGGAAAAGTGACATGTGAATTATGTGATTGAATGCGAAGTAATGTTATATGCGAATGCAAAGTTTTGTATCATATGTAGAAGCAATCTTGTGATCCAAGATTGAGTCATGGTCAAAGACCACTTGCTTTCTTTCTCATGACAAGGGGTGTAAGGGAGTAATATGAAGCTACTTACTCTATTTATGGATTTGATGTTGGTTAGTCTACTTGCTATGAATCCACAACTAATGAATGTATAATAGGATATGTTGCTAACAAGAATGTTGGTTGTGCAAAGTGATGGTAGGAGAGTTGGTTTCTCTAGAAACATAAAAGGAAACAACAAGAAAGATCAATGGAAGTCCCACTATAGTTCCACTAGTATGGATATACATCTTGATCTGTGTCTATTGGTAGATCCATTGCTTGTGGTTCCTAGAACAAGCTATAAGATTAGAAGGAATGCAATGAACTACCAAAGTGCTACTACCCTTACCCATGCATTATTTTATGTGCCTATACTTGGTTATGCATTTGCATCTCCATATGGTGGAACTAGAATAAGAACTCTAGGCTATCAAACTGATAGCTCTGCATCTGCATCTATAACTACTATAACCCTTACATTTGGGTCTAAAACTAATGATGGTATATATGGTGAAATGAGACCAACATGCATATTGACTAGATCAGCTAGAAAGAAGGTAAAACATCTATATGCTTGAGGATTAATTACTTGTTTGGGCAATGAGCTCTTCTTGTAATTAGAAGTGCATGTTTGGGTAGTGAGCTCTTCTTGCATCCATAGTACAACAACTCATAATAGATGGAATCTCCTAATAGGGATTCAAAGTATCATGACAAGGACTTCTATGTATTGAATGCTTTTATAGACTCCTAACAGGTTCTATCCTCTAACAAGGAACATTTATATTAGTACATCATCTAGTGGGTGTCATCCCTACCAGGGTTTTCCCTTGGCAAGGGTTTCCCTGGTTAACAAAATATGGTGTTATGAGTTCTCTTTATGCATGGTTATTATTATTGTTTTACATTACTTGTTTTCTTTCTTATGCATGGTTTAAAGTAATAAATAATATCCAGTTGGCAACAAAAGTTTGTAGAATATTGATTCACCCCCCCTCTCAGTATTCCCTATTTCTAACAATTTGTATCAAAGGACAGTTACTCAGAATAGGCTTAACAATTTGAGTAAGATCCCTATGCATATGGAATAGTTGATGAAGAAACTTGAAGAGGCACTTGAACAAATTGATCTCCTTACTAAAGAAAGAGATAAGCTAAAAGATAGATATGAAGACTCCAAAGTATACATTGGACAATTGAAGGGCAAGATTGAACATCTCAAATCCAAGCTTGAATCTACTAAATCTAAAACTAGTGATGATGAATATTCAAAATTGAAAACTGAGTACAAGATCTTGAAGCATGAATTGAAGATTACCAATCTAAAGTTGAGTTTGAATAATGATCCTAACAAAGTTAAATCTAATTTGAAGACTAAAAATTCAGATCTTAGATCGGATCTAGCAAAGAAGACATTTGAATTTGAAACATTAAAAGAAGATCATGAAAAACTTCATAAGTACAACACTATTGTGAAAGGTGAACTAACTCAATGAAAGCTACAGCTTAAAATTTTTTATACTAGCAAAGAAAAGATTGATGAATCAATGTCAATACAAAGACCTAGATATGATAAGACTAGTCTTGGTTATCTATTTAACATGTCTACAAAGAAACCTAAAAGTAGATCAAATCAAAAAGAGAAAGATAAATCTGATGATAAGATTGAATCTAGTTAATCTTATGATAAATTCAAAGAAGTTGGACAAGAGAAGGAAACTAAGAAATTGGATGGACCCAAGAAAGTGGAATCTCCTAGGGAAACTAGGTATAAATTTTGAGGTAAGTGTTTTTCATGTAATGAAATAGGTCATATAAAAAGAGATTGTAAAAATAAGCCATTTAATCATGTTACAAAATTTTACTATCACAATTATCATGGTATTAGTCATAATACAATTGATTATAGGAAATCTAAATATGATATTGATAGAAAAAATAGTAGAATGTTTGGAAACACTAACCCTACAAATAGAAGAATATCTAATGAGAGGAAATCAAGAGAAAGAAGACATTATGAAGAAAGAAAGTAGACCGTGTGTTATAAGTGTAACAACTTTGGAAACATAGCCCAGAATTGTCAAGTACCTATTGATTAGTAGAATCCTAGAAGCAGAACCGTAGTATATTAGTTATGCAATAACTTCAAACATACAACAAAGTACTATAGAATTGATAGAAGAAACAATGGAAGGAACTTTAGAAATGACAGAAGGAATCATGAAAGAAACTTTGGAAATAGAAGGAACAATGGAAGAAACTTTGGAAATGATAGAAGAAATCATGAAAGTAACTCTAGAACTAAGAAAGAAAATGAAGATAAAAAAAAATGTAGTTAGTGAACTTTGAGAAGAACTTAATGAGGCATTTGTAAAGGGATTAGATATTTCAGAGGAAAAATTAGATGATTTCGAGACAAGAAAATTAAAGCTAGCAATCAAGATTGATTCAACCAAGTTGAATTAAGCTTGTCCACAACACTAGAATTGGAAGCTTCATTTAGAGATAGAGCTGAGTAGAGAGGATGAGAGAAGATGTATCTTGATGAGTTGGATTGTAGTTAAGCTCACTTGCAATTTGGAGCTTATTGAAACAAGTTACAAAGGAAATAAGAGTTACTAGTATAACAGAGAAAGTTTATTCTATGAGTAGAGATGAAATCTACGTTTCTACAAAAAATTTCATGGAGCAAAGTTTTGTGGGGCATTGCCATGATGAAAGGAAGTTATGGTGAGCCTCAGATAGCATTTGAAGATTAAATAGATAATCTTGAGTATTCCATGACTAGAGATGAAATCTACATTTCTACAACAAATTTCATGGAGCAAAGTTTTGTGGGGCATTGCCATGATGAAAGGAAGTTATGGTGAGCCTCAAATAGCATTTGAAGATTAAATAGATGATCTTGAGTAGATATTTGATTTCATAGCAAAAAAAAAAAAAAAAATTGAGTTAGAAAAGTATGTAATTAATGCAAGTTCTAGCTGAATAAATAGAGTATGAACTTGATTATTTCCACATTGTGATCATCTTAGAAGCTTAGAGCACCTAGAAGTGAATTAGAAAAGTGATTTTGTGCTAAATCATAGTTTTAAAAAAAAGTATTTTACCATTTTCTACATAGAAATTCTTCAATAAATTTATATTTGGTGTAATCACAGATATGTTTGTAGTTCAAAATGTTGACAATGTTGAGAGAACCAAATTAAAGGTTGTTCCTATGAAAACCCTAGAGGAAAATCCTAATTCAACTTTATTAATTACTCTAGACAACATAGTTTACTTGGAAGACGTAGGAAGCTACTTGTGTAGTAAGTTTGAAACTATTGGAAGTGAGTTTATGGAAAAAGATATGGAAATTTTTTTCAATTGTGATATAACTATTAAGCCCAAATGTGAGCATCTGAATGATTTAGACTTAGTCAAATATCACTTTTACCATGAACTTGATATTGAAGAGTGGACTTAGATTATATTAAGAAAAAATCATAATGGAAATATTTGGATGGGAGAAGATGTAGTTGACATCTCTGCCAACCTTATTCATGAGATTACTAGTCTTAGCAAACAAGAAAGTGGACCTATTGCTGAGAAACTAGTCAAGAAAAAGGTTGAAAGTTATACTAAGGCAGTTTATAATGGTAAGACAATGGTGATTAGCACCATCAGACAACATGATGTGAGATTCTTGAGTAGAATCATTTTATATTCTATTTGTGCAAGTTCTAGGAGTTATGAGTTGTCAACAAGTTTTATCTATGCAGCCTATAAGATTTCCATTAAGAAGGAGCAAGTAAATTTGAGTGAGATTCTAAGAGTACAACTCCTTGATAATTTGGAGAAGATTAAGAGAACTAAGAATGGTGTATTTAGCTAATTAATCATATCTTCTTTCATATACTTGAGACGTTTCTATTTCTATTATTTACTGATATGATTAGTTAAAGATGCACTATGGACAAGATAATAGATGTGTGCAAATGACATCCTACAAAGAAAATCTTGGATAATGGAAATCTGATTATGAGGACATTTTAGAATGAGATGAAACAAAGATTTAGAATTGCCCCTATAATTATTGAGAGATTTAAGAATGATATATGTTTTATGGTGGATATAAACCTAACTTATATTGATACAGTAGAACCTTGGAAAGCATTTCTTGAGCCCTTAGGTAATCAGTTAAGTAATGATGTAGTTATTGGTTATATTGATTTAATGTTGAAATTTGAAATAGATCAAACATCTTAAAAATTTCAAACATATGAGGAAATAACTTAGTTATCTTACCAGGCATCATTAGTGAAAGCATCTCATAAGAAGATTGAAACTATAATGAATATTTGAGGCTGGTATGTCAAAAGAAGAATCACATGCAGTTAGACAAACAATCTTTTGATTGAAACAAACTAGTGAGCAAGGTATAATGTATGTGACACCTCTATTAGTTGGCCAAGCATCTGGTGTATCCATTGTAGAAACTCCTACGAAATAGAGCATCCCATATGTTGTTTTATTAATTGAACAACCAAGCAGATCTAAAAGGTAGTCAAAAAGAGTTATGTAGCAAGCTACTAGATGAAGAAGAAGAAGATGATGATGAAGAAGAAGATAAATAGCGAGAGAAATTTATTATTTCCAAGTAGCCAACAGGTAAAACAAGGCAACCTTGGATACCAAAGATAGAGAAGATTAACACATCCATTGTTAGTGAAGGGAACTTTGTGCAAATGAATAAGTTTTATGATTTGTATAGTGATATTGAGAAAGAAAAGATTGATATCTCTACTATGAGATGTATGGTTCTTAATAACTTGAAACTTAATGACACTAAAGGTTTTTTTAATCAAAAAGTCTATGACAAACTTATTGAGCTGTCATTTTGCACGATGCTTAATGGCAAGAATTCTTTCTAATTCCTCTCTTAAAAATTCAATCTTGTGAATCAACTCCAAGGTTTCGGGTGATCTTGTAACCTACTAGAATCTTCTTAGTTGAAGATAAATGTGAATTTTCATGAGGAGGCCTTTGCTAGTTTGAACCAACTTCAGATCAAATGACCAATTTGCTTGTTGTTTCAAAATTAACCACAAAAAAAGATGTGTTTTTGGTATTTTCTATGTTTTTTTTTAAATGAATGCAATCTAAAAATGCATCTAAAATGAATTCCTAAATTAACAAGGGGGTTGATAAAGAAAATAACAAGAACTTTAAAATAAAATAACATGAAAGTAAAATCTTAATTGATGTAAGCTATGGAAACAACACGTCTGCGAGTTAAGCTTTCAAAGAAATTGGTAGGTAACCAATGAAAATAGGAGCAATGCTTCCTAGATTCCACTGATGCAATCAGTGATGAGAAGCTTTAATAATAATAAGATGTTTCACGCTTCATCAAATCACAAGGCCATGGAAAGTGCACTCATGCAAGACAAAGAGTTATGCAGGCACAATTTGGTGATTTCTTCTCGAGCTAGATATGTTAGCAAAATTTGTAAAAACTATAGCAAACACTAGAATTAATGACTCGCACAACCAAAAACAAAGCAATAAACTTTTGGCTCAATCACAATTCTAGGAAAAAAATTCACAAAACAATGACACATTTAGGCAAGAATCACTACACTCCAAATGTGAGCACCAAAAGCATAATTTTATTGTAAAATAACAGCAGCCCCAATCACATATTACAATGGAGTATTTATAAGAAATCATCTCCTCAATTTGTGTTGAGAGTGAGATATATCTTCATGCAATAATATGCTTTTAATTTAATAAAACAAACTAATTATATACAAACTAAGAATCTAACTGGTACTTAGTAGGACTCCATCCATTTTATATTCATTAATTGGATGCATGAGCCCTTACATATCATAGAACAAAGAATTTATGAGAGAAAAAAAAAAAAAAACCTTTAGTCAAAGTAGAAGTCTCTTGAGGTGTCAAAAATAGAAGTTGATACTTCATTGGGCATCTGTTAGAGTTAAACAACTATCAAAATGCATTTTTGATGCATGGAAAACTCTATTTTTAGAACTAGCAGTTAATTGCCAGTGCACCTCTAGAAAAGCACACCAGCTCATTTGCACACTTGTACACCTGTGCACCTTTAACTTCTCAAAAATCCTTCCAATCATTTAGTTGCCAAAAAGTACAACAACTCACCTATGCATTTGAGCACCTACGCACCCCAAAGGAACTATTTCAAAAACTTCCAAAATACTTATGAAGATGTGCACTTGCAGACCTATGCACCTTGATGAAATTTGTGCAAGGTGCTCAAATTGCCAAAAAATCAAAGTTCTTAGTTTTGAAAATGGTTTCTGGGCTTTCCTTAAATGGGGTTCTACATCACTTTTGTGTAATTACTTTAATCCTTTTAATGATTTATACCCTCTTTATAGCCAAAAAAATTCATAGACCTAAACTTCTTTTGCTTCTAAAATCCCAAGGTGTGTGTGTTGAATCTTGTCATTTAATAGTTTCATAAGATGAAGAACCTATTCTAGTTCATATGTCTAACCTTTGCATCTTTGATCTTTTCTTCTCTCCAACTATCTAATCCTTTTGGGTCAAAGACCAAGTGATCTAGATTGTCCAAAATGATCAAATGTTTGGAAAATTTTCATACTTTTTAACAAGTTTTTCTAGGTCCTTTTAACTAGCTTTTTCAGAGGTCTTCTATTCAAAATATCATATTGAAACTTTCATCGGTCCCTAAAACTAGGCAGCCAAAGGCTCGCTATTTTAGGGACTAATATTAGATCTTCAGTTCTTTACAACGATGCAAATAGTTTTCAATTCTGAGCTCTAGGTCAAAAGTTATGACCCTGACAAGTTAAGGATGCATTTCTATCTATACAAAAATGTAAACATTAATCCAGAGAGTTGAAAATACTTAATTAAGACAAAATCCTAATAATGACAAGAAACAAACTGAAAACCTTAAGTGTTGAGAACACCTTAAAACCCAAATTTTACCCCTAGAAAGTGAAAAAGGGATGCACTTGGTGCACCTAGTGCACCTTTCATCAAATTTTAACATATGGGTGCACAAAAGTGCACCTCATGGGGTGCACTAATGTGCACCCTATGTTGACTTAAGTGCATTTAAACCAAAAAAATGAATACTAAAGTGTGTAGTAGGAGCACCTCATTAGGTGCACTACTACACACTTAACTCAAAGTTTTAACATTGTTTCATTGCTTAAGTGCAAGTAGGGGAGGCGATGATGGGTTGGTGTGCACCTCTTCTGGTATGATGATGTGATGATGAGAGCCAAAGGAAGCAATGATAACAAGTGGGGGAGTGAGGGGGGTGCATAGCTACATTGCTACACACTTACCTATAATGAGTTCCCTTTTATGTGTTTTCACACATTAGCGCACCTTGGTAGGTGCACTGGTGCACCTTTTTTCTTTGTAAAAAAACTTGTCTCCTCTGACGATGAAATCTAAATTTTGGGTTTTATGAACTGAGACTAGGATCTAACCAAAAATAGTAGAAAAAGACTCAAACCTTAGACTAGGGATCCAAAAAACCAAAAAAATATACTAGGGGATCCCCATTTCTAGGCAAAATGGGGCATACATTGTGAAACTACAACAAGACTTATAGAAAAGAAGCCACCAGTTTGGGAAGAAGATATAGAACTTCTAAAATCACTAATAAATGAGGCCAATTATATTTATGGGTGGTGATAAGAATACAATAAGAAGTGAAACTATTGTAGCTATCAATAAAATAATGATTGAGGTAGAGGAAGCTCCTACCACTATAGAGAAAACTTTGGAAGTGTCAATAAGTGGTAATACTATAAAAATTGATCAAACAAGTGCTATACTTAACATTGATGAAAATTCTTTCATAAGTTATAATCATCCTAAGCCCCATTTTGAAGATATTCAGGATCAGTTGAGACTGATTGAAGAAGAGAAAATATAGCTAGAAGAAGAAAAGAAGAAGATTGAAGAATCCAAGCTGAAATTTCTTGAAGAGGAGAAGAAGTAGAGACAAGAAGAAAAGAGGAGAGAAGAAGAAATTGAAAAGAAAGAAAAAGAAAGAAAACAAAGAGAGGAGAAGGAAGTGTTGGAAGCATGAATGTTGATAATAGTCCTATGGGGGAGTATTGTAGAAATGTGATTAGATCATTATCATGATGATATGTTACAATCATGATTGTATCTACCATTGATGTCAACATAACAATTTTGTATGGTATCTAACAAAAGAACAATGGAAAGATCAAGTTAGTATAGATAGATCATTGAGTACATTTAGTAGCAAGGTTAAAGGGAGATAGTACTAAGTGTTTAGTATATGTAGCTAACCTTGGAAGCACAAGATATTAAGTCTAGAAGTTATGCAAGTTTTGGTAAAGACTATTATAAAATAGAGTTTACAAAGGCATGTTTTGGTAAAATTGTTATATCTTTTAGCAGAGTTGTTATTTTGAGACGCCAAAGTTAAAGATGTTAAGAAGACATTTTGGTGATGACGTGACTAATTTTTCTCATCACAATTTTACGCATATAGAAAGATATTCAAGTTGGATCTGAGGTTTATGACCTAGTCTACAAAGTCTGACAATGATTGGTCTAGTTGATAGGATAGAGGAAAGAAGTTAAATTATAGTACATACAATTATTCTACAAGGAATAGTTGAGAGATCAGTTGGATAGTGAGTTCAGTGATCTTGCCCCAGAAGCTATTTGGATAGTGGGTCCTTTCATCTTCTATAACTCTTAATAGAGTTGGCACAACTCATAATAGGGTTGAAATCTTCTAACAAGGACTCAAAGTCTCCTAATAGGGACTCATATGTACTAAATTTTATAATAGACTCCTAACAGGATCCATCCTCTAACAAGGAATATTTATATTAGTAAATCATAGTGTGGGTATCATTCCCACTGGAGTTTTCCCTCTAATCAAGGGTTTCCCTAGCTAACATATTTGGTGTAATTATCTATGTGCATCTTGTTACAGTTGTTTTTTACTTTGGTTGAATGGATAAGATTGTTTAAAGGTGAAAAATGTTTTAATTGTACGATAACTAATTCACCCCCCCCCCCCCCCCCCCCCCCTCTTAGTTATCTTGGTTGACTATTGTTTCAAATAATTGGTATTAGAACTTTAGACCCTTGAAGATAAAGTTTAACAACTCTAGGAGATCCATGGAAAGCATGTTCAGGAAAGATAGTCTGAAGTTCAATGGAAAAAATTATAATAGTTGGAAGGAAAAGATGAACACACATCTGATGTGTATGGGTCTAGGATATTCGATTTTGAAAAAATCAAAAAAAATAGTCTTTGCTAAAAAATATTTGGAAACTTGTACCGAGGAAGAAAGAGATATTTTTCTGTATGGCATGAGAGCTAGAGAAGCACTATTGTTTGCACTTCCTAAATTTGAATACAGTTAGGCAAAGTCACTTGTTACTTCTCATTTGATTTGGAAAGCTTTAAAAAATATTTTTGAAGGTGATGAACATTCTAAGAAATTGAGGTTACAAAGTTGGATTTGTGTATTTCAAGGTGCTAAAATGATGGAAGATGAATCTATAAGGACATATGTAGGCAAGATATTAGAAATTACTATAGTTATTAGATCTCAAGGAGGAACCAAAGAAGATCAAGAGGTGATATGGGAGATATCAAAGAGCTTAAGACCCCCATTTAAGTCAACAGTTCAAATTATACAATTGCTAATCTCTTGTACCAAAGATTTCATAAAGGAGACATTACTTGGAAGACATGAAGTATTTAAGAATGAACTCTGACAGTCCAGAGAGATGACCAAAACATAAAAAAATTTTAGTAACTTGAATATTCGACCTAGTTTATCAAGGAGCACAAGTGCTAGAGGAGACTTTGCTAGCAGCAGTAGATCTAATGAGGATAGAAAGATTGAAGAATGAGTAGCCCTTCTTGTAAGAAGAGAAAAAGATGGTAACAAAATATTTATTTATTTTGGAATTGTAATGAATTTGGTCATTATTCATCTAAGTGCCCTAATAGAGAGAAAATTATAAAGGAAATTTCAAACCTAGAAGAGATAGAGAATGTCTATATGCAAATGAAGAAGATAATTCTAATGAACAAGCAACAAGTGCTAGTGATGATGAAATTGGATTTGTAGAAATTTAAAGGAAAGTCTAGAGAAAATAGCTTTGGTATCATACGTTGAAAAGAAATATTATTGGATAATTGATAGTGATTGTTCACATCCTATGACTGGTGATATGCAAAAAAATTTTGACTCCAAAAGTCAAAATGGAGGCATTGTCAGAGTTGGAAACAATGTAGCATGCCAAGTTAAAGGTATTGGATCTATAACTCTTGATGGTAAAACTAACACTGAGGATGTATATTTTGTTGATGGTTTGAAGTACAATCTTTTAAGTGTTGGACAACTAGTGGATAAAGGTTATTACTTGTAGTTGACAGAGAAGACATGCATGATTAGAGACAAAGATGGAAAGGTAATTGGAATAGGAACCAGATCTAGAGGTAATGTATTTTAGTTGAATCCTATTGAAATGACATGTTTGGTTACAAAGGTAGATGAAAGTTGGTTATGGCATAAGAGATTTTGTCATATCATTTTTGATATTATTGTGAAGACTAGTAGTATTTTTACAGTTAGAGATTTTCCTAAGATTGTAAAACCTACTAATACAATTTGCAAGGAGTGTGCTTTTGCAAAGCATAACAAAACTTCTTTTCCTAGCAAGAATTTTAGTACTACAATAAAATTGGAGATTATGCACACAGATCTTAGTAGTCCTACAAAGCCTAAATGATTATATAGTGAAAGGTATTTCATGACTTTAGTTGATGATTTTTCTAGAATGACATGGGTTGTATTTCTTAACAAAAAATCTAAGGCATTTGATAAGTTCAAGATATTCAAGAATATAGTTGAGAATGAATCATGCATTAAGATTAAATGTTTAAGATAAAATAGAGGAGGATAATTTATTTCAAATGAGTTTAACATCTTTTGTGAAGCTAATGGAATCAAAATATAGTTATCAACTCTAAGAACCCCTAAATAGAATGGTATAGCAAAGAGAAGAAACAAATCAATAATAGAAGTAGCAAGAGATATGTTAGCTAAGAATGATGTATCCAAGATGTTTTCGAGAGAAGCTACAAATACAATAGTCTACACTATGAACAAAGTGAAAGTTAGGAGAGACACAAACAAGACCCCTTATGAGCTGTGGTTTGGTCATTCACCTACGATTAAGTATTTCAGAATTTTTGGCAATAAGTGTTATATTAAAAGAGATGATAATATTGGTTATTCATTGAAAAGAAAGGCTTATAGATGTTATAATATGAGAACTAAGACTATTATGGAAATTGAAAATGCAAGGTTTGATGAGAAATTTAGGATACAAGGAATAGTAATTGATTACAATCTAGATGATTAGAATGTTGTTACTAAACCAAGGAATGATGAAGTATTCCTTGAGACTAACAATGATTTGCAGAATGAATGAGATCTAAGGTAGGAAAAAAGCTCAAAACCTTCAACAAAGCTAAGAGTTGAGATAGAAACTTCTACTTTAGGTAAGAATATGACAAAGAATCATCCACCAGAGTAGATCATCAGAAGTAGAGATAAAGGTGTGATGACAAGAAGCAGAATCAATGAAGAACTATGTTTGATATCTCAAGTTGAACCTAAGAATGCAAATGAAGCATGTTAAGATGACCATTAGAAGAAAGCTATGAAAGAGGAGTTGGATCAAATAGTAAATAATGACACATGGGAATTGGTCCCTAAATCAGTAGATAAGAATTTAATAAGAACTAAATGGGTATTCAAAAACAAGATGAATAAACAAGGTGAAGTTGTAAGGAACAAAGCAAGATTGGTATATAAAGGTTACTCATAGTAAGAAGGAATAGACTATTATGAGAACTATGCTCCTATTGAAAGAATAGAAGTAGTAAGGTTATTCTTAGCATATGCAACACATAAGAAATTCAAAGCATATCAAATGGATGTCAAGTCAACATTTTTGAATGGAGAACTTGAAGAAGAGGTGTACATAGAGCAACCTGAAGGTTTTCCTTTGATAGATAACAAGGACATAGTATGCAGATGGAAGAAAGCATTGTATTGCTTGAAGTAAGCACCTAGAACCTAGTATGCAAGGTTGGACAAGCTTGGATATAACAAAGGTATGGTAGATAGTAATCTCTATTGGAAAGAAATTGATAATGGTTTGATGATTTTGGTAATATTTTTTGATGATATCATATTTGAAGGAAATGATGATGAAAGTGACAAGTTTGTAGAAGAAATGAAGAAGGAATTTGAAATGAGCATGATAGGAGAGATGAAATATTTTCTAGGATTACAAATTGTGCAAGACAAAGAAGGAATCTTTATTTCTCATAGTAAGTATTTGAAATTTTTACTAAAAAGGTTTGGTTTGGAAACATGTAAGCCTATTGGGACACCTATGGTAACTGGACACAAGTTATCTACAAAGGATGAGACACCTATATTTTAGTAGAAGAAGTACATATCTATGATTGAAGGATTGCAATATCTGACTCACACAAGGCCAAATATAGAAAATGTAGTTGGAATTACTATGAGATTCCAAGTTGATCCTAGAGAATCACATTATTTAATAGTCAAAAGGATATTTAGATACCTGAAAGGAACACTAGAGTTTAGATTGTGGTATGATAGATCTAATGATTTCACTCTAAATGCTTTTACTGATGCTAATTGGGCAAGCAAGTATGGATGATAGAAAGATTACTAGTGGTGGACCCTTCTTTCTTGGAGAAAGATTGTTTTCTTGGCTAAGAAAGATGTAGTATTGTACCTCACAAAGTACAACAAAAGCAGAATATGTTGTAGCAGCAAAGAATCATAATCAAGTTGTTTGGATGAAGTAGATGTTGAAGGATATAAGGATAGAATTTTGTGAACCTATTGTCATACATTGTGACAACACAAGCATAATAAATATGTCTAAGAATTTAGTTTTGCATTCTAAGACTAAGTACATTTCTATCAAGAATCACATGTTGAGAGACAAAGTTGCAGAAAAGGAAATTATATTGGAGTATGTGAGCATTAAAGAGTAGATTATAGATATCTTCACTAAGCATCTTCCCAAAGATATTTATGAGTATTTGTGAGGTATTCTAGGGGTTATGTCTCTTCCTACATTAGAGTAGATGATGCAAGAGTGCTTCAATCTAGTGTAATAGAGCACTTTTGTCTGTCTGGATTGAATGCTAATGCTTCCTATATGGGGGAGTATCTATGATGGATAGAGTTATCTAGGACTCTTGTTGGATGTTGTTTTGAATAGTGTCTTTTGACACTTGAGCTAGTTGAAAATAGTTGTTGTAGAGATTGTTGGTCGCTGAAGCCTTTAACATTGAAGTCGATGGGGGAGAAGTTTAGCATGAAAAATAGGTTGGAGAAATAAATAGGTTGGAGAAGTACATCATGAAAAAATAGTTTGATGCAAAGCACATTGAGGTGTATCAATATGGGAGGATGAATGATGAAGAGGATTTGAAAAGAAAGATTAATAGTCTTTTACAGTTGGTATTTTTGGAACTAGATGTTTTTCATCTATGTTGCCCATCAATGCCAAAGGGGGAGATTATTGGAAGAATGAATGTTGATGATATTCCTATGGGGGAGTATTGTAGAAACATGATTAGATAATTATCATGATGATATGTTACATTCATGATTGTGTTTTTCATTGATGTCAACATAGCAGTTTTCTGTGGTATTTGACATAAGAACAATGGAAAGATCAAGTTGGTATAGACAGATCATTGAGTACATTTAGTAACGACGTTAAAGCACTAGTACATTAGGCCCCCATTTCCGACCAAAATTTTTGACCAAAGGCCTATTTTGGATGTTAAATTCATTTTTTTGAAAAAATGGGCCCGATATGGTCAAAATTTTGACCAAATTTTGACTATGGTAAAATTGTTTAAATTTTGACCTTCAGAACATAAGAAAAAAGGTCATGAAAGTGTTAATTTTGTTTTGCAACACACCGTGACTACAATGGGTGGGAGTTTGGTGTAGGGTCAATAGGAGAGGAGAAAGGAGGTAAGAATCTGGTCATTAGATATCATTCCAAGTTTGTTATCTATTAGAAAGTTGCAGAGGCAAATTCCAAAGCTATTCAATGCTTTTACATTTTATCTTTCTCTTCTACTCATTACAATTTAAAAAATAGAGCCACTGTTAATTCTTTCAAGTCAAAAAGTTTTTTTATAGATGATGTTTACATTCAAGGTTAGCATATATTTAAGTTGAAGGATAAAGCTGTGGAAAATTTATATTTCTGATATAATGCACTATTCATTTTTTGTATTTCTTTTGCATGTAGGGAATCTCAAGATATCTTGGTGTTGGAAAACTCTGGATTAGAAATAAAGAATGTAATATGCCATAGCTACTCCCATTTTCTTTTTCACTCAAATTAGTAGCATTACCTCTGATAGAATTTGATCCAGACCCATTCACATAGGTTTGTGGCCATTTTACTGTAGATTGCTTTGCAAGACATTAAACAAGAACTCAATCTTTGGGAGGATTGATATATTGTAGAACATCTGTATCTACATTCCTTTCCTCTTCATTCTAGTAGTTTATTTTCATCTTTCTATATGGCTTGCATCCACAACATGACCTTGTTGAGTCAGGAGTCTTTTTCACTACTTTATTTAAAGAAGAAAGGAAGCTTATCTTGCAAGTTTTCAAAAGAACTTCATTGTAGAATTTGGAGCCCCAACAATGTAAATACTATGAGGAAACTATAGGAGATACATTGTTATAAGTTATACAAGCTTTCCTGGTGCAATCTAGAAGTACCATTTTAAGGAACTATTTCTCCAAAATAGAAAATATAATGTAGTGATTCTAGCAGATGATGTGCAGATGGTATGCTTGTGTGGGAGAAAAAAGAAGAAAAGAAGCAATTTTCTTTATCATCTTTGGCTAAAGACACAGCTCATACTCTTGAAGCTGTATTATATTCTCTCATAGATAGTCCTGCTATAAATAATTATTCATTTTTTCCCTCATTCTTGTGCTTTTAATGATTAGGAGTAGCGTGTATCTTGTTGGTGTTTCAAACTGCTAAAACTATCAAGCAAAAAAATGCTTAATATCATAGTGAAATGACTCACACAATCTAGGGATTAGCCAATTCCCAATATCAACTATATGAATGAATCACTATAACCAAACGTCAACAAAACCAAATGATGGTTTCGTACTCTTCTGGCTCTGCTAAACCAAGGTGGGTATACCTAGGGATAATTCTAATGCAACTATGTATGAAATTATCTTAGTTTCATTCTGATTCTTATCTGTTACCTTCACATACATACACATCTCACTTCAATTCTTCAATTCTCTCAAACTTATACACATCCCTTATCAGCAGATCTAGTCATAATTCTCCTAAAATTTACAAATATTCCTGGAAATAATAGCTACCTAAGACTCAGGAATTAGATATAAATGAGTTGAGACCAGCATTTATAATTCTTGAATAGGATTGAAAAAATTTTGATTTTATAAGATGACTTGATATGTAGTAGCAAAATTTATCCTTGTTTACTTCTGATTTATAGGACCAGTGCCTTATCCATTAGGTAAGAAATTGACTATTGGCAGGAGATCTAATTCAAAAAACTTGTATAAGAATTAATCAACTGCAATCACCCATCTCCATTCTTATGCAATATCCCTTTTATGAACTCATAAACCCTACTAATTTACTGAAGCATTTATATAATTGCTTGAATTAAGAGCAACAATGAAACCAACATACAACCCATCCAAACTGCATTTAGCCAAATAAACCTTGTTTAAATGACTTCAAAGTAAAAAAACCCATAAATTGGAGACAAAAATTGATGAATTAGGCAGGCTTCAAGATTTAAGTTTCTAGGTATTTATTTGACACCATTTCCCCATAGCCTACTTCCACTCTCCCAATTGCACCTAAAAACTACCAACTGCACCCTTTAGGACCCCAACTACACCATGGATTTAATATTCATTATCTAAGCACAATTGGGGGCATCTTGAGTCATTTTGGTCTTTTGGGGTGTAATTTACTCTATCAGAGCTCATTTGGTTCACAAAAAGCACCTATTTTGATCAAAATTCACATCTAGGGTTTCAATTTCATGTTAGGACCTAGAGTAGATGACTTTTTGTTACTGATGGTCTATTTACAATATGTGGTAATCATTGGGAGAACACATTCATTGAAAAACTACTAATGCTTGTTTGTAGGATGTTGTTGAAGACTTGTGTGCTTGTTCAAACTCTATGCATGGTCTTTGTAGATTAGATAACACTTTATTTGGTTCACCAAAATTAACTTTCTAAACTACTTGGTATTTATGCATTGTTTAGAACCCTAGGAGTTGCATGGACATATCATCTCCCCTCGTTATTCATAGATCTTAGGTGCAAGAGAAATTTGTGCAATTTCTATAGAGAGGCCTATCTTGGACACAAGACTCATCACTTGGTGAGCCCCAGGGAGTGACCTTGAAGTGGTGATGGGCCAAAACTAGGTTTCAACATTCCAACCACTATAATAGACTTGATACAATTAATGTCATGTCAATGGTATTGTTGTGTGATAGCTCTCCTCCAGTATCTGTGTGGTGTATCAAACCCTAGTTCTTAGGGCTGGGAGACCTTCTGAGGAATTTTATCGTTCACTTTCCAAATGAAATGACCACACTAAATACCTTGTTTTAGAGACCAAAATCCTTTCTACCCACTACCTCAAGGGGTCAGTAATGCCCATGAAGACATCCCATATTCTCACATCCTTAGTAGAGACAATAGTCCCTAGGGAAGTAATTCCCCTTGGGAACCAAAGCTTGGTAGCCCCAAGAAGTGAGTTCACTATAAGGGAGAGCCTATGGTGCCAAGATTCTAAGTTGTCCACTCTAGATAAGCATGGATGAACTTTGGTTCAAGTGGGAATTCAATGGAATATACAGTCTTAAATCCTAGGTTGTAATGTAAAACTATTCTTGTCTTATTGTGCCTTGTGTGTGTGTAAAAAATTAATCAAGATAAAGAAAAACTTGCAAATTTACACCTTGGATATTATTCAAACACTTGTCAAAAAATTTCAACATTGTCAAGACATTGTAAACTTTGGTCCAAAACACTTGAAACCTTTAAAATATGGAGACTTGTAACCCTAGGAGTTCTTGGCATGACTTAGATTACACCTTTGCATAGCATACACTCACATTTATCATTCTTTGAGCTTCATGCTTGCATCTTGTTAGTAAACAGATTTTTCCTTTGGATAGAAAAATAAAAGAGAACTCAACATACCCAACTACGAAAGACAAAATACACTAATAGTTGGATCAGTTGTCATGGATTGATAACTATCCTCTAAATTAAGAGGTATAGCTCCATCATTTATATATTTTAAATGAATTTAATGATAGGATATACCTTTAACCCAAAGGTACTAAGGTTTTCTAACATTTATCCATAGACATAGGATGAATACAATTGCTAGATTTATAAATTGAATAGGAAGAGAAAGCCAAATAAGTAGCTATAGGACTATCTAACCAATGTTTTGTATGAGAGAGAGAGAGAGAGAGAGAGAGAGAGAGAGAGAGAGAGAGAGAGAGAGAGAGAGAGAGAGAGAGAGAGAGAGAGAGAGAGAGAGCCAAAATTGTTATGTTCTGAAGGCAACTTTTGTATAGTTACTTTTATTTGTTTTTGTTATGTATGATATCATTTTGGGACTTAGAAACTTTTTCCCAAATGTTTCCATCAATACCAAAGGAGGAGATTATTGGAAATATGGTCAGCTATATGTCTTGATGGTTTTCATTTATGGAAACATACATTTAACATTTCATTTATGCATTTAAAGATAGAAATTGTTTAAGTATTAAATAGTTTGCAGCAATTCAGAGAATAGATCTTAAGAGTATGGATGATGCGTTGAGATTTATCTTATATGTAGTTGAGGAAAGCTTCATGAAACTATCATGATGATGTGTTCCATTGCATAGATGTGTATGAACAGTATGACACAAGTTATAGTAAGATTAAAAGTGTGGGTATTTAATAGTGCAAAATATAGCATAGCAGTAAACAAAGTTGTATGACTTAAGGAATTATTTTGGTTACAAAATAATTACTAAGTTATGTTGAGATAACTATGTGGATATTATTCCATAAATTATTTTATATTACGTCAAGCATGTGAAGACATGAAGGTTACTAGTGCATAGTTTTGTTAATGTGAAAGGTATAAGTAAAGATCTTATATTGCGCAGAGAAGGAGGAACTTGTGTGATTAGATGTGACATGCAAACTATTATGAGAAATATCTGCAAGTTTTATGTGATGTGAAATCTGATGTTAAATCGAAGCAATTTTGAGTTATAGTAGCCAACAAAGTATTGTATGTATACCTATTTTGTGAAGGAATTGAATTGTATAATTGCATGTTAGGGTAGTGAGATATTCTTGCGTGTAATAGTTATACCAACTCCTAACAAGGTTGTAGCAACTCCTAATAGGTTTGAGGCTTCTAACAAGGCCTAGTCCTCTATCAAGGACTTGGAATAATATATGTACTTCATAGACTCCTAATAGGGTCAATACCCTTAATAGGATCCTATTGTTTAGTGAATCATCTAGTGGGTACCGTCTCCACCAGGGTTTTCCCTTGGCCAGGGTTTCCCTAGTTAACAAATAATGGTGTTATGAGTTCTCTATGTGCATGTTTATATTTACTATTCAACAATTATGGTTTACTTCCATATGCAAGTTAGAAAAGTAATTAACAATATCCTGTTGTGTGTAAATGTTTGTAGAATATTGATTCACCACCCCCCCTCTCAGTATTATCTATTTCTAGCATAATAAAGATCTTTCCAAAAAAATAAATAAGAATATATACTTTGAATATATATGCATATATTCCATTTTCATTAATATATAGAATATATTAAACACAAGATATATATGTTAATGTATATACTCCCACACATGACATTAGCAAAAATTTAAATAGAAATAAGGAATGGGAATGATCATTAGCAATAAATTATGCATTTATACCTACCTACCTTTAATGTGTCTAACTTATTTCCTTCTCATGTATGGCCACACCACCTAGTTAAACACCTAGTGTACTTTTCTATTAACATATATACACTTAGGTCACTTTTAGAATGGTCTACCTTTTTTTAATTTATATGCCCGAATGCTTATATTCTAGGTGATAAGGACCAGTCAAACATGAAAACTTGAATGATGTACATGATGTGAATATAACACCAAACCCTTAAATGGGTCCAATCCAAGTGCCTTAATGTGCCTTGATTTTCACCATCAATATCAATTATTATAGTTAGAAGGCCTCCCCATGTCTTTACTAAAAAGATTAATGATGACACATCACTTATTTTATAACTAGCCATAGAGTAAAGTGATTCATCCTTATGTGTCTCTCATAATATAGTAGGAACTAATACATCATCTAAATGAGTGATAGGAGTGCATGAAATAAATATTTTCTACATCGTATTCAATCAGAGAGCATGATAATCTTTATGTAGAGGCATCATCTTGGTTTATATAGAATAGAGAAAATATGTAGAGTTTTTAAAGTGATTCTTATTGATCATTAGGTGAGAGTCTTTCACTGCAATCCATTTGGTGTCAATCTTCCACTAGGATTCATTTGGTATGAGTATTCATTTTTTTCTAACCCACATTATGATGCATAATGTCAAGTTGCAACACATCGACCCTGCCACAATACTCTTTGTAAATGTTGGAGATAGACCTTTGTGGACCTTAATTGTAGAGATCCAATATCATTCATTAAAAAATATATTAAAGGAACCCTCTTCTTAGAGGAACAAGAAAGTGGTTCATTGTCCATCCATTTACTAGAGCTCTGTATTGAAAAAATGGGTTTGTTCTTCATATAGAATATTGCACTGAACATCCTTTAAGGTAGTTTTTAGTGCAACACTCTTAAGAATCCTTGAGTTCACACACTTGTGAGTTGGATGGGAAGTTTAGAAAGGATGCTTAGAATATTCAAGGTATTCTTTTATTTTATTGAATTTATAGTTAGGCTTTGATACCATGTTGAGTAACATGGATCATTTTCTATAAATGTAATAACATTGCCAATGTTATTAATGATTTCAAAATGCAAATTTGGATCTCATATAAATATGAGAGGAGGAGACATGTCTCTATAGTTAATCATCATTATATTAATAATATAAATAACTATATGTATAACTCATCTTTAAGCATATATGTAATATGCTATTATATTATTATATAATAATATATAATGTATATTATATAAAAAATATATTACATTAAATATAAAATATATAGGATATTTATCTTAAAGATGTTTTACCATTAAATCAATCTGACAGAAGCTACAACCTTAACAAAATGAATCATCACCTCATCACCAACTTCAAAAACATAATGTCTCTTAGACTTATCAACATTCACTATATACTTTTGATTACTTTTTTCCAAGTTCAACTTCACTTCTTCATGAAAAGACTTCATAAAATCAAAAAATTCTTCCCCTTTTCTCTTCTCTTCACTAGCAACATCCCTCAAATCTGATATACCTCTAGGTTACATTCTAATAACAATCTCAAAACATGTTTTTTCTGTACTCCTATTCACAAAATTATTGTATGCAAACTCATCTTGTGCCAATACAATATCCCAATCACTTGGCTTATCTCCAAATAAACATCTCAAAAAATTGCCCAAGCTTCTATTTACAACCTTTGTCTTTCCATCTATCTGTAGATGGAATTTAGAACTAAATCTCACACAGTACCCATCTTCTTCCACAAAGTCCTCCAAAAGTAACCAACAAACTTATAGTCTCTGTTAGATATAACACTTTTTGCGAATCCATGCAATCTAACAATATCTTTGAAGAAAATCTTAGCAATATGCACAACATCTCATGTCTTCTTACATGGTATGAATTTTCCATCTTAGAAAATCTATCCAAAACAACAAATATGGAATCATACCCTCTTGCTATCTTAGGTAATAGAAGAACAAAATTCATACTAATGTCACTCCAAGCTTTCTCAAGAAGAAAAATAGGTATATAAAAACTAGTATTCTAACTTACTCCTTTTGCAATTTGACAAATTCCACAAATCCTTTCAAAATTCTAAACATCATTATACATATTTTTTGATATAACTTATCCTTAAGAAAAAGAAAACTCAATGTCTTATCAATTCCAAAATGTCCATCCAAACCACCACAATGTTTTTTGTTAATCAAATTAACTCTCATAGGACTTCTTGGTATAAAAAACTAGTTATCTTTGAAAAATATACTTTCTTGAATGAAATACTCATCATACTTACTTATTTGATCTGATAGATTTGGTGCTTCGCACTCTCTCCACACCTTAGAAAAATAGGGGTAGTATAAAAAAATTCCTTCATTTCATCAAAACCACTAACTTCAACCTTCATCTCGATCATCAAAGAACATCGTATGCTCATTGCATTAGCAACTCGATTAGTAACTACACTCCTGTGCTTGATCACAAATGTAAAAATTTGCAACTATTCAACCCACTTTAGATGTCTTTGATTCAACTTATATTGACTTCCCAAATACTATAAAGCTTTATGATCAATATACCGCATAAACTCCTTAGGAATCAAATAATGTCTCCACTTCTTCAAGGCTTTAACAATAGCATACAAATCTTGATCATACACATAATACTTCCTTTTAGCACACAGATATAGTGTAAATACCCTGTTGTATTATCCTTTTCATATGACTAATACAATAACCAATAGAAAACTAATTGAATGTTGAGAATAGATTGCCATTTCTGTCATTTCAATTCGCTTATCAGAAAGTACAATGGAAGCAAACTCAAAACCGCTGCATACTATTGAACCGACTGTATATGTACTCTTCTTGAAAGAAAACAAAAAATTACACAAGTCTTGGACCATCACAATGCCTTGAAAACTCATTTATATAGATATGAGTTGCAACAAGCAAAGGGAAAATGTGATTGAGAGGTGTCCAAAGAACAAAACATTACAGAAGAGACAAAAAGGTCACAATAGAATGCCAAGTGTATCAAATATTCTTTTAGGTAGGACCATTCCTATTACTATTGTACTTATCAACTTCTGATTTGTCTCTCATTGTTCCCAATCCTCAGAATACATGGCTGCTATGCTAGCCAATGAGGGGTGATCTTGTGATGCCTTCAGATTAGTTTGTTCCTATGGGTTTTCACTGCTTTCACCTTGAGTAGGCACTATTTCCTTTTCACTTTCTTCTTCCTTCAATTCTATTGCTGATGTGTTAATGACCTGCACCTCATCTTCCTATTCCCTATCATTATCTAAACTGCCTTCCTCCAACTACTGGTCTAAAGGAATATCTGCCATCCATGTGTTAAACTATATGTCATCCGACCAGCTGAACCGCAGGATATCATCTTATTTCTTTAATATATAATCAACCTCCTTTTCAAAACCAACAAATTCTTGCCTCAAAGAATCAAAAAATAACTAGATTTTAAACAATTCCTCTATCATGGTGGCCCACCAGGCATGCCCCTTTTCATTAACAACTTTATTTATCCTTATGCAGAAAAGGTCATCCAGTTCTTTACTCCATCCATCCTTATTTTTCAATTGGTTCTTTCTATCCAAAGCACAAGGAAACAGATAAAAAAATTTATTCTTGTATTTATTCAAATAAGAAACAATTTTTAGTTGCAAAGAAACTCTCCTGTGATCAAAATCTATCAAGTCATTAGCAATATGATATAATTTTTCAATAAGGTCATTTGAAGACCTTATAATTGAATAACATAAAAGGGTTATTTCTTTTTCCCTTTTTCCCCACTTGTTAACAATAGGCTTGAGGATTTCATGATGAGTTTTCAATTGGTCCCATATACTTATTACTCTTGCCAACTGATCAAAAAACAAGGGCCATTCAATCTTATCTACCAAATACATTAGGGCCTTTCTAAGCTTATCCTCATATTGCGTATTCAACTCTACATCTAAAGCCCATAGCTTTTTTTCTTCTTCTTCAAAATCCTTAACTGTATAATATTCTGGCCTTTGAGGTGTGTTTGGTAGTTATACAAGGGGGGTGGATTTAAAAGGTTCCATTGGAGGATGGGGGTATGTTATTCTTGGCCTTGTGGACCTCCCCATTACCTTGTTTTCAAGTTTAATTCTCCTTTTTACCTCCCTATTATAGGCCTCAAGAAGTGTTTCATATTTACCCTGTAACACAGACATGGCTTGTTCCTCCTTCTTTGCATTATCCAAAAGAAACTTGGAAGATTCCACATTCCAAGATGTTGCCTGCACATGTGAGGTATCAACAACTCTTCTCACAATTAAGCTTCCCATCAAGCCAGAGTCATCTGACTACAATGATGTGGCTCTAGATCCTCTTCTCAGTGACCAACTAACCAATGCAACTTGATCTTCAACGAATGCAGTGCCTTGAAAGTTCTCTTTATTCTGGTCTTGCAAAGTCAATTTATTTGAAATAGAACTAAAAACTAAAGCATCAACAATATCCCAATTTGGCAACAATAAAATGTTAGATGCCTTGACCATTTTCCTCCCTTCCTCAAGGCTTATATTCTACAATTCTTTTATCATTTCTTCTTTAGTTTGGTTCTGAATGGAAGTTTCTTCCATTTTTGGATGCTCTGTTTTCATCTTTTTACATTTCTCCTCAAAAATGTTCATGTTTGTCCTCCATGCAAACTGCTGAAAAGCCCTAGATTTAACAAAACTGTCATCAGTCAAAAATTTATGACTTGCCTGCTCTAACATAGAGTCCAATTCCCTGCCACTATAATTTTCTACAGTTAGATCCAAACTTGGGAGGGAAGGTTATGAAGGGTTACCCTCATCTAATTTTGCTTGACTAATAAAAATACCTCACTGTGATCCCATCTGTTTGATATGTTCACCAGTGAGATGTTCTTCTCCAATCCTTAGAGGGGACTGAGTTTGAAAATATTCCTCAACTTGAGGCCTTTCTTCTGTTATTACCTTCTACCTCTTAGGACTAGGCTCATCAGGTCTCTCCTATTGGGCTATACTAGTGGATCATTTTATTTGTTTTCCCTTATCTATAGGAACCCTTTTATTCTAATTATAGTATACCCAAGCCTCTTTGTACAATTATTTTACCAGCTCCCACATTTGCGGTGAAAGCCAATCTCCTTATGATCTCTCTAGCCTTATCAGGATATGAATCAATAAAAATTTGTTTCTTTTCATTCATGACTTCCATTATTTCAGGGAAGGTATTCATGAGTTTACTTATTTTGTTAGCCTCTATACAAACATTATCTAAAAGATCATATTTATTATCAAAACAATGAATGAATTCTAAGACCCGAGAATAAACTCTCCACTTTTCCTTTTTAGTTTCCTGCTCTTGCAATGAGAATTCATTCCTTATAATGTCCTCTGGTTAATAAGAATCGTGCTTGACCGGTCCCAACCTGATTCTACGCCTCAACATTTGATTGAAAAATCCCTCAAAATCACAAAAATGGGGATGAGAGATAGCCATCATATACTGCTCCAAAATTTTATGCAAAAAGAGCCATCCCCCTTTTGTAATCACAAACTGATGGGCCACTATGCAGGTAAGGAAAATTGACCCTAATTGCCTTTTCAACAAAAACATTTCTTCAACTCCCTCTAACTACCACAAAACTTCAGCCACTCCTACCTTCAAAGGTACTTGGTAAGGCAAAACATGAGGACTCCCTTTAAAACCATATATTCTGAAAATAGTAGAAACAGAGTAAGGGATGATATCTCCCTAATTATGTGAAACTTTCAAGTCATGAGGGTTATCCATAGGCCTAATGAGACTCATTAGTGCTTTAGGGATTCTAGGATTGTCACTCAATATAAGGCACCTCAGCTTAGAAGCAAAATATCTATCAAATCTGACAAAACTAGCATTACTTGCATCCCAGGTCATATCTGCACTCCACAACTAGACTGGAAGTATTTCCCCATTCTCCTCTCTATTTATTTCAATCTCATTACCAAAATATGTCGCTCCTTTGAACAAAAACATATGCATTAATAGAGAGTAGTGACCAAAAGTTTTTTCCACCTTGCCCTTTGCAATCCTAACTAAACCAATGTGAATTTCTTCAGCCAAAAAGGAAGCAAAATCAAAAATAACATCTACACCAAAGGAAGAAATTTGAACCATCATGTACATGAAACCAATGGGCATAAGTTCTTGCTCATCTTCACCAAAAACTCAGCATAAGGTTGTGCATATCTCTATAGCCCGAGAAGTAAAAAGACTCTTCTTAAAAGGCTCTTTAGAGGCTCTAGTAAGTACTGGCAAAGTTCCTATTGTACCAATATGTGCCCTTAGTGCACCTCCCCTGATTACATCCTTCTTTTCTTTATATTCATTCTCTAATTCTAGCAGATTGATTTGCACATGGTAATCTGATAATAGTTCCAAGTGAAAAACCTCTCTAATTTCTTTAGGAGTAATTGAGACCAGAGGCACACCATCCTTTCTTCTTACAACCCTAATGGCTTGGTCATAATTCTTAGTAATGGCTTCAAGCAAATCATAATACATGAAAACACTTGGGACTACTAACTTTCCCAAATCAAAATTCCAAACATTAGCATGCGAGGCAAACAACTTCCTTTCTGGAAACCACTTTTTAAACAGGATAAGACTAGTTTGAGTAGTTGTTGCATCCCTTACCCAATTCCCCTTGTCATATAGGCCATCCACAATTTTAAGCCTAGGGTTTAAGGAAATCATTTTTTAAACTTGTGCAAGCTCTACAGTAGAATATGGGAGTAATTCTAATAAATCATCATGGACATTCCTATCCATATAGTTAATTTGCCTAGAAAATGGCTTCCTAGGAGGCATTTTGACAGTATTGAGAGAACTGGAATGCCACAGAGGTTATAGTATGAGTACTTACTTGACTTGCTGAACTTGTTCTTCTCTGAACCTCTATAATTGATCTTGAACAACTGAGGAATAGTTTTCAAGTTCTTACCAAGCTTGACATGACGAAATCAATAGGCTCTTTTGCTCAGGAAATCTACAACCTTTATTCATGTGGGACTAGAATTAATGAAAATCTCCTATATTATACTCTATTTTTTCCACACACAAAGCTTTCATTTATCATAAATGCACAGGACAAAAAGATAGAGTGGCGTCGCATTTCCTTTTTTAAACTTGCATCATTGATCCATGAAAAATCCTATGACCTGGGAATGACAACTAGGCTGACTCAACTTTCTTCTTAACACATTGGCAATCAAACCAATGAAATACCTCCATCTGTACCTTTCCTTCAAGGTTGGTGCTTCAAACTAGGCCCATGGATGACCATGAACACGTGTCATCAACTTGCTAACTCGTTATACATAACTCTCGAGCACCTTTCCACAGTGAGCTAGTGATAACCATTGATCTTACTTTAATCATGTGGCAGATAATTGAAACAACCTTTAAGAACACAATGGTGGCTCCCTTGCTCAATAACTCGCTATACTTATTTATTGCACATCTCCT
The DNA here is from genome assembly GCA_028749045.1 of Cupressus sempervirens. Lineage (NCBI taxonomy): Eukaryota > Viridiplantae > Streptophyta > Pinopsida > Cupressales > Cupressaceae > Cupressus > Cupressus sempervirens. Next base: position 547,605,065 of record CM053789.1, read on the forward strand.
CATAGTGAGTTAACGAGTGTTGCCGATCTAGATTTGATCTTGCGGTCAGCAATTTACTACAACAGTGGTGGGCCACCACTCGCAAACTTGCTATACATAACTTCCAAGCACTTCTTCATAGTGAGCTAATGATGGCCTTTGATCCTAGCTTGATCTCATGATCAGAAATCTTTTTACTTTATACACAGGAAGTGGGTCCATGAGACCACTATCGCTGAGATGGCTCAACATGTTGGCACACACATATATATATATCTTGATGACATCACATGTCTTGGGCCTTGCCGTGTTTATGACTTTTAGGTGGGTTGCTATATCGCTATCAGCAAAAAAACAACAACCCAGCTAGCGACATGATGAGCTCTGACGAATCAAATTTTTTTGGCTCAAAGATATTTCAATAGGATGCCCCCATGTAATTTGATCTACAAAACTCAACCTTATCGGGGCCCACCTTTGAGGATTTTTTAGTTACGTTACCATTTTCTAAGCAATTGCTACATCGGTACCGGCATAAAAACCACAAATCTGGCTAGCGATATGGTGAGTTTTGGTAAGCACTTTAAAAACAACACCCGAAAAAAGAAACTACAAAAGACAATAACCTATAGAGGGACAAAAGTGAAACGTGCAACATATCTTCCTCGGGATCCACAAAATTATTTCTGATCTCAAAAAGATGTCATCTTTGGAAAATTTGGGCATTTTCTATATTGCCACCGGCAAGTCGTAAGTGTTTTCAGTTAGTGACTTGGCAAATTTCTGGATAAAATTAAACTCTGGTGACACCATTTCCAAATATTTTCACGTGCCTTTCCTCTTGAAACTAACTAGTCTGGGACATAGTACATGGTCAATAGATCTTCTTGCCAACACATTTCATGGCACTGGACTCCACTTTTCAGTATCAAATAATTCTTCGATGGTCGCTACCTCACTATGCATAACATATGAGCATCTTGCCATAGCGAACATACGACAACCGTAGATTCAAATTAGATTAGATGGCAAGATTAAAACCCCTTTTTCAAAAGACTTAACGATGGTGATCAAGCAGGCGAGAAAAGAATATTCACTCCTTGTTGTTTGTTTTTTCTTTTTTTTAAAAAAAATTCGCGCCAAGAAAAACTTAAAAGGACAAACCTAAGGCTTTTCGTAGATTTTTCAAAGGTATCAAAATATACTATGCCAAAACCTAAAGCCTTATGACTTATCAAAAACTTCTCATCAGATTTTTTTTTAATGATCCTAAGAAAATTTGATTCACAAAAAATCAGACCAACATATCTGATGTACTCATTAAAAGATACTTTGTCCTCAATTGAGGGATCATTTTTGTACAATTTAATGTGAATAGCACACAAATTGTATTGCACATTTATCTACTAGATGTTGGGTACATTGATTTGACATTATAAATTTCTTAGAGGATATAGAAACTTACTGACTGTAAACAACAGGTATGGACTTAATGCATATTTCATGAGTTGTGGTTCATAAAAACTCATACTCATTAGCTTGAATTGTTTGTTTAATACCCAATGCATTAAGGTGATGCTGACAATTTGAATTCATAACAACTATTTCTCATCAACTTAAATTGTTTGTTTAGTACCCATTGCATTGATGTGACACTTACAAGGTTGAAGTATTGCAACTTCCTAGAAGGTTTGCCTACTCAATTCCATGATGATCCAACTTTTCTCAATCCTTGGGAGAATGATGCAAGAGCATCAAGGTCAAGGTTGAAGGCATGAGAAGACATTAAGGTCTCAAGATAACCAACATGACCATGTTAGAACAACTAATGTAATAAGACCCTATGAAAGTCCTTTTTGATATGTTTATAATCATTTTAGTTACATTTGAAAACTTTAATTAACAAAAACTAGATTTGTAGATATAAACATTAATCACAACATGTCCAATTTATTTGTAGGTATATTTTCCTATGAAGAAAGACCATGCCTGACAATATGAACCTAGAACAAAATAATGAGACAATGGCTGCATTGTGGGCTCAGTTTCGAAGAAAATCTGATAAATGTTATTGTCCTTGCAAAAAGTGTAAGGGCTTAAAGAATCAAAGAATTCTAATCACAACAACCCAGAGTCATTGTAGGAAATATGGTCATGTTGAAGGGGGCCACAATTTTCATCCATTGCTGAATGTGGATTTTCTACTGGAGGTACATGGAGGTGTGAATATCCAAGCTGAGGATAACACTCCCATGGAAGAAGATGATAATGTGCCAAAGGACATGATTGAAGAAGATGGTATTGAGGCAAGTGATGAAGAGGCTCACAATGATGGTACTAGAAAATCTAATAATAATTATGAAGATGGTCTTGATATACCTTTACTTGAGAAGCCACATGAACCCTTATGTGAAGGCTCCCAAACAACTCTACTATCGGCTATAGTGTTGTTGGTGAACTTAAAGGTTATGAATAGTATATCCAATGTAGCAATGTCACGTATGCTAAGGTATGTCATTTTTTTCATCTTCAATGTTAGCATACAATTACTATTCATTATATTAACAATGCATATTTGTTGTTGTAGGTTGATTAGTGAGTTTTTGTTACCACCATCAAACATTTTGTCTCGTTCGTATCGAAAATTATCTAACATTATGGATCAGATTGGAATGAAGTATCAGAAAATACATGCATGTCCCAATGATCACATTCTATATCATAAACAACATGAATTTGAAACAGAATGCCCTAATTATCATGTTAGTAGATATTGGTCAGATCAAATAACAAAAAAAGTGCCTCACAAGGTTCTTCAGTACATTCCCATTATTCCACGTCTTGAATGGTTATTCGGGTGCACTAGCTTGGCACAATTTATGAATTACCATGCACGCAATAGAAGTCATGATGACATTATGTGAATGCCTTTTGATGGTTCTACATTTAAAGAGATAGAAGAAACATGATCACACTTTAAAGAAGAACCTCGTAATTTGAAACTTTCATTGGCGGTAGATGGTGTCAATCCATATGGAGATATGAGATCTGTTTACTTAGTATGGCCTATTTTTGTTATTAACAATAACATTCCTCCTTGGATGTCCATAAAGAGGGAGCACATAATGTTGTCAATGATTGTGCCAGGTTTTTTTTAATTTTATAGTTATCTAAATTAATTTATAAATAGTGCATGAAAATGGTTATAATAATTACGTAATGTTTATGTTCATTCGATTGCCAAGTAAATACCAAGTTAAAGATATGAACATGTATATTGATCCCCTAATTGATGAGTTTTTGAAGTTATGGAATGGCATCACTATGTATGACATCTCTAGACCGATAGGACATCAACAATTTCAATTCTATACAATGCTTGTATGGACAATACATGATGCCCCTGGGCTAACTCATTTTTGTGATATGTTATATTGTTAAGATTACATATTTTTGGTATGTTATAGTGGTTACACATTACTATCGAATGCTTAAGTTGCATGTGATCATTGTACATGATCCAATTATACATGATCTTTTAGGTCTTTAGACAAAAGAAAAATTTGCATGTCCAGTTTATGGTCTGAAGATGAAATGTCATCATTCAAGAAGTTTAGAAAAGCAAGTGTTTGATGAGTTTAGACACTTTCTCCACCATAATCATAAGTATCAAATTTCCAAAAAAGATTTTTTCAATGGGAAAGAAGAGACATCATCAAGGCCACGAAGAATGACACCTCATTTATGGAAGTTGGAATGCGATCGACTAAATCATCGAGGTAATGCCCAATTGGTTGTTTGAAGTTTACAATTTGTATTTTGATATTGTCTTATATTTACTAATGTTGTAACTGATGCTTGTGAAGGTCATCAAGGCACCAATGACCAACTTCCTAGAGGAATGAAAAGTTATCCTACTCAATTTAGTAGGTTACCATACTACAAGGAACTCCCAATTGCACATTTGTTTGATGCTATGTATATTGGAAAGAATGTAATAGAGACACTATGGAAAATGTTGGATGGAAAGTGTGATAGAGAACAAATTGCTAAAATTTGTACTGACATTCATGAATCTAATCATGCACTAAAAGTTTTCATTGAATCAAATAGGAATGGAGACCGCATAAATACAAGTGCCCTTCCTTGGTTATTAACGGAGCAACAAAGTGATGCATTAAAAGAAGTCATAAAAAAACAAAATTTCCAACAGGATTTGTTGCAAATATAAGCACTCTTCTATCAAAAAAAGGTGATTTTGGGCCAGGGTTGAAGACACATGATTGGCATACCTTCCTCAAGATAAGTCATGTTTTCTATTTATAGTATATTTGTAAGATTGAATGTAGAACAAGTTGCATTATTTAATAATACATTAAAATGATCATTTTTAATGATTACAGTTCATCCTACATCTATCACTTCCATAATAGTTTGACAATAGTATTAAACAAGTTATATATGATCTTGGAAAATACATGAGGTTAGAAGAGTGGTTTTTCTTAGATTTGTAGCTTTTTATTTGAAATTTATTGTATAATTTTATTTGAAATCTCCTCTATGTGTTTTTGCGTGTTGAATCTCTTTTAGGTGGTTATCATCTAAAGAAATTAATAAAAAAGGATATAAAATATTGGAAGAGAAAAATTTCATAGCTTATGTGTGAAATGAAAAAGTGTTTACCTCCAACGTTTTTCAATGCTCAAGAACACTACCTCATACATCAAGTTGAGGAGATTGAATTGTGTGGACTTGTACAAGCTAGATCAATGTGGATGGTTGAGAGGTACTTGAAATTTATGAAGGGCTTGGTTTTACAAAGAGAACGTCCTAAAGGTTCTATGATAGAGGGATATATGATATACTAGACCATGGTGTATATCAGTGAATATCTTCCAAAGTTTGCAACAGGTATCCATGTAGATCGCATTTGGGATGCCAACTATAATGACAAATTCAAAGGGGAGTACCTGATGGGGAAAGGTAGATTGAGGAAGGTGATAGGTAATTATAACTTTTTTTTTGTAATTTAACAATTCTGATCCATCATCAATATATATAAGTTGTTTCTAACTAGTGTAATTGTCTTCTTTATAGTTGGTCATGAGTGAGATGCACTACACTTGTACATTGCAAACAATCTTGATTGAATGATAGTGTGGATTGAACAGTCTCAAGAAAATGGTTGCTCATCAAGATGTGATGGTGTTGCATCATTGGTTAAAGAAGCTCATCGTAATGGAGATCCCAATGTTATGCCAATGGTACTTGATCTAATATATGGCTTAAGAGATACAAAGGTATGCATAAGATTACTAATCATGAGACATAATTTTAATATCAACTCACAAATCAATGAGAAGATTCTTGACATGTTTGAATAATTTCAGGTCAAACACCACAAAGCTATGTACTACCATGGCTATAAATTTTGCACAAAAAAGTTAGATGAAATGAAGAAAATGTGTGATTCCGGGATGCGGTCACCAATATTTTATCTAGACCTTACATACATCTTCAACAATCTAAAAATTGATACTATGGCATTTTGGATGATATACTTGAGTGCGACTTTGATTCATTCAAAATAGTTCTATTTGTCATCAAATGGTTTAGGTTACAGCTGAATCGAAATGATCCCGATAGGACTGTTATTGAACACAATAGTGGATTCACTATGATTAATACAAGGTCATTTGAGCTAGTCGGAGATGAGCCCTATGTTCTTCCAAGTCAATGTGAGCAAGTGTTTTACTTTAGTATTCCAGACAAACTAGGTTGGTCTTTTTTTGTTAGACATGACCCAAGAGGAAGGCCAGTAAAGTATAATGTGATCAAAGAAGAAGATATTGAAGAAGCACAAGAGGAAGTAAATGATTATCAGGAATGACAGTTACCCAGTGATGAAGAAGAAGAAGATGGTGATGATTTTGGTCATGCTAACGATAATGGCGATAATGATGATGATGATGCTGATGACGATCATGATCATGGTGATGAAGATGGTGATGATCATGGCAATGATGGTCATGATGATGATATTGATCAAGAGGATGATGATGGTGATGAAGATGGTGGTGGTGACAACGACGATCAAAGTGACAAGTTCGATGATGATGATGATGATGACATGGATGAAGATCATGATGATCAATGAAATCTTCAGATACGGTCAATGTCAACTATGATAGGGTCTTGTATGACCAAATATTTCTTTCCAAACCATATGTGCACATATAAATATTAAGTAGAACAGGTCAAATATTTTTTTAGATATAAACATTAGTTACGCTAAATTTTTAACTTAAGACAAATTATTTACATATATAATCTACTTTATTATTAATATTTTTTTTGGTAAGTCTATTACTTTAATTTCGCTGCTGATTTCTAAGACTTACTAATTTTTTTCACAGGGCGATATGGATGCACCATCTCAGACACCTTCAATAGAGGTAAACATTAATTATTGTAAATTTTAATGTTAATATAGAAAAAAATGTCCTATTATTATGTTCTTTTCTTTATGGCTTTGGAGTTATTTTGATGAAAGTATATGAATATTTGATGCCACAAATGATAGGAAAAAGCTACAATGATCACTGATCAAATGCAATCTAAAATATGGGCATCATATCTACATGACATTGGCCTTAGTACTGACCCTGTATTCACCACCCAAAAAATTATGCAAAGATACACTGATGAGCTTGTTAGAATTATCATCAAGGGTGACAGAAGTGAGGAGAAAGAGGCACTAAGAATAGAATTGGACCGCAGAATCCAATCTTTTAAAGTAAGCAGTAATAGAAGTTCAATAGATATTAATCTTTTATAGTATCTTATGGATCATGATCTCTAATTTTATGTGTTCTTGTATAGACATATGTGCCATTTGCGAGGTCACATGGTGAACATGGTTAGGATTGTTGTGCAGTACCTTTGTGTAAGTAACACTTTGTTTGTTTTAATCAACATTATAACACTTACCTACTTTTTTGTGGATGTTTCTCGCTAGTATCCCATTTGATATTTATCCATTGCAAATGTCTTTGCTAACAATATTCTATTCTTCAGCTCATGATGAAGTGTGGACTCCTCCTTCAATTGGCGGTCCACTATTGTCTACTACATTTTCGACAATAAGGACCATGCAAACATCATCGTCTATACGCAATAGAACTGGTAAAACCTTGTTTTGCTATATTTTGTAATGTGTTATATTTTTTAATGTCTTTCTACAAGTTGATGAATGACAAAGTAGCATATTAGTGATTAATTGATGTCTACAGAAGCTTGCATACACACAAACACATGCATACACACACCATGCATACATACATACATACATATATATATAGCCACACATAGAGAGACATGGACATAGGCAAGGAGGTAGACCAACAGAGAGCAGTACTAAAATTGTCATTTAATTGTATGATGTTTCAGTTGATAGAGCAACAGAGAGTAGTACTACTGAAGCTGATCCATTTCTTAGAGCAGTTCGTGTGATTAATATTGGTTCATATGGAGGGACATTGTTGCTAAATAAGAAAACTATGTTTCCATTAAGAGAACAAAAGATTCCAGGTGCTTTAAAATTGATATTATTTAAAGTGTAAATTTAGTTTACTTTTACATTACTCATTTTGGACTAATAAATCCTTTATGTTTTTGTAAGTAATAATGCTTTCTTTGAATATCTTTTTCATATGACATTGAGACTATTTGGACCCACCATACGTAAAAGGTACATAGTTTCATATCATTGCTACATAATTTTTTTTTTTTCTATTTATTTTAATATATTAAAGTTATTAATCTAAAAATCTATTTTTTTTTTAAAAAGGTGGAATTAAAAAATTAGATGATTGCATCCATTGAGGAGAAATTTGGGAAAAACATTTTTGACACTTGCCTACTTTTGAAAAGAGCAGCAAAGCATATCAAGACTATGAGGGATCAATATAGAAGGGCTCTTAAGGATAACCCAAAGTACGATCATCCTCCTATGATTCCACTGATGGAGTGGAATGAAATAATAGAAGATGCAAAGGAGAAAAGGCTATGTGAAGATAGAGATAATGAAGAAGCATAGGGCAAAAAGAGGTATGTCATTATAGTATTAAGTACATTGTAATCATGCACTAATTATTGATATTTGTAAATATATAATCTAAGACATTTGAAATTGTTCATAGATTGCAAGACACATCCATGGCTACAAAAGCGAGAATAGAAAAGGTTGGCCAATACAAACTTGGCTCTGGTGGCTATATGAATCTGAAATCTCGAGTTGTAAGTAGAGCAATGAATTTTGTATTTTTTTTTTAATATAATGTTGCAAATAGTTTTGTTTAATGAAACCATACATGGAAAATTGACGTTATCAAGCAAAAAACACAGGGCACATATTTCAATTTGGACGTCACAGATGAAGATAGAAAAATTGCCTTGAAGGAAGGCTATAAAGTTGTGGTGTCATGCCTACATGAAGAATCTATAAGCCTTGCCCAACAATCGTGTGCACCAAATGATATCTCACAGGTAAATTGGTCAGATAAAAAGTAAATGAAATTAAATAGTTGAGAATATTCTTTTTTGGTATTAGTTTTAAACATAAATTGACTACATAACAATGTGCATAACATTTTACTACAGCCTTTATATCCTACCACAGAACCTGCTCCTGACGAAGGCCATGATGTGCATTATAGTGGTGGAGGTATTAATTTTCTATTGGAAATTAATTATGCAATTATGAATACAATTTAACATCTTCAATTGGAAACTGATGTGTATCCTTTATTTGAATATTTCAGAGCATGTTGAACATCATGTTGAAGCAGTGGACCATGTTCCAAGTGTTCAACATGTTGATGCGGTGGTAGATCAAAATGTTAATGTAGATGATGTGGCATTGTTAGGTAAGAAAAATGCATTTTATGTTGTACTCGTACTTAATTACAAACTTGTAACAGTTAGAAAAAGAAAAAGAGTATGCTAATTTATTGCATTCACTTGTTCTTGCAACAGAACCCCCTTTAGTGCAGCAACCTCCTGCTCCTCCAAAAAGAAGGAGCCATTGTACATTACACATGCTAGAAGGGGAGGAGAATGAAGTAGAAATGGATGATCCTATGAGTGCTTTTCTTAAGAGAGCTTAGAAAAACAAAAAAAAGAAATGATGTTTTAAAAATCTTCTTTGATAAACCTTGTTGGATAATGAAAGAACTTTGTTTTAAGTAATTTTGTATGAATGATGCATATTAATAGCAATTTTTAGTTTATGTTAATGAATATTGTTATGTGTTAATGAATTTTTTATTAGTATTGTGTATTAATGAATTTTATATCATATTAATGAATGTTATGTGATTGTATTGATTGAATGTTATAGTTCATAAATGGATGAATGAATGAATGAAGTATGTAATTAAATGATAATGGGTACTTTAGATTAGTGTTAGGGGGAGAGGGGTGAGGCTTGATGAGCTTCCACCTTCACATGGTTGGCCTTGTTAAGTAGAGAATATTATAGTATTCTTAAAACCAAGTGAAGCTCAAATTTGTTAAGTCTTCAAACACACATCCCAATTCTCTTTAATGAGACTAAAGTTTTTTCGCTTTTAATAGTCTCATTGCAGTCATCTTTTGGTTCCTTGAAAATATAGTTCTTGCTTAGTTTAAATCTCAATTATTAGATATTTTTCCACATTGGAGTTAGTTTGGCATAGAAACTTGCATATTTTATTATATATATTTACTCAACTGAAAGGATTGTAGAAAGCATTCACATAGTTGATGTCTAACAAAAGAAGACAAGATGCATATATTATTTAGCATGGAAATCCTTGTAGGTGAATTGTGTGTGTATGTACACACACACACACACACACACACACACACACACACACATGTATGTACATATATAACTTCAAACAAATGTGTAGACTCAATTAGCAAGAGACACCAACCTCAAATCCTGCAATGCAGAAGGAACTAACCTTTGAAATGCAAGTCAGGAAAATTGGCTTTCATCTCCATTCATGATGGAACTTACAATGATGCATATCCACAACAATCTTAACTTCCAAAAAACAAGTTAAACCTGAAGATAAGTTGTTTGAAGACCTAGTTGACTTTGCCAAGGCAAAAAGTAAAACTTCACCCAGTAAAAGAAATTTTTTTTAAAAATTAAAGGTTGTTCTCTAGGATGGTTTGTACTACATATCTTCAAGTACCTTGCTACAAGTGATGGTTTAGGTGTAGCATCAGTTTTATTGAAGCCACTGTATAGTCTTTTGTTCATTTGAGGTTTAGTATTCATTATGTGTTATATTATTCCTAGTGCACCGCAATTTAATTTATTTCTTGTTACTTTTTTTTTTTTTGATATGAAATTCCTTTTGAAGATTTGTATATTGAAAAAAACTTATGTTCTTACCTAGAAGGTAAACGAGTTTAGTAATAGTGCCAATATATATATATATATATATATATATATATATATATATATATATATATATATATATATATATATATATATATATATATATATATATATATATATATATATATATATATATATATTGCTGAAGCTTGTTCTATTTTATATCTCAAGTAGTGTGTGAGCTATTGGTGTTTCAAACTGCTAAAACTATCAAGCAACAAAATGCTTAATATCACAGTGAAATGACTCACACAATCTAGGGATTAGCCAATTCCCAATATCAACTATATGAATGAATCACTATAACCCAACTTCAACAAAACCAAACGATGGTTTCTACTCTTTTGGCTCTGCTAAACCAAGGCAGGTATACCTAGGGATAATTCTAATGCAACTATGTATGAAATAATCTTTGTTTCATCTTGATTCTCATCTGTTACCCTCACATACATAAACAACTCACTTCAATTCTTCAATGCTCTCAAAATTATACACATCCCTTATCAGCAGATCTGGTCATAATTCTCCTAAAATTTACAAATATTCCTGGAAATAGCAGCTACCTAAGACTCGGGAATTAGATATAAATGAGTTGAGACCAGCATTTATAAGTCTTGAATAGGATTGAAAATAATTTTGATTTTGTAAGATGATTTGATATGTAGTAGTAGAATTCATCCTTGTTTACTTCTAATTTATAGGACCAGTGCCTTATCCATTGGGTAAGAAATTGACTATTGGTGGGAGATCTAATTCAAATAACTTATATAAGAATTAATCAACTGCAATCACCCATCTCCATTCTTATGCAATATCCCTTTTATGAACTCATAAACCCTACTAATTTACTGAAGCATTTATATAATTACTTAAATTAAAAGCAACAATAAAACTAGCATACAACCCATCCAAATTGCATTCAGCCAAATAAACCTTATTTAAATGAATTCAAAGTAAACAAACCCATAAACTAGAGTCAAAAATTGATGACACAGATATAGTGTAAATACCCCTTTGTATTATCCTTTTCAAATGACTAATACAATAACCGATAGAAAACCAATTGAATGCCCAGAATAGATTGCCATTTCTTTCATTTCAATTTGCTTATTAGAAAGTACAATGGAAGCAAACTCAAAACCTCTGCATACTATTGGACCGACTGAATATGTACTCTTATTGAAAGAAACAAAAAATTACACAAGTCTTGGACCATCACAATGCATTGAAAACTCATTTATACAGCATGAGTTGCAACAAGAAAAGGGCAATTGTGATCTAACAAGTGTCCAAGGAACAAAGCATCATACAAAAGACAAAAAAAATCACAACAGAATGCTAGGCATATCAAATATTCCTTCAGGTAGGCCCGTTCCAATTTTTGTTGTGAATCATCAACTTCTGATTTGTCTCTCATTATTTTGGCTCCTCAGAATACGTGGCTACCAAGTTGGGCAAAGAAGGATGATCTTGTGATACCTCCAAATTGATTTTCTCCTGTGGGTTCTCATTGCTTTCACCCTAAGCAGGCATTATTACCTTTTTCCCTTCTTCTTTTTCCAATTTTGGTGTAGAGGTTCAATAACCTACACCTCTCCTTCTTGTTTCTCATCATCATTTGAACTGTCCTCCTCTGACTACTAGTCCAACAGAAGATCTGCCATCCAAGTGTCAAATTGTATATCATCCAGCCAGCTGAACTGTAGGATATCATTTTTCTTTTTTAAAATATAACCAGCCTCCTTTTCAAAATCAACAAATTATTGCTTCAAAGAATCAAAAAATAATTGGACTTTAACCAATTCCTCTATCGTGGTGGCCCACCAAGCATGCCCCTTTTCATTAATAACTTTATTTATCCTTGTGCAGAAAAGGTCATCCAATTCTTTACTCCACTCTTCCTTATTTTTAAATTTCTTCTTTCTATCCAAGGCACAAGGAAATAGATCAAATTTTTTATTCTTGTACTTATTCAAATAAGAAACAATTTTCAGTTGCAGAGCAACTCTCTTGTTATAAAAATCTAACAGTTCATTAACAATATCATACAATTTTTCAACATGGTCATTGGAAGACTTTATAACTAAATAACATAGAAGGGTGATTTCCTTTTCCCTTCTTCCTCATTTATTAACAATAGGCTTTAGGGTATCATCATGATGAGTTTTCAATTCCTCCCATATATCTATTACTTTTATCAACTGATCAAAGAATAAGGGCCACTCAATTTTGTCCACTAAATACATTAGAGCCTTTCTAAGCTTATCCTCATACTTCGTATTTAACTCTACATGTAAGGCCCATAGTTTTCTCTTCTCTTCTTCAAATTTCTCAGTTGTATAATATTCAGGCCTTTGAGGTGTGTCTGGTATCTATACAAGGGGGGTGGATTTAAAAGGTTCCACTAGAGGATGGGGGTATGTTATTCTTGGCCTTGTGGATTTCCTGATTGCCTTATTTTCAAGTTCAATTCTCCTTTTTACCTCCCTATTATAGGCCTCAAGAAGTGTTTCATATTTATTTTGTAACTCAGACATAACCTATTCCTCCTTCTTAGCAGTGGCCAACACAAACTTAAAAGAATCCACATTCCAATATGCTGCCTATACATGTGAAGTGTTAGCAACCCTTCTTACAAGTATATTTCCCATCAACCCAGACTCATCTGATTGTGATGGTGTGGCTCTAGATCCCTTTCTCAATGACCAACTAACCAATGCAGCTTGATCTTCAATGAATGAAGTGCCTTGGAAGTCTCTTCTATTTGGGTCTTGCAACTCTAATCTACTTGAAACAGAATTGAAAATTAATGCATCTTCAATATCCCAATTGGGCAATAATAAAATGTTAGATGCATTTATCATTTTCCTCCCCTCCTCAAGGCTTATATTATGCAATTCCTTCATCATTTATTCTTTAATTTGGTTTTTCATGGAAGTTTCATCCATTTTTGGATGCTCTATTTTCATCTTTTTACATTTCTCCTCGATGCAAACTGCTGAAAAGCCCTTGATTTCACAAAACTGTCATCAATCAAAAATTGATGACTTGCCTACTCTGATATAGGGTCCAACTCCCTACCTCTATAATTAGCTATTGTTAGATCCAAACTTGGGAGAGTAAGTTCTGGAGGGTTACCCTCATCTAATTCTGCTTGAGTAATAAAAATATCTCCCTGTGATCCCATTTGTTCAACCTGTTCACCAGTGAGCTTCTCTTCTCCAATCCTCAAAAGGGACTGGGTGGGTGAATATTCCTCATCTTGAGGCCTTTCTTCTATCATTACCTTTTTCCTCTTAGGACTAGGCTCTTTAGGTCTCTCCTCTTGGGCTATACTGGTAGATCCTATTAGTTGTTTGCCCTTGTCTATAGGAACCTTTTTATTCTGAATTAAAGTATATATGGGCCTCTTTTGTACAATTATTTTATCAGTTCTCACATTTGGAGTGAAAGCCAACCTCCTCATGACCTCTCTGGCCTTATCAGGATATGAATCAATTAAAAAAAAATTCTTTTCATTCATGACCTCCATTATTTCAGGGAAGGTATTCATGAGCTTACTTATTTTGTCAGCCTCTATAATAGCATTATCCAAAGGATCATATATATTATCAAAACAATGAATGAATTCTAAGACCCCGAAATAAACTCTCCATTTTTCCCTTTTAGTTTCCTACTCCTGTAATGAGAATTCATTCCTTATAATATCCTTTGGATAATAAGTATCGTGCTTGACTGGTCCCAACTTGATTCTATGCCTCGACATCTGATTGAAAAATCCCTCAAAATCACAAAAATGGGGATGAGAGACAGCCATCATATACTGCTCCAAAATTTTATGCAAAAAGATCCATCCCCCTTTTGTAATCACAAACTAATGGGCCACTATGCAGGTAGGGAAAATTGACCCTAATTGCCTTTTCAACAAAAACATTTCTTCCACTCCCCCTAACTGCCATAAAACTTCAGCCATTCCCACCTTCAAAGGAACTTGGTAAGGAAAAACATGAGGGTTCCCCTTGAAACCATAGATTCTATAAATAATAGAAACAGGGTAGGGGATGATATCTCCCCAATTATGTGAAACTTTCAAGTCATGGGGGTTATCCATAGGCCTGATGAGACTCATTAGTACCCTAGGGATTCTGGGATTGTCACTCAATATGAGGCATCTCAATTTAGCAGTAAAATATCTATCAAATCTGACAAAACTAGCATTACTTGCATCCCAAGTCATATCTGCACTCCACAACTAGACTGGCAGTATTTCCCCATTCTCCTCTCTATTTAGTTCCATCTCATTACCAAAATATGTCACTCCTTTGAACAAAAACATATCCATTAATAGAGAGTAGTGACCAAAAGTTTTTTCCACCTTGCCCTTCGCAATCCCAACTAAACCAATGTGAATTTCTTCAGCCAAAAAGGAAGCAAAATCAAAAATAACATCTACACCGAAGGAAGCAATCTGAACCATCATGTACATGAAACCAATGGGCATAAATTCTTGCTCATCTTTACCAAAAACTTGGCATAAGGTCCTGTATATCTCTACAACCCGGGAAGTGAAAAGACACTTCTTAAAAGGCTCTCTAGAGGCTACAATAATTACTGGCAAAGTTTCTATTGTACCAATATGTGCCCTTAGTGCACCTCCCCTAATTACATCCTTCTTTGCTTTATATTCATTCTCTAATTCTAGCATATTAATTTGCACATGGTAGTCTAATAATGCTTCCAGGTGAAAAACCTCTCTAATTTCTTCAGGAGTAATCGAGACGAAAGGCACACCATCCTTTCTTCTTACAACCCTAATGGCTTGGTCATAATTCTTAGCAATGGCTTCAAGCAAATCATAATCCATGAAAACACTTAGGACTACTAACTTTCCCAAATCAAAATTCCAGACATTAGCATGCGGGGAAAACAACTTTCTTTCCAAAAACCACTTTTTAAACAAGATAAGGCCAGTTTAAGTATTTGTTGCATCCCTAACCCAGTTCCCTTTTTCATATAGGTCATCACCAATTTTAAGCCTAGGGTTTAAGGAAATTGACTTTTTAACTTGTGCAGGCTATACAGTAGATTCTGGGAGTAATTCTAATAAATCATCATGGACATTCCTATCCATATAATTAATTTTCCTAGAGAATGGTTTCTTAGGAGGCATTTTGACAGTATTGAGAGAATTGGAATGCCACAGAGGTTATAATATGAGTACTTACTTGACTTGTTGAACTTGTTCTTCTCTGAACTTCTAAAATTTCTCTCAAATGACAAAAGAATAGTTTCACATCTTTACCAAGCTTAACACGACACAATCAATCAAGCTCTTGTGCTCAGAGAATTTGCAATCTCTATTCGTGTGGGACTGGAATTAATGAAAATCTCTATGTTATACTATGTTTCTCCCATACACGAAGCTTTTACTTATCATAAATGTGCCGAACAAGAAAATAGAGTGGCATTGCACTTTCTTTTTTAAACTTGTGATGTTGATCCTTGAAAAATCCTACAATCTGGGAATGAAAACTAAGTTGACTCAGCTTTCTTCTTAACACATTGGTAGTTAAGCCAATAAAACAGCTCCACCTATACCTTTTCCTTCAAGGCTGGCACTTCAAACCGGGCCCATGGATGACTACGGACATGTGTCATCAACTCACTAACTTGTTATACATAATTCTTGAGCACCTTTCTACAACGAGCTAGCGATGATCACTGATCTTACTTTAATGTTGTGGTAGACAATTGAAACAACCTTTAAGAACATGATGGTGTGTACATTGCTCGTTAACTCACTATACCTAATTTTTATACATCTCTTTATAGTGATTCAATGAGAGTCGTCAATCTAGACTTGATCTCGTGGACAGCAATTTTGCTTCAACAATGGTGGGCCACACTCACTAACTCGCTATACTTAACTTCCAAGCACTTCTTCATAGCGAGTCAATGCCACCCTTTAATCTTGGCTCAATCTCACGATCAAAAATCTTCGTACCTAGTACATGGGAAGTGGGTCCATGATATCATTGTTGCTGAGCTAGCTCAACATGTTGGCACATATATATATTTTCTAATCTCTACATGACATCACATGTCTTGGGCCTCACCGTCTATGACTTTCAGGTGGGTTGCTATATCACTACCGGCATAAAAACCAACAATCCGGCTAGCGATATGCCGAGTTCTGACAAATCAAAATAAGTGTGCAGATTTGTGTATTAATTTAGTCCATTCTCTTTGTAATGTTGCATGTTTTAGTTTCAATTTTTTTATAAATCATAATAAATATTTAGCATCTAAGATAAAATTAATTCAATTAAATAATGAGAATATGCAATAATTAGTATTGTAATGATAAAAATGATTTTTAATTTATCTTTGTATTAATTTGAGCTACTCATTTTTTTATTATGTGAATAGTTATAAATGCTATAATTTGTGTGTTTTATTTTTTTTGTAAATTGATTAATTATATATATTTATTATATATATAAACATGAATATTATCTTAGTTTAATTTATTTTCTTATAGTATTTGAATATTAAATCAATTAAAATAATCTCTATTAGTAATCTGATATACGATTCCTTACTCCTAACATTTTCTACTAACCATTCTTAAACTATACTATAACTGTCCCTTACATCTTGCTTTACTTCCTACCACCCCTTATCTAATTTTACCACTAATTCCCTATCCGCTGGCCATTAACCCTTATATCCTTTAAAAAATAACAATATTTAAGCCAAATATTTTATTTACTACATTTTACTTTACTTATACATATCCCCATACAAATAACATTAATCCACTTAACGTCCCTATAATCCCAACCTGACGCCAACCTTCCCAGAATTCATGTGACATGGAGTCAAGTGAATCATTACTTTTTTTTGTTTTTTGTTTGATGAAATTGACTTACTATAGGGAGGTTTGTCAATAAATATATGATAATACTAAGTCCCATAAAATACTTGAAAACTTCATCCTTAAAATCATTCACTACACATCCATCTCACAATCTATGCATGTAAACTAAAATACCAAACTAAGCATAACCATTCATAGCTTGAAAGTAAATAAACATTCACAAATATGACACAAGATATGATTACCCAAAAACCCTCTAATGAGAAGGTAAAACTGAGATGGGGATGACACCCATACATCTTCACTAATACATTGATAAAGTATATCCAATGAATGTTACAATGTTTGATCATGAAATATGATCTACCCTGTTAAAGGCTTACAAATCCTATTACATCTTACCCTACTAAAGGATTTCATGACCCTATTAGAAGTGTGCCTAGTAAGAGGACTTCAACTTACAATGAAGTAAGCACCCTATTCAAGGATTTATCTCAGCATGTTAGGACTACTTTGTTAAGAGATTTAAATGATTCACCTATTAAAGTGTCTCAACAATGATCCTTTCTTAGCTCTCTACTACTTGATGTCAGATCAGCTCTTTTCATGTATTCTTGATCCTTCTTTGATTAGATGTATCTCTTCTATGCTCTAACTCCTTTACTATGTTCTCCTCTGACATATTCTATAATTCATGTCTCTAGATCACAATTCCTTAGTCACACCTTGATTCTCTTTTTACATGCAAAAAATTCTCTCTCTACTCATCTCCTTACTTACATTATATAGTAGGGTTTACCCTCCTTATGAAGATCTTGGTGACTTAGGGTTAGGTATGAATCAATGATTTTGATTCACCTATTGCTTAATCCTTCTCTTTTTTTTGATTGGTTGTGTGTGTTGCATTGGGATAATCAATCAAGATTCATTGTTATCATCTAGGATCTCAAAATATATCCTTAAGTTGGTTCCAAAATAATTTACATAGGAGTTTGTGCCATTACAAACAACTATGTCAAAACTATATAACTCAACACTAGAATTCCCTGATGCTCAACATCAACTACAACTTCAATGCCAAAACTCAACATCTGAATAACTAAACATCCTTTGATTACTTGGCTCTTGAATCACTCAACATCATCTATCTACTTGAAACTTGAGTGGATTGGCACCAACTATTTACTCAACATACACTAAGAATGTCACTTGATATGCACTATCTGACATGTTATGCTCCAAATGTATTACTTGTTTGACATGAACTAATCTTGTAAATGACTTAAGTGTATAAACACTCATATGTCAAAACCAAATTGAGATTAACAATATCCCCCTTTGACATGAGTGGAAAAAACACTTGGTCATGCATGAATATCTTTAACTTATAAGCATAACTTAGCTAATCACCATCTTTACTTGGTATAATACAAAATTTCAAAATTTCAAAATTTTGCAAAACTTGAGTTTAATATCATACCTCAAAAAATGCTATACTTTGTTTATTTCTTTGACTCCCCCTTTATTTTGTCTCCCCCAAAACTGTATCTATTCATCACTTGGAGTCAATGTCACTAAAAAACTTATTATGCTCCCCCTTTCTTATTTCTCCTCCTATCTTATTACTCCCACTTTTTGACACTTATTTCAAAGGGTTATACCTGAATAGTGTGTTTATCCAAAAAAGATTTATGGATCTCAAGTATTAGCTTCAAAGCTACATCCCAATTATCACAACCTACCTCCAATTATTTGATTTGGATAGCCAAATTGGCAGCAAGATAAACTAAGCCTTCTAGTTTAGAAAAATGGGGATTTTTTGCATTAGTGTCTCTACAAAGGCTAGCTCCTTGTGAATTATTTCCATGTGTGGGGTCAACATGGATTGGATGCTAATCAGTGTGGCCCAAATATTTTCTTCTTGAGCATGCACTAGGTCAACCAATTGACCTTGGGAATTCATCAAATTCTTGAAGTGCTTCTAACTCTGAGCTAGAGAATTGGGTAGAGTAATACCTGTTAGCTTCATTTTGGCCTCCAAATTGTCAATATGGCACTATACTTCTTGTGTGAACAAATTTGTATCACACAAATTGGTGTAAAGTAAGAAAATATTCTCTAAGATTTTATTTACACTTTTGGTTGCTAACTCAACCAAGACTTAAAGTGTAATAGAACTTGATACCTTTTCATTTACCTTACCTTGAAATTTTCTCTCAAACCATTCAAGTATTTTGACATTTGAATCTAGGTCCGCATCATTGATGTGTTCTACAATGAATACCAACTATTTCATGATAGGCTTGTCTTCTTCAGGTGCTGGCAGGGTGAATGCATCAATAAATATATTCTTGATGTCTTGCAATGCTTGCTTCTACCTATGCTCCCTTCTAAGTAGCTCTTGATGCTTTTTCCTTGCAAGTGCATCTTGTAGTATGCCCATTTGTTCAATTATGATTGTTGCAAGGTCAATCTTTGGTAGGACAATCACTTCATCCAAGTTGACATCAATAAATGATGTAACCTCACCTACCTTGGATGTACTAGACCTTGGTGATTATAATGGTGTTGCTTCTATACTTAACCTTTGAAGTGCTTGACTTGGAAGAGTAGTAGTTGCTAGTAAGGTAACTAGTGCTTTTATTGACAATTTCTCTTGAGGTTTATTAGAAATAATAGTCCACCAAGATAACTGGGGGGGGGGGGGGGGGTTTGGGGGTGAATTAGTTATCCAATAATTAAAACACTTATCTTCTTTAAACAAACTTGACCATTCAACCAAAGTAAATAGCAACAATAGAAAGATTCACATAAACAAATACACTGGATATGTTGACTAGGGAAACCCTTGATCAAAGGGAAAACTCCAGTGAGAATGATGCCTGCAAGATGATTTACTAATATAAATATTCCTTGTTAGAGTATAGACCCTGTTAGGAGTCTGTTACAACATTTAGTAAAATCAATCCCTGTTAGGAGACTTTGAATCCTTGATAGGGGATTCCAACCCTATTAGGAGTTGTACTAACCCTGTTAGGAGTTGTGGTACAATGTATGCAAGAAGATCCCATTTCCAAAACATGCAATTTCAACTACGAGAAGAGCTCATTTCTAAAACAAGTAATTTACTATTATTTATCTTCCCTACTTTTTCTTTCCTCTATCCTATCAAATAGACCAATTAATATTAGACCTTGCAGACCAAGTCATAAACCTCAAATCCAAATACCAAACCTTGGATCACTCAGAAAATCCTTGGCAATGAAGTTTCCTTTACTTCAACATTGCTTTTCTCAACTTCACATTCCATACTCTCTGCTACTTTCCAAACATTCATAATTCACATATATCCATTCCATGATAAAGAAAAATATCCTTCCTTTATACCAAGTCCATTAAACAATTCCTTGAGTTGGTTGTTAATCCTTCTCAATTAATTATTATAGGACCACATTAAGAGCATGTTACACTTAGTGATAACACAAATCTTCCACCTTGCAACTTGAATAATTTTTTCTACACATAATATTATTACAAGTGACCTTAGCCATGCCATCCTTAACATGTCTTCTCCAAGTCCTCAACCTTGATCCTCAATATATCAAATCTGCTAAGAGACATAACAAGTTTACCCAAACATACCTCTATAAACTCTATCTTAGAAAAAAAATTACCAAAACTTACATAACTTCTTCTAGACTTAGCCTTTCTACTTCTGATGTTAACTGAATATGCTAGATACTCAAATGTATCTCTCATAACCATGAGTGGTTGTTATGTTCAACTAGTCAAGCATATCAAATTGATCTTTCCATTGTTCTTCTGTCAGATACCACATAAGACATCAAACATGCTATATTGACATCAATGACAAACTTAGTCATGAGTGTTACATATTATCATCAAACCAATATTCCAAAAATCTCTCCAATCTTCCAACAAGGCTATGTAGTCAAGTTTGAATCTTCCATCTTTACTCTTCTTTCTTTTCAATTTCAATTGCTTCTTGAACTTTTCTTGTAGGTAGATGAGTATCTACCTATCTTGTTTGAACTTGTGTTCCATCCCATACTTGAGTAGAAACTTTTGGTACTAACAAATTTTGCACCAATTTGTTGATGTTAGCCATGGTGGTTGTTTCTTTCCTTTGATACACTACAATGGGTAATGTAGGTTGCATCATAGTAAATTAAGGGGTTTTTGATGTTTCAAGTTTCCACCTCTATAAATGTCTTCTTTGCCTCCTTAAGTTCATCTACACTCACCAATATAGGGTGACTACATAAGTTTTCCTTGGTGGTGGTGTCTAGTAGTATCTTCTTCATGTCCTCTATTAGTGAATTAATGTATTGAGTCATAGTGTCAGAAACATCCTTGATCTATATGATTTTAGTGTCTACTTTTGTCACATGTAGTGGATTGGCACTCAACATTTGTATATCTGGTATACTCTATTCTAGTTGCTACTCATCTTCAGTTATTGCCTATTTTTGTTCCCATTCTTCAATCCCTTCCATATGTTCATCCTTCTCAGTATCAACTTTAGTAACCTCAATTAATTCTTGCTCATCTTTATCTTCACCTACCTTAATAGGTTTCTCCTCAATTACCTTAGATGTTGTCAGCCCATAAATTACCTTCCAGATTTGGGTACTTTTCTTAACAACATCTTCAATTTTAGTTTGGAGAATATTAAATGCATGATACTTAGGAGAAAATCTCCCTGCATACTTCTTTATGGATTTAGTCATCTTAGCTTTACCTAAATCTGGCATCACTCTGACAAGTGTAGTCTCTCTAATATTCCTTTCTATTGTAAGACTATATTTCCATCTTTTCTCAACTCTATCATATAAAGTATTTGGTAGAGAGTTCAAAATCTCAATTATAGTCATCTTAAATGTTACCATCATGGCATATACTGACTCTTCTACTTTATCCATTTCTAGCTTTCCAAGTCTATCAAATCCAATATGTGAAAATCCACTCAAATCTACATTATTCTTTATATTTTCACATAGATAATCTAAATCAAAAGGACTGTGACTTACCACTTTAAATTGGCTATTATCATAAAATTCTATCCTCTCTTCATATGATTTAGTTGGAGCAATGTACTTTCTCCTTTGTCTCTTCTCAGACACATCAACTTGTATAGCTTCCCTAGCTTTGTTTTGTTTTTGCTTGGCTACTTCTTGAGCTTTCTTAGTAGTAGGTCTTGTGCTAGTTTGTGTAGCTAGAACTGCAAGCTTAGGTTTTACAACCTTCTTTAATTGTTGACTACTAAGGCTTTATCTTTTCTTTTCTTCTCTATGGCTATAGGTTCTTCACTAACTTCTTCTCCTTTAACACCTTCTTCAAGCTCGACTTCCTCTTCTCCTTGATCTTCTCCCTGACCTTGTGTTAGGGCCAATGGTGCTTGGGCTAGTACATCTTCTTCTTCATCATCATTATCATCTTCATCATCTTCCTTTTCCCCTTCACCATATTTTTCTTTCAATTTTTAGACAATCTTGTTCTTCTTCCTTATCACTAATGTTGTCTTTAGATCCATAGTTATCTTTGATTTGGCAACATCACAATTTACAAAGTCGGTAGCCTTATTATATAATTCTTCTTTTACAAGAAAGGATGCAATTACTATAGATGCTTCATCCACATTGACTTCATATCCCAGTGATCTCAACCATTAACCCTTGGAGTTATAACTTGTACATTTGTGAAATCAGTATCAACTAGAAAGAAAACCTCATTGAAATGTTTCTCAACTAGTGACATTAGTATCTTGTGTCTTTGTTTCATTGACTACTTAAAGTCCTCAAAATATATAGTCATAATAGACTCAAAGCTCTCTCCCATTTTCTCAATGAATTCTCCTATTTGTACTACAATGGATTTGTTTGTCTTCCATGAAACTTTTTCAAAGGAAGGAAATGTGTTCTACACATAGAAAAATATACATACAAGTATTGATCCAAACTTGCATTGTGCACTCTTGGTTTTCATCATAGCTCAGTATCAACTAGATTTCACTCGACAACTTAAGTGAAAATTTTCATGCTTAACAGTAACATGAAAATTGAAAAACTAAAAGATTTCTTCAAGATTCTAAACAAAACTTTGCATCTTTCTTCATGAAAATATAATCTTTTCAAAACTAAGTCCTTGGAAATAATTATGATATATTATTTAAATATCAGTCCCACACATACCTCTTGATTTCTTAGTTGGAGGTGGTGTCATCAACTGACCCATTGGGTGAAGAGATCCCATCAGAACTTGATGTGCTGCAATCTTCCTTTCTCTTCCATGTATTTTTCATTTCATCATTGACATTCTCAACATTTTCCTTTTCTTTGCCTTTGTTGAATCACTGCTTGTCACTTTTGACCTTGTTGGGAAATTCTTACTTATGTGACCAATCTTCAACCAACTAAAACATGTAGTTGACTCAACCATTTTTTGTAGTCACTTCTAAAGTGTGTTCTTATGCAATTCTTAGGAACATGTCCATACTCTTGACAGTAGTGATAGCTATACCTAGTATTGTAATCCTAATTATAAGATTTTCCATTGTAATTTACCTTTTTCTATTTGTTTGATGACCACTTAGGCTTGGATCTGCACTCATATGCTCTATCTCCATACTTTTGATAGTTATAGGAGTATCCTTCAAATCTTTGTGTGCTCAAGGTCTTGGTTTTGCATTCATGTGCTTGATGTCCTTGTTTGTTGCATTTGTGGCAGTGACCCATGAACTTTTGCTTAGGATTCTAATTTGTAGTCTTGCTCTTGCAAACATTAGTAGTAAACTTGTAATAAATTAAATTTTAAATAGGAAATTAGGATATTTGGCAATAATTTTAGTATTATGAGTTGTTAATGAGTAGTATTAGATTTTAGATAGGGAAGTTTATTATATAAATTTATTTTTAAAATAATTAAATTTAATAATTCGAGTATAAAATAAGTTTATTAAAGTTTCAGCTAAATATTATATCATTTTTTATTAAAAAAACTATTCACATAGACTTAGCATAGCAGTTCTCCAAGAGTTTATATCAATTAAATTTTAGAAAATTTATTTCAAAAATTTCCTATTTAAAATTTAATTTATTATAAGTTTACAACTTCACTATATTAATTATTAGTTTTTTTTGATAAAATTTAATTAAAAATAAGAATTAATAATATTTATATAATTGTCAAAATATATTATAAAGGTAAATAGATAAGTAAATTTATTATTGTGTAAGAAGAGATAATTATATGTTGAATTTGGTCTATAAGATACAATCCTAAAAAATAAATTAAAAATGATACTATTTAATAATACTAACACAACTATGCTTTTAAAGCAATTATATTTGATTCCACTAAAAAAATATATACTAATTAACATCATTTAAATTAACACTTTATTTAATACAAAACAAACAACTCTAGTGCCAAATATCCTAATTTAAAAAAATACTAAAAACCTAAATTTTTAAAAAACTATCTAAAATCTGATACTACTCATTAAAAACTCATAATACTAAAATTAATAAAAAGTAAAAATAAAAATTAAGACATTAACACTACTAACTTAAAATTAAACTAATCTAATACTAATTTAAATTTAAAACTAATCTTAATTTAATATTAATTTAAATAATTTTTTAAAAAATAAACTAACTTAATTCTAAACTAATTTCTAAAAGACACATATTAATTAAATTATATATATATAAATAAAAACATAATCAAAACTAACAAATATATATATATATATATATATATATATATATATATATATATATATATATATATATATATATATATATATATATATATATATATATAAACTAACTTATACTAAAACTAGAACTTACATTATAACCCCAAACCCCTAACACTAACCACCCACGACCACAAACTTCCAACTTCCAACCACGTGGGCTCAGGGCCCCATAAATATTTTTCCCCACCCTCACGCTGCCCCAGGCCTATTTAAAAAGACACAGCCCAAAATCGTGTAGGGCAGTACATTTTGTAGGAGCTGACAGAAGTAAGGGAGGTAATGGCACATGCTATTTAGCCGGTGCATTTTTGTGGCTATTTAGCCAGTATTCAAGCATTCGCTATATCACCACCGACAAATCGCAAGTATTTTCCGTTAGTGACTTGGCGAATCGTCGAATATTTTTGAACTCCGGTGACACCACTTGCAAGTTTTTTCCCACATGCATTCCTTCTTGAAACTGCTAGGTCTGGGATGTATCACGTGGTCATAAGATCATCTTGTGAACACATTTTGCGGCATCAGATTCCACTTTTTAGTATCACAGGTAATTTTTTGTTGATCGCCATCTTGCTATGCATAACATATGAGCATCTTGCCATACAAGTATGCAACAACTATGGATTCAAATTAGATCTGATGGTAGGACTAAAATACCTTTTTCATGAGACTCAACCACGATATCCAAACAGGTAGGAGATGAATATCCATTCTTCACCCCTTTTTTCAAAAAGAATTCAGGCCAGGGTAAATTGTAAAAGCCAAACCTAGGGTTTTTCACAAACTTTCAACTTGGTGAGCATACTTATATACACCCCATAGGAAGTACGTCTGTGTTACATAGCAGACCGATAGTGTAGGGAAAATGTGGGGTACTTGTCGAGGTGCAAATCTTCAGTTATTTAGCCAATTAAAGTCATTTATCTCAACATATGGCTACTGAAGTTGTTCATCTAGATAGCATGATGAAGATGAGTGGTTAGTATGTTCTTCAAGTTCCTTTCTAATTTTTTTACTATGAATTTGTTCTAGTTGCAATATAGTAGTTTTACAAACATATTTCCATGGATACTACATGGATCCTCAAACTTGAGTTTATAGAAGTCTTAGAAAGTGCATCTTTAAAGATAAATTTCTCTCATGGATCATATGTTATAGCTATCAAATTATATATCAAATTTGTGTGATCTCCATTAGGCACAACTACATGCATTTGTTGCAACTGTTGGAAAAAAGATAATAGGAAAGGACAAACACCATGCTGCAGAAAAACTACATATGTTGGGTTGTTTATTATTTGTTTCTTTTTGTTCATAAGTAAAAATGGATCTGTCATGTAACTATGCACCTCTAGCACAGTTATTTTATTATTTCTTTTTACTGCATAGTATTTCGTGGAGTTTGATATATTTATAAATATTGCATGTTGTCAACATATTTATTCAATGGCTATAAATAGTAACACTACCTATGATTATGAGATTCATGCTTGCCTTATAGCTTTTATGAGATTGGTGTTGCAGCTACTCTATATGCAAATGTTGGATATTCTCAGTCTAATATATTTATTGCTTTGGCTCACCTAGGATGCAATTTAGTGGGCCTTTTTAATCATTGTATATTTCGGTGGAAATGATTTTGTGGATCCTCACCTCTCAAGATTAGGTCCTCATGTCCCACTTCTTGAATACATTGAGAACATTAAGAGAATGGCAACCTATCTCCAGGTACAATTTTTATAAGTATTCTATGTTTAGATTTCTTCAATTTCGTTTGAAAGATATAGATATTTCAATTTTTATGATGACAATTATCTAATTTGAGTTTGCGGTAAACAAATCAGGACCTCTCAGAGTCAACATGCTTGATTTTTTTAAGTTGCCCACCTGTTAATGAAGATTTGATTAGTAGTGCTTCAAGGTACTATTCTTCTTGTGTGTGTGTAATGGTTCACAATTTCATGATTCTGTAATCTACCTATTTGGCCTAACTTTTTTGGATTCTACAGTAGTATTTTTGCTCCAATAGTATGGACAAATGAATTGTGTCATTAGTATTTTGAAGCCTATGTGCAAGTCTGCAAAGAGATGGGTGGCAAGGTTATAGATTCATTACTACACTCAGGAATGGACTCATCTTCAATCTTCAAAAGATTGAATATGACCCCATTCTAGACTATAGTAATGAACCTCAAAGCTCCTTCAACGTGAGCATATAATGTCCTTCGGACGATCTTTCTAAAGCTGCTCTAACATTGTATCCTTCAAACTTTAGTTTATATCTGCCAACAACAAGACTACTTTGCATCATTAGAATCATAAATAAGGAATGCAGAGGTAAGCTTTTCTGGGTGTTTGCTGAGAAAATGTTGATATTAAAGCAGTGGGGTTGCTTGGCATTTTATGCAAATTTGTTATGCACAAATAGGAATAAATTGAGTTTGAAATGATATATATCAGTTGTTATCTCATTTCAAAATGTGGTTAGCTTTAGGAATTCTTTTATAAGATGTTATATGAAATGATTGCTAGCTAACACCTGACAAGGAACCATAACTTGCTTCTTCCCACAGTGAATTATGCTCAAGGTTTTGGCATTGTGAAGTGTAGCCTAGTTCTTTATGTGCCAATGGAAATATTGAGAATGCTAAGAGATGGCATGGTTACTCTTGTTGATGTTATTTCTTTGTTGCATTATATGAGATTCATTACTACGCTCGGGAATGGGCTCATCTTCAGTCTTCAAAAGATTGAAGATGAGCTCATTTTGAGTGTAGTAATGAATCTCAAAGCTCCTTCAGCCTAAACATATGATGTCTTTTGGATGATCTTTCTAAAGCTGCATTTGATTCTTCATCTTTCTTCTTTATTATTCTATAGAACAATTCTTATGGTTTAAGTTTTTTAGCATCAATTTGTAATTTCAGTCAAAAATCTCTATATATCTTTTCTTGCCAAACAGGGTTGCTTAGTTTTTATGTAAATGTCTTTACTTTTTTAGCTTGGACTTGAATTCACCACCAATGTTCTTTATACTCAGCCAACAATATATTTGTACCAAGTATAATGCATTGTAATGGTATTGTTCATACAATCTTGATGCTTACTTAAGAATACTATTTTTATTTAGTTTTATTTGCCAAGTTTCCTTTTCAGTTTGATTTTGAGCTAGTGATGCTTGAGACTCAAATGCCTACAAATACTTCATGTAGTGTCCAGTCTCAAGCCTTGATCACTAGGCAAGCTCCTAGCTCTTATTATAGTTTGCTTACTACAATGTCACATCTAGTTTGTATGTGATTCTACTGACCTAAAGGATCCTTAACCACAAACAACATTAGTCTCCTCTACCCAAGATAATACAACTTTTTTTGGATTTAAATAAGAAAATTGCAGCAGCATTATTAGTGAGGATTTGTGTTTGCTCAGAAATTTCTTATCTAGGAAAGCCTTCCTAAGGGTTGTGAGCTTGTGTACTTCTCCTTTACATCAAAGGTTTAATGAGAGCATGTTGCTAAGACCCTATCCAAGTTTAAAAATGCAAAGTGAACTAGTTTTTAATGCTTCTCACTAGCAATAAAGCATGTTTTATTAGCCCATTATCTAGTTGGTTCACCTTTATTTCAAATTTAATGCAAGGATGAGGAGCTTCTTGGTCAGGGTCTTGCATTGAATGATGAATTAGATCGTGTGCTAGGGAAACACAACTCCATTACTACAGGGTCTCCTATTACAAGAAAAAGAACAAAAGAGAGTAAACTAGAATAAATTGGTAACTTTTCACATTTCAAATGTGGATTATACCTTTGAACTATTGCATAGAGAGAGAGGGGGGTAGGATGTTGCAGAACTATTAAATAGCCAAGGAGACAACAAAGGAGCCTCCTTGTCTACCCTGCCCCCACATGTGAGAGAGAACACTATTGCATAGAAAGGTACATAGGTAACAGAGCAAGAACATGACTAGAGTTTTCCCTAAATTGGGTGTTCCCAAAGGTAAATAACTGAGGCTATTCCACTTGTTTATTTTCATATTTTCCATTTGAATGTATGCATTAGAATCTATTATCAATAACTCGGCATAATATCTGTGTTGGTGACCTTTTCCATTGGAATTGGAATGTGGAAGACAGGTATGTGCCAACATTTTATTCTATTTGAGAGCACATGTTTTTCCCTCTTGTTTTATGGTCTATGGCAATCCAAATGACAATTAGAAAAACCAATCTCAAAGTTCAGAATGGTAGAATGATAATATCTTAATGAGTTGATTTATAATCTTGTGTCATTTACATTGAAATATAAGTATAATAGGTTAAATTGTAGGTTCAATTCGAGGAGGGGTTAGGGTACATCTTGCTTGTGAATTCTTGTAATTTTTAAACATAAAGAATTAGTTTCTAGGTAGCTTTTTATTCATGATCTTTGCCTTTCCACTGGTCTATTGGTAGTTGCTTTGCTAACGTGGTGCTTCAGCGCCTGATATACACAAAACCTCTTGCAGCCTATCTACTCCATGGATCGCATTCTCAAAAATGTATGTTATCATTTCTCAATAGATTTATCCTTAGACACAGGCATTGCAATATTATTTGCGGCTTGCAAAAACAATAACCTATACTATTTGTTAGGCCTGCTCAGGTTAGAAGAAAGACTGGTGCTTCATGTGTGAGCTTGAGTTTCTTTTCTTGAGAGTGAGAGTAGGAGATGGTTTCTAACCACCAATTAGAATACTTTCTAGAATTAAAAACATTGGCAATCACCTTGGATATGGAAAATAGGAAGATGTTCATGAGTTTTTGAGGTAACATGAATTGCAAAGTGCTTAGAGTCTTTCAATTATTAAATCATACTGACATATATCAAGATAGAAATGCTCATAAAAAGGAGTATTTAAGGATATGCTACAAATTATGTGCACACAAAAATTATCTCCATTGATGTGCTTAAACATAATTACATGGCACACACATGCATGCTCGCATGTGCGCGTGCACACACAAATTGATATCTTATTTTTCTTTTTCCTTTTAGATTTGTAGTTGATACTATGCAGTCGATATGCCTTGATGAAGCTAGTGGAGAGGAATCCATTCATCCAATAGCACATGTGACTATGTTCATTCAACAAACATTTGGTCGTTATATTTAGTCAAAGGTGGTGCTAGTATTAACTTTAAAATGAAAAAATGTCAATAAACAAATACACGTGATTTGTAGAGTTTGATTATAAAATTTATTTCTGTATAAGGAGTTCAGATTAGGGGAGCTAGCCTAGCAAGCTAACATGGTGAGTCGACTTAAAGTGGCGAGTTGGTGGGACAAGTGGGAGTGACTTGGTGAGCTGACCTGGAGAGTTGGCTTAGGGGACAGACTTGGTGAGTGAACTTAGAGAGTTGACTTGGTGAGCATACTTCAATTGTCAACTTGGCGAGTTGACTTGGGGAGCTGGCCTGGTGATCTAACATGGTGAGTGGGCTTAAAGTGGCAACTTGGTGGGGCAAGTTGGTGAGCCGACTTAGCGAGGCCACTTAGAGACGTGACATGGCGAGCTAACTTGGTGAGAAAGCTCAATGAGAGAACCTAACAACTGACCTTGATGAGGAACTTTGGTGGAGTGACTTCATGACTAAACTCAAAGAGTCAACTTGGCGAGCATACTTGCACTAGTACATTTGGGTTCATTTTTTGACCTTTACTGGTCAAATTTATGACCCAATTTTCAACCAAATTTGACCAACCCATTGGTCAAAAAAAATTTGGTTGAAATTTCAACCAACTCACTGTTACATGATTTATCTCAATCATATAACTAATTATATATTCTTCATATTAGTTACTATCAATTTTTTTCAGGCATTCTATAAAATAGTTCACATGCCTTGCGTATGATATGACATTTTGCATGCATCCTGCACTCTCTTTCATCTAGCTAATGATGGATTACACAGAGTCCTCTGAAACCATGATGCTAAAAAACACACAATCAAATCCAAAATGAACTTGCACTACAAATGGATTGTGGAAATCTGGTATTGGTAAAATTGCATGCATGTCTACCAAGACAATCACAACTTAAACATACATTTGTCCTAGTAGACACGCATGCAAAATTAACAATATCAGATTTCCACAATCCATTTGTAGTGCAAGTTCATTTTGGATTTGATTGTGTGTTTTTTAGAATCATGGTTTCAGATCACTTTGCGTAATCCATCATCAGCTACATGAGAGAGTGTAGGACACATGTAAAATGTCATATCATAGCAAGACATGTGAACTGTTTTATAGAATGACTAAAAAAAATTTACACCTAGCTGTTGGTGGAAATTTCCACCTTCATTGGTTAAAATTTCCACCAACTCCTGGGCTTTTTCTACCTTTGTTGGTGGAAATTTCCACCAATGCCAAAAAAAAAAATTTTTACCTTTGTTGGTCAAAATTTCCACCAACATCTAAATTTTATTTCCACCTTTGTTGGTTGAAATTTCCACCTTCATTGATTGAAATTTCCACCAACGTCTAAACTTTTTTTCCACCTTTGTTGGTAAAAATTTCCACCTTCATTGGTCAAAATTTCCACCAACATTTAAATTGTTTTTCCACCTTTGTTGGTCAAAATTTCCACCTTCATTGGTCAAAATTCCACCAACACCTTAATTTTTTTTCCACCTTTGTTGGTCAAAATTTCCACCAATGCACAAACTTTTTTTCTACCTTTGTTGGTCGAACTTTCGATGTTCATTGGTCAAAATTTTGACCAATTCCTATTTGAACCCACACAATGTCTTGGGAAGGTTTTTGACCAATAGGTTGGTCAAAATTTTGACCAAAAAAAAATTGACCAATGGGTTGGTCAAAGTTGGTCGAAAGTTGGTTTGAAATTGGGTCAAAAATTTGACCAATAAAGGTCAAAAAATGAACCCAAATGTACTAGTGAAGGGAGATACTACTAAGTGTCTAGTATATGCAGCTAACCTTAAAAGCATAAGATATTAAGCCTAGAAGAAGTTATGCAAGTTTTGGTAAAGATTATTCTAAGATAGAGTTTATAGAGGCATGTTCTGGTAAACTTGTTATATCTCTTAGTAGAGTTGTTATTATAAGAAGAAAAAGTTAAAATTTGTGAAGAAGACATGTTGATGATGAGATGGCTAAGTTTTCTCATCATAATATTACATGTATGAAAATATATTCAAGTTGCAAGGTGGAAGATTAATGTTATCGCTAAGTGTAATATGTTCTTAATGTCATCCTATAATAATTAATTGAGAAGGGGTAA
Organism: Cupressus sempervirens; assembly: GCA_028749045.1. NCBI lineage: Eukaryota > Viridiplantae > Streptophyta > Pinopsida > Cupressales > Cupressaceae > Cupressus > Cupressus sempervirens. The sequence goes on from CM053789.1 coordinate 547,637,441, forward strand.
TAGCCAACTCAGGGATTTTTTTTATGGATTCAATATAAAGGAATGATATTTTTCTTTATCATGAGTATGGAAGTGAAGTGATTGTAACTAGCACAAATAGCAGAATGTAAAGTTGAGAAAAGTAGAGTGAAGGTGAAGGACAATTCATTACCAAGGTTTTATTGTGTGATCTAAAGTTGGATACTTTGATTTGAGGTTTGTGACCTAGTCTACAAGGTCTAACAATGATTGGTCTAGTTGACAAGATAAAGGAAAGAAGTTAAAGTACAATACATACAATTATTCGACAAAGAATAGTTGAGAGATTAGTTGGACAATGAGTTTGGTGATCTTGCCCCAGAATTTGTTTGGACAGTGGGTCCTTCTATCTTCTACAACTCATAACAGGGTTGGCACAACTCCTAATAGGGTTGGAATCTTCTAACAAGGATTTAAAGTCTCCTAACAAGGACTCATATATTTATATCAGTACATCATCTTGTGGGCATCATTCCCACCTAGATTTTCCCTCTAATCAAGGGTTTCCCTTGTTAACATATCTAGTGTTCTTGTCTATGTACATCTTGTTATGGTTGATATTTACTTTGGTTGAATGGATAAGATTGTTTAAATTTGATAAATATTTTAATTTTTGGATAACTAATTCACCCCCCTCTATCTTGGTGGACTATTGTTTCTAACAAAAAGAAGAAGAGAGAAAATCAAAGAAGGAAGTAAAGAAGAAACAAGAGGAAGATGAGGTGAAAGAATCTAGCTCATCCACTCATGTATCTCTTGCTAACCTTACAGGTGATGATGATGATCAATCTAACTTGATCTCATCCTTGACAAAAATTGATTGAGAAGAACAAAAAATTCAAGAGTCTATAAAGAGAATTAATGCAGGTGACTAACAGATTGTACAACACCCTTAGAACCAAACATACAAAAGAAAAAATGGAACAAAGAACTCAAGAATTTGTAAAATCATTTGATGATAAGTTTACAAATTTTTTGAATGTTGTTGAGTCTAAGGCTCAAATTTCACATGATGCTAATAATTTTTAGCACCATTTGTAAAAAAACATTTGAAATGATTTGCTAAGTCTTGATACTTGTATCAAGGAACTCCAAAGATGTCAACAAGTTGGCAAGGTAATATACATCAAATGTAATTTATCTCATAAGTTGACCAAATATTTGGATAGTAAGATTAATGGGAAGCTGAGTGATTAGTTGGAAGCTCTAACTAGTTAGATACAACAACCCTCTTGTAGAGTTAATGAGTTTGAAGGAAAAGTTCCTGGTGTTCACATAGACATTAGGAAACTACAACTTAAAAAAAAGAAAATTTTGAGAAGACTGTTAGAATTCAGAGAATCTATTGCTCTGAAGATATCAGCCATTGAGAAATAGTTAGAAAAATGTGTCAAAGCAAAGGACACTTATCCCAATTTCACCTACTCTGACCTTAATGCAGTTGAGATTACATCATATGCCTTGTGTGAAATGCTCACTACTGCCAAAGTAGCAAAGAACACATGGGAGAAAGGTATGAACAACATGAATGCAAGTTTTGATGATTGTATGAAGTTAATAACAACTTGAGGTAGCAAGATAGAAATTTTGATAGTCTTTGACTTTCTGACCTTTGTCATTGATGTCAAAGGGGGAGAAGTTGTAGAAGAAAATTGTGTAGTAAATTATGTATGTAGTAATCATATTGAAAGGGGGAGCATTTCTAATATGAAGTATATGTAATGTAATAGATGGTAACTATTAAAAGTTTTGATAAAGTTTTGTTACTTAACCAATTTTCCTTACCTTGTTGCCATCAATGCCAAAGAGGGAGATTATTGACAATTGAATATATGTAATGATGCAATTGTTGTCATTAATAGAAACACATGATGTACATATTGTAGAAAAGCTCAATAATAAAGATACCTAGCTTTTGGTACTCAAAAAATTGTCTAAGTATGAAATTGGTTTACAATAGTGTATTGTTTTGATGTATAATTTATTTTTGTGATGTTATCTATGAGAGACAGCTCAAATGGAATCAATATACATATTGATGATGATGTGTATAACCTCAGACATCAATACAAACAGTATGAAAAATAGATATCCATGATTTACTAGTGAACAAAATAGTGAAATTAAGGGTAAAGGAATTATTTTGTTTAAAAAATAATCACTTGACCAATTAGGGTAGACATCCTAGATTTTTACTCTAAGTTGGAAAAGTATATTGTGGTCCTAGCCAACCCGGTAGAAATTTGTGTAGAGGAATGATATTTATTCAAAGACATCTTGTGAAGCCATTTGGAAAAGTGACATGTGAATTGTGTTTGAATGAAAAGTAATGTTATATGTGAATGCAAAGTTTTGTATCATATGCAAAAGAGATTTGTGATTTGAGATTGAGTTATGGTTAGTGATCAGCTAGAAAAAAGGTATAACATCTATATACTTGAGGATTAATTACTTGTTTGGAAATTGAGCTCTTCTTGTAATTAGAAGTGCATATCTGGGAAGTGAGCTCTTCTTGTATCCATTGTACTACATGTAGTGCCTGCCCTCATTCACATCTTTCTGGACACATTGTTGCTATTATTATCGGACTATGTTAGACTAGTTTTATGTTGATGGATTAGTGGTATTGTTTTGAGACTATCAGACATTATGTGATGGATTTAGTGGATATATGATGAGATCATTTAGACTTTACATTTCATGTATGCATGATGATCATTACATTGCTTTCAGTTATTGATGATGACTACTTAGATGGTTTATTATCTCATGTGTCTTATTATGGATACTTACCCCATACTTGCATGTGTATGGTGTGCGTGTTTGTTCTTATGTATGGCATTTCTGATGTGGTTAAGGAAGGAAGTTGTAATTACCTACTATTTGGGATCTACATGATGCACCACTTCCTTCCATTGCCTATTTAGCTTAGCATTATATATATTGTATGTACATGCATGATTTTTATGTAGGTTGCAGGTACCAAGTATCAACTTCCTTAAATTTCCAAGATGAGTGTACCCTATTACATTATCTCAATGATAAGAGAAGGGAGATAAATTCTCAAGTCCAAATCTCAAACCCTTAAAACCATTGTCCTAGAGAGATAGGACAAGTATCTAGATATT